>VZTN01031852.1:42602-78897 GCA_013400515.1 Erpornis zantholeuca | reverse complement strand
TGGCACTGGGAATGGCACTGGGAGTTGTTGCAACTCAACCTCCTGGGAGTCCCTGATCCCAACCCCAGGAATTCCGTGGTTCCAGGAATCTGCCAGGTGTGCTTCACCCAGCTGGGAAAACTGCAGGGCATAAACCCCCTGAGTTATGGGGCACAATGGGAATCTCCTGGGAACGTTTCGAGGTCTCCAGAGCAATCCTAACACACCCTCAGAACCTCCCTGTTCCGAGCTCCAGGAGCTGCTGTGGCACTGCTGGCATGGGAAGTGCCAGGAAAGGACAGGAGGAAAAGGGATTTGCTGGGCAGAAATGTCTCTCTTGAGGGAGGGAGGTGAGGGGTGAGGGTTCCGAGATTCCCACTATGCCAAGGCTTTGTTCACATCCTGCTGGAAGTGGGGTGGGACTGTTCCCACAGGGGTTGCTGCTGGACCTGGGCACTTCTCATTGTAAGGAGCCAATATTTTGGACTGGAAATGCTTCCCGAGGTCAAATCTGACCTTTATCCCATGGATTTCCTTAAATTTGAGCCAGAATTCTGCATTTCATGGACACCAGCTGTGAGAGGGGCCCTGGCTTCTCTCTGCAGTTTGGGGAATGACCTGGAATGTTCTGCCAGCACAGGGAAAGGGAACTATTTTATACACTTCTGTGCTGGAAAAAAAGAAGTATTTGTAAATTCTTCCAATAAAAACGCCGGGAAATGGCACCTGGGATGTGGGGCCTTATGTGGGATTCCTCCTCTTTAAGCAGGGTTTGCCACAAAAGAGATGAATGTGTGACTTGGGTGTCACAAATTGTTTCATTGGGGTTTTTATCTGAGGAATAAAACGAGCACTCGGTGCACTAATTAGAGGAGCAGCTGGAAAAATAACTCCAGGCTACCACAAGAGGGGGGGGAAAAACCACCCCTGGATGTCAAATTATTTATTGGGATGAGAGTGGGGAATATTTTGATGAAGGAAAAGTAGAGCTGGTTTCACCAGGGAGCTGCCTGGTGCCTCCAGGACATTCTGGGATGTGTCACCTGCAGCGGTGACATCCTTGGGAGCAGTGAAAAACAGGGGGAGAATCTCAATCTGGAGTTCTGGAAGAGTTGTGGAATCATTGAGGTTGGAAAAGATCTCTGAGATCTTCAAGTCCAAGCACCCCCAGCACTGCCAGGGCCAGCCCTGCCCTGTGTCCCCAAGTGCCACATCCCCAGGGCTGTTAAACCCCTCCAGGGATGGGCACTCAGCACTGCCCTGGGCAGTTCCAATGCCTGACCAGCCTTTCCATGGAGAAATATTCCCAAAATCCAACCTGAACCTCCCCTGGCACAGCCTGAGGATGTTCAGATCCAGGCAGAAGTGGCACCTGGGGCTGTGCTTTGGTGGCCCTGGGGCTGCTCGGTCCAAGGTGGATGATCTTGGAGGACTTTTCCAGCCTCAGTGATTCTGTGACTCCTCCAGGACTTCCTGTTGAGATTCCTGTTTCTCACTGCTCACGAGGATGTCACTGCTGCAGGTGGCACATCCCAGAATGTCCCAGATTCTCTGTGGAAAGGGAAGAAGTGCCAGGGCTGTGGCCAGGTGCTGTCACAGGTCACCCTGGCCCTCCAGGCTGCTGTCCTGCTGGCCAGCATTTCCTCCTGGTGAGGGAAGGGACACCAGGGCTGGGGACAGGGCTGGGAATGGTGGAAGGACAGGGGCTGGGACACCTGGAGACACAGCAAATCTCTCCTTTAAAAATTTAATGTTCAGCTTTCCCCTGGCGCTGGCAGAAGGCAAATTCGTTGTTCTCAGGCATGGACAAATCCCAGGATCATGGGATCATTAAGGCTGGAAAAATCCCAGGATCATTAAGGTTGGAAAAGACTTCCAAGATTGTCCTGTCCAGCCTCGATCAATGAAATGTTTGCTTCTGCCCTCAAGCTCAGCTTGAGCTGCCCTGGGACAGTGCTGACATTCCCAAGCTGGAAACATTTCCTCTCCCTCCTTTTGTCTCTCCCACTTTTCTCTTTTGGGTTTTCCTGGGGTTTTTTGCTGCCGTGGATGTTTCCTTGTGTTTCAGCATGAAAAGAGCTGGATAAAATATCTCATTTTATATCTCAGTATAAGAACATGTTTCAGTATAAAACAGCCCAGGCTGCTGGAAGGGGACTAGGAACCATTTTTGGGTTAAAGTCAGAGTTCGTGGGCGACAGAGAACCACAGGTTTGGCTTGGAAAGAATCTTAAAAATCATCTCACTCCACCCCCTGGCATGGGCAGGGACCTTCCACTATCCCAGGCTGCTCCAAGCCCCATCCAGCCTGGCCTTGGGCACTGCCAGTGATCCAGGGGCAGATGGATTAGGATGGATTTTGGGTTTGTTCTTGGTGCTCAAAGTGATGTTTCAGTGTGAGAAATGACCCAGCCACATTCCAGCCTGGCTGTCCTCTAAAATGTGCTGCTGAGCTGGGAATCCTGGGCCGCAGGATGGATTTGATGAGACTTTTCTGGATTTATAGGAGCCACTGTCCCCGTGTCTGCTCTCGTTTGGACAATGAGGATTATCACATTTTATCCCATTCCGTGTTCTCGCTGCAGAGATGAGGAGTAATTACAGCTGCTGCTGCAGCCTGTCAGGTCTGCAGCTCGGGAGCGGCGAGAGGCTCATCAAATTACATCAAATTACATCAAATTATATCAAATGCTATCAAATGCTATCCAATCCTGCCTTTGCCGGAGTGCTGGGCTGGCTGAGTGCAGCACAAAGAGGAGCCCTGGGCTGCAGTTCCCCCTCTGGAGCCTGTCTGTGCCCTGGCCTGGGCTGCACCTCGTGCCCTGGGCTTTGCTTGCAGCTTGGTTTCATTTCATTTCTCCCTAAAACCCCAGGATCGTTTTGGCTTCCCGGGAGGTGAGAGCCACAGGGAGCACCCAGAGCTCTGCCTTAGTGAGCTGCTGGTGGTCCCAAAGGTGTCTGAGCTGCAGCCAGAGCCCTCTGCCCTTCCCAGGGCCAGGGAGCAGCGATGATGGAAGTCCTGGGGAGTCCAGCAGTGATCTGGGTCCGGTGGGACAGGGACACAGCTGGGGAGGGAGCAGAGTCCTGCACAGAGCCCCTAAAGGGCTCGGGTTGGTGCCTGAAATGGCTCCTAGGAACAGAGCCCAGACAGGAATAAAGGAATCAAGGAGGGATTGGTTGGAAAGGCCTTCAGAGGTACACTCTGGGCTCCAGAGGCTCCTGCCTCCGTGCATCCCAACATGGACAAGGACAGCTCCCGAGTTCTTGCCACTTGGATCTCAGCATCAATTCCCCAAGCAGGCGCCAGGCAAGGATGGAATTTGCCCAAGCTTGCCCCCCTGTCGCCAAGATTGTGGTTTGCAGTTGTTGGGCCTAGGAGGGTCTGGGTGTCCGTGGAGAGCTGGAGAGGCTTTGTTGTGTGTGTGTGAGCATGAGAGAACAGCACTGAACGAGCTCCAGGGAACTGCAGAGTGACACTGGGCAGGGCAGGGCTGGGAACACAGAAAAGTTAAACCCTAAGGCATCAGGGTGCCCAGGGAGGAGATGTCAGAGAGGGTTGGGGGCTCTGGGGACCTGGGGTGGTCGTTCTGGTGGCACATCCCCCTCAGCAGCCCCTGCAGGGCCCCTCCCTGGGGACATCTGGTGACAGGGCTGGTCCCTGGGCACGCTGCAGCTCCCGTGGGGCTGGCAGGCATCCCATGGGGGTTTGTTTCTTACTGCAGTCCCTGTTTTCCTTGGACTTTTCCTCCTTGTTCGAGAGCTTGTGCTGGAGCAGGGACACGTCCCAGCAGATTCCCTGTCCTCTCCTGGTCAGACACTGGGAATTCTTGGATTTGTCTTTAATGGGAAGCAAACCAGTCCTGTGGAGCTGTTCAGTCCCTGCAGGACAAGCCAAGGTGTGCCAGAGTGAGGAACTCTCCAGCTCCTCTGCTCAAATCCCCCCCTACTCCACCATTCTGGGCTCTGCTTGAGCCTTCCAGACCCCATGGACACCCCCTCCTCCAGGGATGTGTGTCTGTGCCATCCATGGATCCTTTCTGTGTGGTTGTCATGGAACCAGAGCAGGCAGATCCACACAAGTGCTCTGAGAGCTGCAGCGATGGAGGAGTGAAGGGACAGAGGGAGCCCCAGTGGAGATGATGGATGCTTTCCCCAGACCCAGTGGAGCTTTTCAGGGAATCATGGAATGGTTTGGAAGGGATTTTAGAGCTCTCATTCCATGGGCAGGGACACCTCCCACTGTCCCAGGCTGCTCCCAGCCCCAAGGTCCAGCCTGGCCTTGGGCACTGCCAGGGATCCAGAGGCAGCCACAGCTGCTCTGGGCACCCTGTGCCAGGGCCTGCCCACCCTCCCAGGGAACAATTCCTTCCCCATCTCCCATCCATCCCTGCCCTCTGGCACTGGGAAGCCATTCCCTGTGTCCTGTCCCTCCAGGCCTTGTCCCCAGTCCCTCTCCAGCTCTCCCGGAGCTCCTTCAGGCCCTGCCAGGAGCTCTGAGCTCTCCCTGGAGCCTTCTCCTCTCCAGGTGAGCACCCCCAGCTCTCCCAGCCTGGCTCCAGCCCTTGGGAGCAGCTCCATGGTCTCCCCTGGATTCATCCCACAGATCCACATCCTCCCTGTGCTGGGGAGCAGTAGTTTCTCTCCTCCCAGAAGTCGCTGGAGCTGTCTATAATTAAAACTCTTTTCCAAGGGCAGAGTTTCACGCCAGACTTTCCCTGTTCCCATTGCAGCTCTGGATTGAGGCTGTAATTAGGGAGAAATTCTCTGCCTCGTGTCGGACAAAGGGTCAGGCTGGTGAGAGGCTCTGACCTCCCAATCTTTGAAAGCCAAAGCCTTGTCTGGGAAATTTCCTGTGGCCGGAGCTGTTCCTGCTCCTCCCGTGCCTTCACCCCCGGGCACAGCCTCGCCCAGGCTGCCCGAGCCCTGCCCGGGCACGGCAAGGACACAGCCCGGGCCAGCCGGGCACTGCGGGGAGCTGCTGGAGAATAAAAATAAACAGGAGTTGTGTGCTCCGGGCCCCGAGCTGCAAAGCCAGCTCATTAACTTTAAATATCTCACCTCGCTGCTCGCTGGAGGTCACGCTCCGGCAGGAGGAGTGCGAATGCTGATCAGGCTCCGCGCCTCATCCTCATCCTCATCCCGGCTCCGGCTCCGGGCCCGGCAGGGATCCTCATTATCCTCAGCACGGCCGGGAAAAGGCTCGTTTGGGGAGCAATCAGGGCGCATTATCCAGCCAGCCTGCTGCACAGGGCTCTGGAAACCCGCCCTAGGTCCCTTCTGCCCGGGGCTGCAGGTGATGCCATCCAGGAATGTTTTCCCCTTCTCATTCCCCTTTTCCCCCCTCTCAGTTCCCTTTCCCCTCCTCATTTCCCTTCTCCCTTCTCATTTCCATTTTCCCCTCTCATTTCCCTTCTCCCCTCTCATTCCCCTTTTCCCTTTCTCATTCCCCTTTCCCCCCTCTCATTTCCATTTTCCCCCTCTCATTTCCCTTTCTCCCCTCTCATTTCCCTTTTCCCCTCTCATTTCCCTTTTCCCCCTCTCATTTCCAGGCACGTTTTCCCCCTCCACTTCCCCTCTCCATCTCTGCCTGTCTCCAGCCCAGTGAATATTTAATTCCTCCTTTGTCTGGAGCTCAGGGCTTAGGGAGAGGGTGGGAATTCCTGTGCTCAGCTCTAATACACCAGTGCACAACCAGCAGGAGCAGCTGATGGCACCTGGAACCTCTCAGTCCTGGGGATGTGGGATCAGAACCTGGATGAGGATTGGTGTTGAAGGAGGAGAGTAAATTCCCTTCCCAAAGGGCTGGAGGGTCTTTCGTCTCCCTGGAAAAGGTGTCCAACCCCAGGTCTGCTCCCCGTGGGCAGTGGTGCTTTTCCAGTCCCCTCCAGATGTTAAGTCATCCATGATTTTCTTTTTCCTATGTCTCCTCTCCTCTGCACAAGTCCCTGACAGGAGGGGGCAGCCAGGGGGGGTCAGGCTCTGCTGGCAGGGAACAGGGACAGGAGGAGAGGGAACAGCCTCAGGCTGGGCCAGGGCAGGCTCAGGGTGGGCAGCAGCAGGAATTTCCCCATGGAAAGGGAGCTCAGGCACCCCTGGAAGTGTTCAAAATCTGTGTGGGTGTGGCACTCAGGGACAGGGGGCAGTGGTGGCCTTGGCAGTGCTGGGGAAGGTTGAATTTGATGATCTTGGAGGTGATCATCCAAGCTGGGTGATTCCATGATTCTGTGATCCCTCTGCTTTATTTAGGAGGCCCAGGGGTCATTCTGCAGAGGTGCAGACAGCCCTTCCTGGAGTCAGTCAGGTCCAAGGCCAATCTCCCTGGGCTGCAGGGTCTGGAAAAGACCTTGGGTTCCCAGCTCCACTCTTCACTGCGGCTCCGTCATCTCTGGACTCACTTGGAATTAAAGAACGGTTTGGGGTGGAAAGGACCTTAAAGATGATCCACTTCCAACCCCTCCCGTCCCCACACTCTGCCTAAGGGACAGCAGGACCCAAGGATTCCCTGCTGGAGCTCTGGGAGCAGCTGAACTGAGCTCACAGCACAGCAAACGTCGCTGCTGGGGCTCTTTAAGCTGGGATTATCCCCAAGGTCTCTCTGCACCCCATGAACGAGCACTGAGGGGGAGCTTGGGCAGTCCCTGCTGGCCACACGGGGTCTGTGGGCACTGGGAAGGTTCCCAGAGAACCCAGAGAGGTTCCTTGGTGCCTTCAGCTCCCTCCTCCCACGATGGGACACTGAGCCAGGCTCCCACCACCTTTTACTGTCGCAATTCCCTGGTTCCTGCCAGCACTGAGAGTCCTGCAGGGAGCAAACCTCTGTGGGCACCTGGAAGCTCTTCCCAGCCAGCTGAGGGCCTGGGGATGATGAGCTGCTCTGGCTCTGCTGGGGTGGCCAGAGAGGCTCTGAGTCACTGCCTGAGTCACGAGGCTCAGGCCCAGCGCCGGTGCCCTCGGTGACATTAATGCCGGGATTAGCACGGAGCCTACGGGGGAGGAGAGCGGGAGGGCACTGCTAGGAGCACACCAAGCAGGGCTTTAGGTGGGTTTAAGCCAGCGCTTAAGCTCAGCTCTGGCGTTTGGCTGAGATCACCCGCACCGTCAGTGACCCCATCCCCTGGCTGATGAGTGGAACTCAGGGATGGGGTGGAATCCTGCCTGGAGCCCCTCTGTCCTCACCCCCTTTACCACCTGCCAGTCTGCCCTGGCTCAGCAGCCCCTCACCTCCATTCCCGAGGATTCTGTGTCCCAGAAGCCCCTCACCTCCATTCCCGAGGATTCTGTGTCCCAGAAGCCCCTCACCTCCATTCCCAAGGATTCCCAGGCTCAGCAGCCCCTCACCTCCATTCCCAAGGATTCCCAGGCTCAGCAGCCCCTCACCTCCATTCCCAAGGATTCCATGTCCCAGTGTCCCCTCCCCTCCATTCCCAAGGATTCCATGTCCCAGTATCCCCTCCCCTCCATTCCCAAGGATTCCCAGGCCCAGCAGACCCCACCCCACAGTGTCCCTGAGTTTCCCTGCCCTCCCACTTTTTAAGTAAGCTCTGGAATGTGTGAGTGCCTTGGAACCATGGAATCATTAAGCTGGAAAAGAGCTTTGGAATCCTCAGGTGCTGCCATTAACCCATTGCTGCCCGGGCCCCACGGAACCCTTTCCCTTCCTCAGTCGGGGAGGTTTATAAACTGGGGTTTATAAATCTGTATGTGTGCCTGGGGCAGGGAGAGGAGGGAGCCGGGGCTGTCCCGGGGCAGGAGCAGATCCCGCTGGAGCTGTTCCTGCCTGTGCCCCTCCGGCCTTCCCAGGGCTCTCCTCCCGTGGGATGAGTCGCGCTCAGCCCTCAGAGGGAGCTGGGAGGCAGGGGAGGGGAGGATGAGAACAGCACCCATCTCACACAGGGAAACGGGGAGGGCTCCTGTGAGCCCTGCTGGGATCAGGGATTGAGGGATGGCTCCTGCAGAGGAGCGAGGAAGGTGAGAGAGAACAGACAACACACGAGCTCCAGCCCGGCCGGTTCCTCCTTTCTCACCGTCCTTAAACCGACTCCGAGTCCATTTGTGGATGATCCACGCATGGCTTGGAATCCCAGGGACCCTGGGGAGAGCAGCACATCGGCAGGCACGGGGATGGGGAGGTTGGGTTTGCTTCCAGGGCTGGATCCCGAGCAGATGCAGGGGGAGCGGGGCCGTGGGGCGCAGCAGGAGGGCGAGGAAGGCAGCTCCTGCCCGTGCCAAACCCAAACTCCCCGCTCTGCTCCCAGGATGGGATGCGGATCCCGGCCCTCGGTGACGCCCTGGCTGTGCACAGCAGCCCCGTGCTGTTTCTGGTGTTGGTTTTTATGACATCTCTCTCGTGGCTGTCAAAAGGAATTTTCAGACAAAGCCGTGATTTCTGTCTGTTGATGAAATGCTGCTGCAGTCTCCCGAGGTGCTGATGACAGGGAAGCTTTGTCTTCTGCAGCTCCAAATGAAGCTTAAGGCATATTTCTACCAGGTAAAAGTGGGGTCTGGCTGCCTTGCCAGTTAAGAGTTTTAATTGAAAAAGCAGTCAATAATGGGATAATGCATTTTTTCGTGGCATCTTTCTTCGGAGGTTGTGGAAAATGCTCTCATTAAGCCGATAATTGAAGCCTGGGAAGTTGGTGATGATCCCTGGCAGAGGCACGGGGAAGTCACGAGCAAGGAGCTGCCCGAAGTCTGCACAAAGTCAGACAGAGCCAGTCCTGGCACCTCTTTCCTGGAGTCACGTGTAGGAGCGAGCCCTGCCTGTCCTCTGAGGGTGCAGTGACATTGGAGAGAGCCCGAACTGCAAAACTCCGTGCTCGGGGTCACACAGGCACAGGCCAAATGTATGCGGGGGCAGGTACCGGCACCTCTTTAAAATGCAAATTGTTTTCTTGCTAATCTGGCCAATTTAAAGAAATTAGCATCCCAAAGCATCCCGATTTGCATCCCAGCGCGTGGATTCGCTGCTGTGGCTGCCGTCGGGCGCTGTGCCGCTCACCTTGCGTTACCTTCGAGCGATCCAACCCCGCTGGCTGCTTCCCGAGGGGCAGCAGAGGGAACGCACTTTCCACAGCCCGTTAATGTTTTAAGGAATGGCTCTCCAAGCCATGGGGTGCCCACCCCGTTCCTCGGGAAGCTGTCCCAGAAAGGAGCTCGGTCCTGCTGAGCCCCGGGAGCGGCTCTGGCAGCGGGACAGGCTCTGGGTGCGTTTTACAGGATCACAGACACCGCGGCTCCTGCGGGGCTCCCTCTCCGAGCCTCGCCCCAGGACATTCCCTCCCAGAAATCCCAGATCTCCTGGAGGTCCCAGTTCTGCCCAGGGAGTGCCTGGGCTTGTGCTGGCTTTGCGTTTGAGCCGCGCTGATTTTCACGCGGCGTTTGTGCGGAGATAAGGACGCGGAGATCGCAGTCAGCCGCGCATCTGCTGGAGCGCAGGGGATGTGATAAGAAGGACAGATAGCAGCGGTGTGCGCCGCACGTGGCACGGCTGGCACACGGCGCTGCCGCAGCTGCTGCAGGCACCGCTGGCACTTTAATCTCGGCCCTGGCATCGATCCGCTGTGGTCCCACGGTCCGAGACGCTTCTCACACCCGGTGATTTAACAGCTCCGGGGAGGGGTGGGTGCGGTCACTTCCAGCTGGATCGGGGTGAAACACACCCCCAAAATCCTGCAGGTGCTGCTTCTGATGCCAGGCTCGAAGCAGGGCTGAGTTACCCACCCCTATCAGTTTGATAACGCGGAGGAGGAGATGTCCATGGCCTGATCAATGAAGGAGATTTTCCAGAAGATTAGGTTAAGCATTCTCAGGAGAGCTGGGCGTTGAACCGCTCAGACGCACAGGGATTTTTAAGATCCTTCAGCAGGCGCGAATATCCCTTTTTGTCAAGGAAAAAGTGACATTTGATACAAAACTCGCTCCAAAGAGCCCCGTGCCTCGCTCAGGGCAGGAGCCACGCTCAGCACTGCACCAGCTCGGCTCGTTAGTGGCAGGAGGTGTCACCTGTCCCCGCTGGTGGCACCGAAGCTGTGCCTGCACTGCCTGCTCTGCATGCCGGGCACACAGAGGATGCTGCTGGGAAGCTGGGATGAAATGCATGCAGGACGTGCAGGAAATGCCTGCGGGGTGAAATGCCTGGCCCTGCTCTGCCTGCAGGATGTGCCACAGTTCTGGCCCTGCTCTGCCTGCAGGATGTGCCACAGTTCTGGCCCTGCTCTGCCTGCAGGATGTGCCACAGTTCTGGCCCTGCTCTGCCTGCAGGATGTGCCATAGTTGTGGCCCTGCTCTGCCTGCAGGATGTGCCATAGTTCTGGCCCTGCTCTGCCTGTTGGATGTGCCATAGTTGTGGCCCTGCTCTGCCTGAACTCGTGCAGAGACCCGAGAGGGAGCCCTGGCCGTGCTGCTGGCTCCTGTCCCCCTGCCAGAAGAGCTCTTTGGGCAGTGCCTCCAGCCTCTCCGGGACTGGGCAATGAGTGCTGCCCTCGGTGCGTGGCCTGGCTCTGTCCTGGGGGCAGGTGGGACACAGCAGGGGCTGTTCACTGGCACCCCAAAGGGTTTGGGTGTGTGGGCACTGGGAAGTTGCTGTGGGGATGGCCCAGGGTGTGGGGGGTCCCTGATGTGCAGCAGGCCCAGAGAGGCACTTTGGGCTCTCAGGGGTAATTAACTGATAATAATGAGGAAGGGGAGGCCCTGGCACAGGGTGCCCAGAGAAGCTGTGGCTGCCCCTGGATCCCTGGCAGTGCCCAAGGCCAGGCTGGACAGGATTTGGAGCAGCCTGGCACAGTGGGAGGTGTCCCTGTTCACATCAGGGAGTTGCACTACATGACCTCTACGAGTCCCTTCCAACCCAACCTTCTCTCTGATCTTTGAGCCTCTGATCTTTTCCTCTCATTCCAGGGGATGGCCAGGTGGATTTCGATGAATTTATGACCATTCTGGGACCGAAGCTGGTGTCATCAGAGGGCAGAGATGGCTTCCTGGGGAACACAATAGACAGCATATTCTGGCAGGTGAGTGAGCATTGCTTTCACTGCAGCTTCAGCCAGCTCTCAGCAGCTTCCAGAGGGGATTTGCTGAGGAGCACAGGATGTTTGACTGAGTGGGAATGGTTGTGGAAAGGGGGTTGAGGTCCCTCGTGCCTTGGGCTGTGGGACAACATCGCACACTGGGGGAGGGAATTGTGTCCCTCCTGTGGATGAACGCAGCTGGACACAGCAAAGCACCCAGATCCTTGTGCAACACCTCTGGGAGTTTGGTATTCACTTTTGGAAGGGAAAAACATTTTTCTTCGGGAGTCCTTTGAGTTGGGAACCTTGAAGCCACCCAGCTGCTCCCAGAAGTGTGTCCCTGCTCAGTGGCAGGGGATGCTCCACACAGGGGGAATGTGCTGGGCAGGTCACATCCCACTGGGATTTCTGCTGATGTTGCCTTTCCCTAGTCTTAAAATTCAAACCAAAACACAGTTTATGGAGAAAAGGAGTTTTTACCTCGGGATTTATTTCAGGATCCTTGGGTGCAGCATTTGGTCCAGGTGGAATGCCCTGAAAGTGCATGCACACCTCACACTGAAATACACACAATTATAGGTTTTACAAAATTAACATATTTATCAAAGATCCCCCAGGGAGAGGCTGGAGTGAAGCCCTCGTTGTGAGGAACCTTCCCCCTGGCTGGGCCTGGCTGAGGTTCCCAAATGTGTTCTGGAGAGGCCCTTGGTGTCTGGGGCTCCCAGGATGTTTGCTCTCCTGGTTTAACGGTGCCGTGGGGCTGAGCTGAGTTCTCAGCCTTGGGGAGGTACAAGTGTGGGGCTAAAAGCACTGAGAATACATCAAACTATAAAAGAGTGTGTGAGAGGGGTGTGAAAGAAAAGGCAAAAAATCATTCTGGCATCACTGAATTCAGGGATGAGCTCAGGATAACCATGTGAAAAAAACAGAGGAAGTTTTGCCCCAGTGCTGCCCTGGCATGGTTTGGTCCTGCTGGTCCCAGGCACTGCAAGGAGATGAATCCAACACTGGGAGCTGCTTTTTGTCTGCTCCCGCATTGGAGCTTCCAGGAAAAGCAGCCCAGGCTGTTCTGGCAGGATTAAAAATCCCCCCAAACACAGAGCTGCAGGTTTGCTGCCAATGGATCGAATGTGTGGCTTCCTGTGAGATTCCAGCTCCTTTCATTGCCCATCTCACAGCCTTTGCCTGCTAAGAAACTTTGGTTTGTTCCCAAGTTTAATGAGGCAAAAGAGCCAAACCTGGAAATGAGAATTTCTGCCTTGTTTTACAACCCTCCAGCCCCGTCCAGACTGAATTGGGTGGAGCTTTGGAAGAGTATTTTAAAAGGCTTTTAAAAACTTGTTCCTTGCCTGCTGGCATGGGACAGGAATAACCCTGGAAATTCTTCTCTGGATTCCAGGATTTGGCTGTCAAAGCAAGAGTTTGGCGCTGGTGAAGCCCCCATGGTTTGTGATGTACCTGAGGGGAGTAAACAACACCAGGAGGGGCAGGACTGGGAGTCAGGGATGTTTTATTGCCTCCACTGTGCCTTGGGAGCCTCATCCCAGCCTGGGAGGGAGAGGAGGGAGCCTCATCCCACCCCACTGAGCTTTCCAGAATTCCAGGAGCTGCTCAAGAAGCAAAAGTCCTGGTGGGAAAATCAAATTTGTGAGCTGAGCTCTTGGATGGGAAGCAGAGAAGTCTGGAGCCTTCCCGAAAATCCAGCTCTCGGGTTAACCCACTGCCTTTAGTGACCCTCCCACCCCTGCAGATCCCTGGAATGAGGCAGGGAGGCAGGACTGGGCCTGGATTTAGAGCTGCAGGATTCCTGGACTCAGCTTCCACAGGGAGGTGACCTTGGTGCCCTCCTGGCTGTGGTGGGACAGGGAAAAGGGAGCAGAGGCTCCAGGTGGGAGCCCTGGTTGGGCAGGGACAGCTCCAGCAGGCAGCAAAGCTGGGACTGAATTCCATAGGTGCTCCGTGGCCTTGGAAAACAACAGTTATGGCCTTTACCCCTCTTTAGTCTGCACTTCCCTGGATTTCTGAGCCCTTGAAGAGCTCCAGTTGCTTTTCCTCCGGGGTAGGAGTGCAACATCTTTGCTGCTTTTTCCCAAAGAAAAAGCAAGGAAAAAATCCCAAGGTGTCATTGAGGGAAGAGGTTCCCTTTGCCCATTGCTCCCTGGCTCTACCCAATCCATCTGCAAGGCCATCAGTCTCCTCCTCCCTGAGCACTTCTGCCTCTGCACTATCTCCAGTGGGATTCCTGGTGGGAAACCAAGCCTTTTTGGGAATCAGGGCTTCCCATATCCCCTTGAAGTGTGATTTCCACATTTTCTGGAAGCAAGGGGCAGAGGATGAGCCTCTGCCATCCCTGCAGGCCCTTCATCCCTGCAGCCATTCCCAAGGAAGGTTTTTAGGGAGGGAATGGTGCCCACACAGCTGTGCCCAGTGCTGGGGGACAAGGGTGGGACCAAAGGGACACCTGCCTGGGCAGTGCTACCGCAAAACCTCACCCCAAAGCTTCTTAAATCAGTCCCATGGGAGAGGGAATCCGCGTGGGCATCCAGAAAGTGCCTCCCCCTCTCCCACCCAGGCAGCTTCCCTCTGTGCTGGGATATCTTTGCCAAGCTCGTTTCTGAGGGCAAGCACAAAACCAGCACAAGCCCAGGCACTCCCTGGGCAGAACTGGGACCTCCAGGAGATCTGGGATTTCTGGGAGGGAATGTCCTGGGGCAAGGCTCGGAGAGGGAGCCCCACAGGAGCCGCGGTGTCTGTGATCCTGTAAAACGCACCCAGAGCCTGTCCCGCTGCCAGAGCCGCTCCCGGGGCTCAGCAGGACCGAGCTCCTTTCTGGGACAGCTTCCCGAGGAACGGGGTGGGCACCCCATGGCTTGGAGAGCCATTCCTTAAAACATTAATGGGCTGTGGAAACGTCCAGTTTCCAGTGTTCAGCTTCCTACGGGATGCTCGTGTGGAGGATCTCCAGGCGCAGAGGGAATGGCAGCCTCGGATGGGAGGATTTTAATGAAGTGAACCTCTCTGGGGTGGCTGGGATGCTTTGGGAAGTCAGGACAAGCGGGAATGGTTTCACAAGCCGGCTGCACCTGCAGTGGGTGCAGAAGGAATTCTGTGCCCCCAGTGCTGATGATTTGGAAAAGTCAGTGCCTTGTACAGAGATGGGCTGAGAGCCAAAGCCCTGCCCCATTCATTTCCCACCTTCTCCCTTTGCTGTGCGCACCTGGAGGCTGCAGGGAATTCCAGGACACCTGGGAGCTTTGTCTGGCATGAGGGGATGGTGCTGGATCATCCCCTCAGCCACGGCACCTCTTCATCCCATCAGAGATCACCCAGCATGAAACCCTGGGTTCAGGAGCAGCCTGGGAGTTTTGGGATCAACAAAGCTGCTTTGCAGGAGCAGGAGGAGCAGAATTCCAATGGGGAGATGCTGCCCAGAGGTCTCATTTGAGAGACTTGGGGAGGCAGGTCCTGCACAGGGAGCAGCTCAGCCACTGCTCCTGTTTCCTGGGATTGGGGGAACCTTTTCCTTCCTCCAGGCTCCCACAGACTTTTCCTAGGAAGAGCGATATCCTGGGGAGCAGGGAATAAGGGAGTGGGAATGGGCAAAAATCCCACAGCATCCTGGAACAAGGAGGGAGGGATGTGCAGGGACAGGCCAGGGACAGCAGAGACAGGCCAGGAACAGCGGGGACAGCAGGGACAGGCCAGGGACAGCAAGGACAGGCCAGGGACAGCAAGGACAGCAGGGACAGGCCAGGGACAGGCCAGGGACAGCAGGGACAGGCCAGGGACAGGCCAGGGACAGCAAGGACAGGCCAGGGACAGCAGGGACAGCAGGGACAGGCCAGGGACAGCAGGGACAGCAGGGACACCGAGGTCCTGAGCTGCACCCTCAGCACAGGCACCAAGGAACACTTTGTTCCCTGGTAAATGGAGCAGGGACCCACAGCTGTGGGGGTTTGCATTTGGGGCTGGCTGGGGAGGGGATTTAGGGAGGGGAAGGGAGGATCAGGGCTGGCTGGGGACATGGGAGAGCAGAGGGATGCGGCTGGGATGGCACACGGAGGTTTCCCCCTCCCATCCCAGCCCCCGAGGTTCAGCTGTCCCCAGTCCTGTTTGCAGTTGTCACTGGGAAGGCAGGAGAGTCCCAGGGGACAGATCTGGGCTCTCCTGATCTGGTCAATCAATTAGTGCCTTAATTGGGTGAAATGAAGGGGAAAATGTGAGGGAATGGCAGTGGCACAGGGCAGGGCAGGAGGGGCTGGGAGGGAGCAGGGAATGAGGGGAGCAGGGAGTGAAGGGAGTAGGGAGTGAGGAAGAGAGGGAGCGGGAAGTGAGGGAGTGAGGGAATGAGGGAGCAGGGAGTGAGGGAGCAGGGAGTGATGGAGCAGGGAGTGATGGAGCAGGGAATGAAGGGGGCAGGGAGTGATGGAGCAGGGAGTGAAGGAGCAGGGAGTGATGGAGCAGGGAGTGAGGGAGCAGGGAATGAAGGGAGCAGGGAGTGATGGAGCAGGCAGTGATGGAGCAGGGAGTGAAGGTAGCAGGGAGTGAGGGAGCAGGGAGTGATGGAGCAGGGAGTGAAGGGAGCAGGGAGTGAAGGGAGCAGGGAGTGAGGGAGCAGGGAGTGATGGAGCAGGGAGTGAGGGAGCAGGGTGTGACAGGCTATGTTGGAGCTGTCTCCAAAGACAATTTTGCTTGGAGAGGGATTTTCCTTTATGCAGTTCAGGGATAAACCTGATGCAGTTGCTTCCTGAGTGTGAGTTTCTCCTCTTGTCCCTGCAGAGGAATTAATCTGACGAAGGCAAACGAGCCTTGCTGCAGAGGAATTGTTTGTGTCCGTGTCCGGTTTGATGTGGGAACAGATCCAGGTGCCCCCCTGGGCTCAGCCCTTCCTCCCTCTCCTCCTCCTCCTCCTCCCGAGGCAGTGCAGCCCCTCTGGGGAGGTGCAGGATGTTGTTAAACCACAGCACAGGACATTTTACATCTCGCAGCAGGATTTTTCTGCTCTGCTGCAAAAATCTCGATTCCTGGATTGCAGGAGCTGCTGTGTCAGCTCTTCAAAGAACCTTCTCAGATCAACTCCTGGGGAGGAAGAGAGATGGGAGATGGGGAAGGAATTGTTCCCTGGGAGGGTGGGCAGGCCCTGGCACAGGGTGCCCAGAGCAGCTGTGGCTGCCCCTGGATCCCTGGCAGTGCCCAAGGCCAGGCTGGACACTGGGGCTGGGAGCAGCCTGGGACAGTGGGAGGTGTCCCTGCCATGGCAGGGCTGGCACTGGGTGGGATTTAAGGTCCCTTCCCACCCAAACCATTCCAGGATTCTGTGATTCACAGATTCAGTGCTCTGCCTTTTGGTGGCTGCTTTGGGGTTTAAATCAGGAAATGCAGCTGAAAGTTTGGGTGGAAATTTGAAATTTAGCCTGAACTAAGGCTTGAAAAAGAAGGAAAACCAGGAAAATCGACACTCCATTGCTCATAAACAAGCAGAAACCCCGAGGTGTTGGCAACTGTTTGCAACAAACAAATGTGTTAGGGAGAAAATGACCTTTTCTGTGAAAGAAAATCTAAGGAATAAATTACCTGCTTGGAAAAAAAAAAAAAAAAAAAAAAGGAAAAAGGCAAAAAGAGCTTTGGAAAAATGCAAATGAAGAAACCACAAAGATTTCGGTGCTGGGGGTAGAGGAGGGCTGGGGTTCCTTAGGGTGAGCAGGTGAGGGGAGGAAAGGCCCTAGCAGCCTGGGAATTCCTACAGCTCAGCAGATAACTCAGATTTTCCCAGTGTGTATCCCAGATTTCCAGTGCAGTCTGCTGGAACCTGGCACAGGGTGCCCAGAGCAGCTGTGGCTGCCCCTGGATCCCTGGCAGTGCCCAAGGCCAGGCTGGACCTTGGGGCTGGGAGCAGCCTGGGGCAGTGGGAGGTGTTGGGGTTGGAATGGGAGGGGCTTTGAGGTCCCTTCCCACCCAAACCCCTCCGGGATTTCAGAAGACCCCCGTAGGACCTGGGTGTTGGTGGTGCTCCCCAGGTGTCCCCTGATGCCAGGGCCACCAGCAGCTCCTGGGGCTGGGGTTCCCTTCCTGCAGGGGCAGCAGGAGCAGTTTGGAACTGCCCGTGGAGAAGAGAGGTGTCCCCTGTGCCCTGCCACGCCCATCCAGTGTCACCTGTGTGTGTCCCCAGCAGGGCACAGCTGTCCTGAGCTGCCGTCGGGATGGGGACATTCCCGTGGCCACCAGGCTGGAGATGTGTCCTGGCCATCCCTGCTGAGGAGGTGGCCATGCCCTGGGTGTCCTGCACCCACCCTGCCCTGTCCCCCAGGCCTCTCTGCCCGTGGCAGGGGCTGGGACAGGGCTGGGCCACCTCCCTCCTCTTCCCTTGGGGTCTTGCCCCAATTTCTCTGGGCACTTGTGCCACCACTGCTGCCAGCGGGGCTGTCATGCTTCAGTTTGGGCTCAGTTTGGGGTTTTTACTTCAGTTTGGGGATTTTGTCAGTAATTTCTGGGCTCCTGGGTGATGTGCAGGGACTGAGGGTGTTCGTGGTGCTGTGACCATCTCACTTCCCTGCCCCAGTGCCACCTGAGCCAGGCAGACCTTGGCAGGCTCTGAATTTACCAGGACAATTTCCCAGCAGATCCCTAATGCAATTGTACCCAGTGAGCAGAACGGTGCTGATCTTCAAGAGAAATTCCGCAAGGATTTTTCTTTAAACAAATTTACCACTTCACTGAGAACCTGTCTCTTTGTCTGGGTGTTTCCTGCACCATCATTTCTCTGTCTGAGGAGGTCTGGGTTTATTTTTGTGCTGACAAAGACAGAAATCCACACTCCGAGGAGGCTGCAGCCTCCCGAGCTGGCAGTGCTGATGGGGTGCACTTAGATATTTGTTCTCTTATTTCTGCTGTTCAATACACAACACTATAAAGTGGTCATTATTATAAACAATTCTAAGATCCAATACATTTACTCAGCAGGAACCCAGAGCAACCTGAGGGAGCTGTGGAAGGATCCAGTATTTGTGTGAGCTCGCTGGGAACTCTTCCGAGCTGATTTTTATCATTTTTGAGTGTGAATGAGCAGATTAAGGGAGAGAGCTCTGCTCACAACGAGCCACAATAACGCTGCAGTTCCCTCCAGAGATGGATTTTAGTGTCCAAATTTCCTACTCTGAGCGGAGCCAATCCTCAGGATAGCCCAGCAAGGTGGGGCTCCTGGAAGTGCTTGGAGCAGGGAGTGGGAGGCTCTTGCCTTCCCTGGGGAAGGGGTGGGGGAATCATCCCCCGACAGTGATTTCCATGCTTTTCATCTCCTCCTGCTCCTGCTGGCTGTTGGATCCGATGTTCCTCTGGGAGTGCCCTGCTCAGGGGATCATTATCAAAGCCATCCCTGTCACTCCAGCAGCTCCCCCTGTGCCCCTGCAGCTCCGATTCCCTTGGACTCGGGGAGTGACAGAGCAATAAAGAGACAAACGAAACGAACTGAGGCACTGGAGAGGAGCAGAGCCTGAGCAGAGCCTGAGCAGAGCTTGAGCAGAGCTGGCAGGGAGGCAGCCAGGCTGGGGAGAAGTGCCACATTCCAGGGATCTCAGGGATCCTGTGTGAGGATAAACCCCTGCACCTCAGCTCCCAGCACCGTGGCCTTTGGATAAGAGACAATGTAAATATTTATTTTATGGCCAGTGGGTGTGGGTGGGTGCAGGTTTTCACAACATTATCCAGGATTAAAGAGCCAGAGGGCAGGGATGGGTGGGATATGGGGAAGGAATTGTTCCCTGGGAGGGTGGGCAGGCCCTGGCACAGGGTGCCCAGAGCAGCTGTGGCTGCCCCTGGATCCCTGGCAGTGCCCAAGGCCAGGCTGGACACTGGGGCTGGGAGCAACCTGGGGCAGTGGGAGGTGTCCCTGCCATGTCCTTTAAGGACCATCCCACCCAACACATTCCAGGATCCTGAGGCTCATGGTAGCACTTTCTGAGTGACTTTTTTATCTTGCAGTGGTGACTTATTCTCTCTCCAAACTTCCTTCAGATCTCCCTGGGTTAAATATGATCGTGATCTGTATCCTAAAGAATGATCACTCCTCTGGCAGCCTCAATCTGCTTTGCTGACCACCTTTCTCTCTCTGAGAGTGTTCATTATTCACAAAATCCCAGGATGGGTTGGGTTGGAGGCTCCTCAAAGCCCACCCAGTGTCACCCCTGCCATGGCAGGGACACCTCCCACTGTCCCAGGCTGCTCCCAGCCCCAATGTCCAGCCTGGCCTTGGGCACTGCCAGGGATCCAGGGGCAGCCACAGCTGCTCTGGGCACCCTGTGCCAGGGCCTGCCCTCCCTCCCAGGGAAGAATTTTGTTCCTTTTCCATAGGACCAGCAGGGCTGTGCCAGGGCAGTGTCAGGGATGGAGCAATGGCAGAAGAAGCAGTCACAGGTTGTGCTCCCAGCCCTGAGGACTCCTCTCCTCTCCTCTCCTCTCCTCTCCTCTCCTCTCCTCTCCTCTCAGCCTGGGGTAGAGGAGCTGTGAACACTCCTTTGCAGAATGTTTCAGGAGCGCTGGTTTCAGGGGACACCAGAGTCCAGCTGGGCCAGCCTCCTGCCTGAAGCAGGGCNCCCTCACCTCTCCTCTCCTCCCCTCTCCTCTCCTCTCCTCTCCCCCCTGGATGGTTCTGGAGCCAGCTGAGTGCTGATTGCCGAGCAGGAATTCAATGAGGGCAGTTAAACCTCGCATCCATGGCAGCCACGCTGGCTGGAGGAAGCGGGCTGCCCCTGTTTGCGGTAATCAGCGTGGAGTGGCTGATTAAAGGCCATTAAAATTCACCAGGAATGATTCCAATCCTGCCTCCACTTCCAGCCCGGCTCTTTTCCGGGTGTTGGGTAATCAGGGCTGGCTCCAGTTATCAGCCCTGACACAGTGCCCCTGCTCAGACACTGCTGCTGCCCCTGCCCCAGAGCAGACGGGAAAACAAGGCAGGAATAATGGCATTTATGGGAGACAAGGCCTGGAATGTGCAAGAGAAAACACCCTGGAAGTGTTCTGTCACACCCCTGCACCCAGGGACACAGGAGAAATGTGGATGATATTAAAAATTTAATTGCAACAGGAGCTGACAAGCCCTGTGGTGTGGAGTTTATAGCATCTCAGAAATTTGTGGGGAGTGTGGTAACTTTATTATGTTTACGATGGTAACTTTACCATATTTATTCTTCTTTTCTTAATGTGAAGCTGGAAAAGCTCTGGACTTTCCTTCTCTAAAAGTGTCTTTTCCACCACATCAGAACCATCCCAGTCCTTATTCACCAAGGTCATTAGAGACCTTGTTAGAGACCTTAAACCAGCCCAGGATAATTTGCATTTTCCCACCTGTCTGTGGCTGCTTTCAGGACCCCCAGGGTGGTGACATTTGATGGACACTGAAACTGCTCCTGGAATTAAACCTGCAGTCAGCTCACTGAGCACCTGCACAGTTCAGTGCTGGCTCTGGAGCCCTTCCCTGGGTCTGGGTCACATGTGGTGGGCACTGCCCTGGGGCAGAACTCGGGTCCTGCTCTCTCCTGCAGGCAGGAGAGGTTCCCCCAGCCCCCAGCAGCATTCAGAGACCCCCAGAGTGGTTGGTAGGAGCCTGAGTGGCTGATGAGGTCCCAGTTAAGCCTTTAAGTTGCCTTTTATCACTCTCGGGTCATTGTTTGGGGGTGGTAGCACTTTGGGGGTGCCAGCGCTGCTGGGGGGAGCTGCAGTGTCCCCTCACCCTCTGTGTCCCCTCCCTGATGCCTTAGGTGTTAACTTTTCTGTGTTCCCAGCCCTGCCCTGCCCAGTGTCACTCTGCAGTTCCCTGGAGCTCGTTCAGTGCTGTTCTCTCATGCTNCCCCTCACCCTCTGTGCCCTCCCTGCCACAGCCTCTGGTCACACAGGGGTGGGGACACTCCTGTCCCCATCAGGGCTCTGCACCTCGGGAGCACTGAGGAGTATGTAACAGGGATTTCCACCATCCAGAAAGGAGAAGAGGAGGCTGCTGTGCTCTTCGATTTGTTTAATTCATCTGAGGGCAAGGCTTTGAGCAAAAGCAGCAACAGCAGAGCCTTAGCAGCATAAGTTCCATAGCAGCAATTTTCCTAGCAGCAATTTCTTCTCCTAACAAGCTGACACACTGGGATATGCTTTATATTCATTAATTAACCAATCAGGGTAAAACACAATTCTAATTCTACTTCTCTAAACCTATCCAAGCTTAATTCTGATTTACGATAATAGTCAGAACTCTCACACAAATCCTTCATGGAATTTATGCATGTGGTCTCTATCTGTTCTTTCTGTTTAGGTACAAAACCTGTCTAAAAAATGCCAGTGATGTAATGATGTTTCTAGTTCGTCTAGGACAGGGTATTCTGTGAAAGGTGGCACTGCTATACTAAAAAACTAGGTTTAAGGGCTTTTTTAACCTAACTAATACAGTTTCTCTGTATTTAAGGTACTTAAAATATATTTCTACTGAAAACTAAAGTTTATACTTCTATTTCATGTTTGTGTGACTCAGCTTCTACAGTGATTTTAATTCAATCCCCGTGTTCTTTGCTTGTTGCTGGGCCTGAAGAGCTGAGACACAGAGGGGCTTGGGTTCCAACAGAGCACCTGGTGGTTGTCACCCCTGAAGGGACACAGGGCTGCTGGTGATGGCTCTGGAGCAGACACTGATGCTCTTTTAATCAGGTCAGGTCTTGGTCCTTTATCTTAATCAGGTCCCTTATCAGGTCCCTTATCTTAATTCCTTCACTAGAAAGGGGGGCAGAAGGTGATCACAGGAACCATGGAATGGTTTGGGGTGGAAGGGACCTTAAAGCCCTCCTTGTTCCAGCCCCTTCCTCTGTCCCAGGCTGCTCCAAGCCCTGCCCAGCATGGCCTTGGACACTCCCAGGGATGCAGGGGCAGCCACAGCTTCTCTGAGATGTACAAATTCCACGATTCTGTGATTGTGTTATTCCATCATTCCGTGACTCCCTGACTCTGGGAAGCAGGACACAGCTCCTGCTGTGGCCACACTGGATGTGCAGAGAGCTCATTTCAAATAACCTGAGCCTGTCTTTAAACATAAGCCCCAAGCAGGTGCAGCCACCACATCCCAAATACTGAATTGCACAGAAATCGAGGTCTGGAATCCCACTGAGAAGGCTTTTCCGTAGCTGGGAATAAATAAAATCCCTGATTAGGAAGGCTTTGATCACTGATGTTGCACCTGAAAAGCTGCAGAGGTCAAAGTCTCAGCTCTCTGCAGGGATGGAAACATTTCTTCTTCATAATCAGAGAATCATTAAGGCTGGAAAAGACCTTTGGGATCATCAAGTCTGACTTAAAACCAAAATAAAGGGCAAAAAGAGATACCATAAATAGGCAACAATATAGAACACAATCCATAAATAAATAAACTCATAAACACAACCCACAACACAAATCCATCTATTTGAGCCTTTCACTGAGGTGGGAATCTGAAGAGGAAAGCCTGGACGTGGGAGATGTGGAATGGGATTTCAGGAGCTCCCAAACTGCTGGATCATAACAACAACCAGAACCTTAATTGAGACTTTGACTGCAAACTCTCCCCAGCTGCCCAGGACGAGGGGAAGGGGTGTCAAGGTGCTCCCAGCCAATTGTTTTCAGCCAGTTTTCCCAGACTGGAGGATCTTTTGGGCACCATGGCAATCGCAGTGGCTTTGAGGAGGCAGCAATATTCCCTCTCAATATTCCCTCTCGATCTCAGGTCACCGTGGGTGGGGGATGATGAGGCCCCATTCCCTTTTAGCATGAACGAGGCATGTTCAAAGCTTGAACGCTTCAAACATCACTGACAATAGAAAGTCACATTCTCTCAACGTGATGAGCCCGGTGATTCATAGGTCTCTGTTCTCTTCAGAGCAGGGGAAGGTACCTAGGATGGAAATATTTCCCAGAAAATGGGATTTTCAGTCTGCAGGGATGGGGACCAGCCCCTGCCTGAGGGCAGGCCCCACCTGAAGAGGGGACAGGGCTGCAGCCAGAGCATCCCTGTGGCACCTGGGAGGTGACAAAAGGGATCAGGGAGTGGATCCCTCCAGCAGAATTCCCTCTGCCAGCAGGGAGCAGAGCCCCGCAGCAGCTGCTGCCTGAGGAATGAACCCAGCTGTCAGGAGAGGGATCTGCTCCTTCCCTGCTGGAATTGCTGAGCCACAGCACCGAGGGAGCTGCAGCCTGGGCTTTGGGAAGTCGTTTCCACGCAGCTCGGGGGAGAAGTCAATCAGTTAATGGCTTTAATTAGCAATCTTTTCACGTCTTCCCCTCAGCAGAGGCACAGAGATTTGCCCACGCTGGGGTTTGCAACCCCCATGGCTCTGGGATTCCAACTCTCCCTTGGCTGTGGCACACAATGGACAGAAATTCTCCCTTTTTGCAGGCAAAACAGACTTGGGGCTCCATTTGAAGCTCTCCTGTCCATGGCAGAGCCTGTACCTGGGCACATCCATTGTAACTGCTCTGCTTTCTCCAACTTCCCTCATTCCCTTTCTCCTCTGGGGAATAAATGCCAGTGCTGCATGTTCTGTTTTTGTGCAGGAAGCAGGAATTTCACATCCCCTCAGCCTCAGTGTGTGATAAGGCATCAGGGGAAAGCAACTCCTGAAATCCCAGGAACTGATCTGCTCACTCAGGCAGAGCTTGCTGTTGTTTTTAGGATATGATCGGATCAACAAGATAAAATTTTAATTAAATTACAGCGATTCCCAGGTTTCAGGGATGCTCCAGTTTCCAGTGTTCCATGGAAACAGACCCCACAAGAGCTGGGGTTGGTGATGCTGAGGGGTGTGGGGTTACTGCCGGGGCAGGAAGGAGGGCAGGGGATGAAATGTGAGGGATGTCCTTGGCGTGGAGATGGCTCAGGGGTGAGGTCACCTGCTCTGGGACAGCTCAGAGCCTCCTGTCACAGCCTCCCTGAAGGGTCACCTGCCAGCAGCTCAGAAAGCCTCTGTTTGTCCCTGGCAGAAGTGCCTAAAAAGCTTTCTTTGTCCCTGTCAGGAGGACCCAAAACACCTCTGTTTGTCCCTGGCAGGAGCACCCAAAACACCTCTGTTTGTGTCCCTCAGGAGCACCCAAAACACCTCTGTTTGTGCCCCTCAGGAGCACCCAAAACACTTCTGTTTGTGTCCCTCAGGAGCACCCAAAACACCTCTGTTTGTCCCACTCAGGAGCACCCAAAACACCTCTGTTTGTGCCCCTCAGGAGGACCTGAAGAGCTGAGTGTGTTGGGTGTGCCAGAGGGAAGATTCCCTCTGGGTTTGCACCAGTTCCGGCTGGAACCAGCATGGGAAGGTCGGGCAGGTTTAATCCCAAAGACCCCAGACACGGAGCTGGAATTCTCTGGCACACACCCCACACTTTCCCCACTGGGGCAGCATCACAAGCAAACTCCTCACAGAAAAAGACATTTCCCAAAGTTTGAGACCACTGGGTTTACTCGATCCCAGGAAAACCTGGGGTTTTTTTCCCCAGCTCCTCACCCCTGCCTGATTTGCCAGCTTGCTGCATTCCTTCCTTTGAGCTGCTGCTGTCCCAAGATGTCCCCGTGCTTATCACTTCTTGCATCAAGAGCTTCCAGCACAGAAAGGGGAGATTCAGTGCTGCCCATGTGCAGCTTTCCTTCCCCATCTGTTTGCCAGCCTCTGAAACATTCCAGAGCAAAATCTCACCCTCATGAAATCAGTGCTGATAGGAGCAGAGAGCAACGGGGCACCTGCTCCACGTGCATCGCTCCGAGCTGCCTGCGGAGTGGGTAATGGAGAATTATTGCAAATATCGTGTGTGTTTACATTTCCTTTATTAATAACTTCATCCAGCAGAGCTTCAGAGCTTCCTTACACTGGGAACTGAGGTTGGATCCTGTTGGAAAGTGGGTTTTTCTCTGTCTGAAAACCTTCTGGCTGTGCATCGCAGCAGGGCTGGGAGCAGCAGGGGGTGATGAAAGCCATGGTTGGGAGCTGTCAGGAGTGATAATGTGCAAAGGAGCAGCTGCTGGGCAGTGCTGACTCTGCACGCCCGTGCTAGTTTGAAAGCAAACCAGGGAGGGACTCCAAGCCAGAACTACAATTTAAGAGGAAAATTAAAATAAAAGCAGTAGTGCAGAAGCACTGCCAGGGCCAGGATAGGAGCTGTCACCCTCTTGTTGTGATGATGCAGCCCTGGTTTCCCAGGGCCTTTCCACAAACCACTCATGTCCGTAGATTTTCTCAGAAGGCTTATTTATTAATATCAAGGAAACAGAACAAATCTTTCTCCCTCCAGCAGGTTCAGCTGTAGGGATCATCTGTGTGTGTGTGTGTGTCTGACTATGTCTGTCTGTGTGTCTGACTGTGTCTGTGTGTGTGTCTGACTGTGTCTGTCTGTGTGTCTGACTGTGTCTGTCTGTGTGTCTGACTGTGTCTGTCTGTGTCTGTCTGTGTCTGTGTGTCTGACTGTGTCTGTGTCTGTGTGTCTGACTGTGTCCCAGTCAGGAATCCACAACAAGACAGAGAGGAAGACATTTCATTGCTCAAGGCAATCACCTTACCNGCTCCAGTGGTGGTTATGGAGCTCTTGTCCTCTGGGAATCCAGTAGGTAAGGACTGGCTGGGCTGTTCCAAACCTCACATTATATCCAGGTGGGAGTGCTCGGTTCCTCCCCCTGGGCAGAGCATCTCCCAGTGGGATGATGGAGTTTTGTGAGTCATGCAGTGAGGCTGGATGGTCCATGAACAGAAGAGATCTCCTCCAGGGAGACTTAGCAGGGATGTGTCATGGCAGAGACAGAGAACTCTGCCCCAGCTGGTTTAACAGAATACACACTTCTGGTTACATCTTACACTGTAACCTAGGACACCCATGGGTGCTGTGCTCGTGGAGATCCCCTCCTGTGAGATTGCCTTCAGCAAGCAGGGCAAAATCTCTCTCCTCATGGGGATCTTCTTCACTTCCTTCTTCCTCCTGCCCTGAGCACTCCCTGCTCCAGCCCCTTGTCCCTGCTGACAGCTCCTCTTCTGAAAGGCAGGACAAGGCCTGAGGGAGGGCTCAGCCCTGCTGCAGCTGCAGGACAGGAAGGAGTTTGGCTCCTCAGGACACACAGAGCCCAGCAGGGCTCGTCTGCTCCACGTGTGCACAGCTCCTGGGGAGGGACAAATGACCCCAACTGCCCCAAGGCAGGAGCAGGGAGCAGTGGGGGAGCCTTGGATAAACAGGCAGTGGAACTAATGTCCCCACTAGCAGTACAGGATTGGAAAAATGTAAAAGTTAAAACCTAAGGCATCAGGACAACACCCCAAACCCAGGAGCTCTGCTGCCTCCCCACTCTGGTGGCTCCTGGGCCAAACCTCTGCCGGACCAGAGGCACAGAGCCAGCACTCTCCATCTCCCTGGAGAATCATGGAATGTCCTGAGTGGGAAGGGACCACAGCGATCATAGATCTAACCCCACCCTGTCCAGACCCCCCAACAACCCCACCCTGGGCATCCCTGGCAGTGCTGCCCAAACACTCCTGGAGCTCTGGCAGCCTCGGGGCTGTGCCCATTCCCTGGGGAGCCTGGACAGTGCCCAGCACCCTCTGGGGCAAGAACTTTTCCCTGAGCTCCCCGCTAAGAAGCCAGAGCATGGATTTGCCACCTTGCCTCGTTCCCAGTGGAGCACACAGAGAGCACTTGTCCTTCCCCAGTCTGCTATTTCACCAGGAAACTTCAGTTGCTGGGAGAAAAGAAATGTTTGGTGTTTTCAGATTTGATTTTGTGCCCCTCTCCTTTTGCCCTTGGGGGTGACCATTGTGCCTTGGATTCTGCTTAAAGCCAGGCTTTGTGGTCTGGTGCATTGCTGGGCTGTGTGTTCAACAATTCCAGATAACCCAAACTGTGCAGACACCTGGATTTGTGTTTAATTCCTACCCGAGCCTTGGCCGTGGCCTTCCACAGGGGAAGACCTTCTCCATCCTGTTCCATCCTGCTCCATCCTGCTCCATCCTGCTCCATCCTGCTCATCCTGTTCCATCCTGCTCCATCCTTCTCCATCCTGCTCCATCCTTCTCCATCCTGTTCCATCCTTCTCCATCCTGTTCCACCCTGCTCCAGCCTCCCTGGAAAGCACTCAGCTGCTTTGTTTTACTGTTTGGGTGCTTTTTCCTACTGCTTGGCTGACATTTCCTCAATCTTTCCTTTGTTTTCCTGTGCCTGTGGTGCTGGGGATGAAGTCAGGAGCCCTCAGAAGGATTGCCAGGCAGGGGAGCAGCCTCAGTAGTAAAAGGCACAAAAACAAACCCCCTCCTAAACCCAATCCATTATTTCCTTGCTCGCACACTGAAAATGCAAACTCAACTTATTAGCTCAGCATTCACTCCTGATTCCATGATTTTATGTTTGCCTTTTATATCCATAACATCCATTTTCCACTTCCATAACACCCAACAACAACAAAAAAAAATCCCTTCCCAATGCAGCCCTGTTTGTTGTGTGTGTTTGCCAGGCTCAGCAGGAGCACATCTGGAGCTCAGCTGCAGCTGTGCTCCCAGCCTGGCGTGGGATGCTTGGGGATCTCAGCCCTCCCACGCTGAATTTGAGGCAGCAACTGGAGCTCAGTTGGGGAGCAGTTGAAGATAAGGCTCTGCCAAAAGGAAACTCTGATAAACAAGTTGCTTTTCCCCTTTTGTTTCCACTGGGAAGTTGGGTGTCCAGTTATTATTAAATAACACATCTGGGAAGTGGGATTGTCATGGGATCCTGTGAACTTCGAGGCTCTGGGAGCAAAGGGGTGGCTCAGGGGTTTGTATAAAATAACAGAGTGTGACAAGTTCACATCAATGATCTGCGCTAGCCATTCGAATAACCCAAATTTCCATGGACAAGGAGACAAAAAATCACGTGGTGTGAGGTTTTCCTGGTTGTTGACAGTGTAATTTCCACCAGCCCTTAAAATTCAGGAACATGGCACAATTCTCCAAAATGTAAAAAACCGCTTGGCTCAGCATTCCTGGGTTCAAGAGAAATGTAAAATATAGGTAATTAAATCACAGAATCATGGAATCATGAAATAACAGAATCACAGAATCATGGATCAATGGAATCACAGAATCATGGAATAATGGAATCATGAAATAACAGAATCACAGAATCATGGAATCATAGACACATGGAATCACAGAATCAGGAAATCATTGCATCACAGAATCATGGAATTGTGGAATCACAGAATTACAAAACCATAGAATCATGGAATCATGAAATAACAGAATTACAAAACCATAGCATCATGGAATCCCAGAATCATCAAATCATGGAATCCTTGAATGGTTTGGGTGGAAGGGACCTTGAAGCTCCCCTTGCTCCAGCCTGTGCCCCCCAGTACAAACCTGGAAGGGCTCCTTGAGGAGCAGCCTCTCCTTCTCCAGGGCCAGCACAGGACTTCTGGAGCTCCTCCTCGATATCCCAGCTGAGATCCAGGAGTGGATTTGGCAGCCCCAGGAGCAGCAGGTATCACCTGCAGCCTGAGGACTCAGTTGGGCTTGCCAGGAGCTGAGGTTGGAGCCATCCCAGCTCCTCCCAAAGCCAGCAGCAATCCTGGAGCAGAGCTTGCTCTTCACCGTGGGATGTTTTGGACACACATCCCTAGGCATTGGTGCACGGAGGTGGGAATCAGGGAATCCTGACTCCCGGATCATAGTTTGGATTGTTTCTTTGTGCTGGAGCCGTTCTCTTTGTGCTGCTGGACAGATCCCAAGGTGTCTTGGTTTGAAGGACAGGTGTGTGCTGAGGAAGGCAGAAACCTCCCTTGGAATGGAAGATGCAATCCCCTTCCCTCAGAATTATTATAATTCTGAAATCAAGGGCTCTCAGGCAAAGCTGTGGGAAATAGGAATAACAGTTCTTTACTAATATTTATACACACACATATATATATAAAACCAGGCAGGAGAAAACCCTGGTTCAAAGTGACAGAGTCAGGTATGAGCTGACACCCTGACAGTCAGGGCAGCAGTGGCAGCCCCATGAGATGGTGGCTGCATCCTCCTGAAGTCATGGATGTGGTTCTGTTGGAGCTGTGATCCTGGAGAAAGGTCTGGTCTTCCTCAGAAGGTCCAGTGGTGGCTATGTAGCTCTTGTCCTCTGGGAATCCAGTGGGAAAGGCTGCTTATGACTTTAAAAATCCCAGTTTATATCCAGGATTGAGTGCCTGGGTCCTCCTTCTGGGTGGAGCTTCTCACAATGGGATGGTGAGTTCTGAGATAAGGCACTGATGGGAATGAACAGCAATTAGCCCAGAGTTATCTGTAGCACTGCTGGGCCATGAACAGAGAACAGCCTTGAGGGGGGAGGCAGGAGCACTGCCCCACCTGGCTCATGAAGATGCTGATAGAATACATGATTTTGGTCACGTCCTGCTTTCCAACCCAGGTACAGTGGTACAGCAGCTCTTGCTGAAGTGGTGCACCCTGTGTTGGGATGTGTGGGTTAAAGTGATGGTAATGGGGCAATAGAGAGATGCTACAGGAATGATTTATTGTAGGACTGTGTTCTGTCAGTTCTCTGTCAGCATCTGAGAGTTTTCTAAAACTCCATTCTCCACACTGGGCATTAACAGACACCTGCCTGGGTCAGACAGGGGAGCATGGAGGACACGGAAGCTTTTTCCCAGCTTAAAATCCCCAGAGAATTTAACTTCCATCTGTAGGAGTGTTGAGAGGGGAAGCCCTGTTTCTAGGGCCTTCCACAAAACAATTAGAGTTCATTGAGTGATGATCAGAAAGCAGAAGACTTTATTTATAGAACTGATATTTAGATTAGATATTAATAAAAAACGGAAAGAGAATGAGAGAGATCAGATCCCTTCTGTCTAGTTTGGCTCCTGGAATCCTCTGTGTCTGTGTGAACAGTCCCAGTGTGTGTACAACAGAAACTATGAAAAACACATCTAAAAATAGAATTTTCTCGTTGGCCAAGGAGATAACATTTAAAACAACTGCAATATTTACATTTTTCTCAACCTGAAAACAACTCGGACGGATTCAGTGCTGTAAGAAACAGTGAGGCACAAAAATGCCCAAAGAAATCTTTTCAGGGATACCAGCACAGAAGGGAGTGCTGAGGGAAGGGAGCACTGCATCGAGGAAGGGGCAGGACACCAGCAGGGCCATTCCCAGTGAGGCTCCAGTCTCACACAGGGAGGGCACTGTGCTCCTTTTCCTGCCATCCCTGAGGGTTTTCCTGCAGGTTTGCTCTCCAGTGGGAGCTGTGAGCTGTCTCCAGGGTGAAGGGAGGTCATTTCTCCATCTGGAGGCACCTGAGGGTGGCCAGGCTGGTTCCAGTGTCTGTGTTCTCCTTGTTGCCTTCCCCTGGTCTTAGAATTAAAACCAGAACACAGTTTATGGGAAAAAGAGGTTTGTACCTCGGTGTTTATTTCAGGATCCTTGGGTGCAGCACTTGGTGCAGGTGCAATGCCCCAAAATGCATGCACACCTCACACTGAAATACACACAATTATAGACCTTGCAAAATTAACATATTTATCAGAGATCCCCCAGGGAGAGGCTGGAGTGAAGCCCTCGTTGTGAGGAACCTTCCCCCTGGCTGGGCCTGGCTGAGGTTCCCAAATGTGTTCTGGAGAGGCCCTTGGTGTCTGGGGCTCCCAGGATGTTTGCTCTCCTGGTTTAACGGTGCCGTGGGGCTGAGCTGAGTTCTCAGCCTTGGGGAGTCACAAGTGTGGGGCTAAAAGCACTGAGAATACATCAAACTATAAAAGAGTGTGTGAGAGGGGTGTGAAAGAAAAGGCAAAAAATCATCCTGGCATCACCCTCACTTGAGGAAGACAAGCACAGGCAGAAGGATGTGGAAAAAATCAGAAGGATGTGGAAGGATGCTCCATGGGCTGTGTAAGAAAGGTCCCCATCCCTGGTGCCCATCCCTGGTGCCCTCCTTCCATGGCAAAATAAACACGGAGTGACACCCAACCTTTTCCATCCTGGGCATCCCTGGAGCTCAGACAGGCCTGGCACCCCTCAGGAATGAGATCCTGCAGTTGTTTTGAACAGATCCATGGGAATGTCGGCTCAGCCCTCAGTGGTCAAACAGCAAGTGGAAAACTGGGAAAGGCTGGGAAAGGAACAGGATAAAACCAGCTCGTGGTGTGTGTTCACTCCTTGGGTGCTGCTGGGATCTGCTCCACCCTGTCTTGGAAGGGAGATGGTGGGAGAAGCTCAGGAGGGGGAAACCTTCATGAATCCCAGGTGGTGCTTCCTCAAGAGGGAACTTTGGTGGCTAAAAAGAAGAAACTTAAGTGGATAAAAAGAAAAAAACTTAGGTGGAGGAAAAGCTAACTGGGTTATATGTCAGAATTTGGGAAGGTGATGACTGGAGCTGAGGAGGGTACAAGTGAAGCAGGAGACAGTTTCAGAGCGAGCCACAGGAGAGGATTTCTCCTGCAAGGTGTGAAATTTCCTGACAGCACAAGTTGGATGTGCTGGAAGTTCACAGAACTCCCCAAAATAACTCAGCAAGTTCTTCACTCGAGGTCTCTCTGCTTCCCTCCTGCACTGGAGGTGGGATTCTTCTCCTGACACCCACTTGGAACCTGCCATGCACGTGTCCATCCATGGATTATCACATCCACCAGGAGGAAAGCTTCTTCCCAAAGAAAGAGATGGGGTTGAGGGAATACTGGAAGCAAACATTATCCTCTTTTTCCTTTTCCATGAGATAAGCAAATATCATCTGTGATATCTTTTCTTGAACTTCAGCAGTCCAGACCCCACAGTTCCACCACCAGCAGTGGAGAAAATGAGCTCTGATGTTCTCTGAGAGCCAACACTGCAAATCCTTCATCTTCCAGCATTCAATATTTATATTCCAACATTCAATATCTCCTCTTCCAGCATTCAGTATTTCCTCTTCCAGCATTGAATATTTCCTCTTCCAGCATTCAGTATTTCCTCTTCCAGCATTCAGTATCTCCTCTTCCAGCATTCAATATTTCCTCTTCCAACATTCAGTATTTTCTCTCTTCCAGCATTCAGTATTTCCTCTTTCATCATTCCATATTTCCTCTTCCAATATTCAATATTTCCTCTTCCAATATTCCAAATTTCATCTTCAAGCATTCAATATTTCTTCTTTCATCATTCAATATCTCCTCTTCCAGCATTCAGTATTTCCTCTTCCAATATTCAATATCTCCTCTTCCAGTATTCAATATTTCCCCTTCCAGTATTCCATATTTCAAGCATTCAGTATTTCCTCTTCCAATATTCAATATCTCCTCTTCCAGCATTCAATATTTCCTCTTCCAATATTCAGTATGTCCTCTTTCAGTATTCAATACTTCAGCAGGAATTTGCTTCTCATCCACCTCTAAACCCCAGCCTGGCCCCAGCCTGGCCCTGGAGTGATGGATTGCACCATTAGCATCTAAATGCAGGCTAAAAACTCCCATTGATCCTCCCAGAGTCAACACAAAACTCCAATTTAAGCCATCACTTTTAATTTTTATTGCATAAATTACAATCAGGACTAATGATGTCTGGGGATTCCTTCTGCCTTTCCTTTAGTTCTGTAGTTAGCAAAGTCTGCATCTTCCCAGGAGTTTATGCCATTCCCCTGGCCTGGAAGTCTGTGCCATGGCTGAAGTCAGAAGCAGAGATGGGAAATGAGGGTGGGAGGGAATTGCTGCCCTTTGGGTTTGCTGGGATTGCTGCTGTGTCTCCTGAGGATCCTCAGCACCAGCCCTGGCACTGCTGCACGTGGACCACACAGAATCCCAGGATCATTGGGGTTGGAAAAGCTCTCCAGGATCATTGAATCCACCCTGTGCCCAATGCCCACCTTGTCCCCAGAGCTCTCAGTGCCACCTCCAGGAATTCCTTGGGCACCTCCAGGGATGGGCACTCCAAACCTCCCTGGGCAGCTGTGCCAGGGCCTGAGCTCCCTTTCCATGGGGAAATTCCTGCTGCTGTCCACCCTGAGCCTGCCCTGGCCCAGCCTGAGGCTGTTCCCTCTCCTCCTGTCCCTGTTCCCTGCCAGCAGAGCCTGACCCCCCCCGGCTGCCCCCTCCTGTCAGGGACTTGTGCAGAGCCACAAGGTCCCCCTTGAGCCTCCTTCTCTCCAGGCTGAGCTCCTTCCCAGCTCCCTCAGGAATTCTCCAGCTCCTTCCCAGCTCTGTTCCCTGCCCTGGACACACTCCAGCCCCTCAGGGTCTGGTTTTTGTCCCCCAGGTTTTGAGGTGTCTCAGCAGTGCCACACCTCTCCGTGCCACCCTCCCAGCCCCATCCTGCAGCTCCTCTCGCTCCCCAAATCTGTGGGAATGCTCCAGTCTGGGATCACAACCTCTGCCTCCTGCACTGGGCCCGAACGGTGGAGCCTGAGGGAAACCTGCAGGAATTAAGAAACAAAAGCCAGCATCAAGAGTTGGGTTACTTTTAATTGAAAATGCAGCAGCCAGAGAAAGGCCAGAGCTACCTGGCTCACCTCACCTCATGAATTATTTATGTCTGATGACAACAGCGCTCTGACTCAGGGCCGTGTTTGAAGCAGGACTTCAGATCACCCAAGACTCACAAGCCACACTCTGCTAAAAAGTCCTTTCTTCCCCAAAGCCATTTCTCACCTGTAGGAATATTTCAGATGTGTTTTCACAAAGCTGCCTGACTTGTAATTAGCGAGCGCTCGCACAACAAACTATTAAGGAGCAATTAGCTGAGGGAAATTTATGGGAGCTGTTGGCAGGGCTGAGGCAACATTGCCTTGATGGAGGCATGTCACACTGACACAGCCAAATCCCGGGATTTGATCAGATCCTCAGGATTCCCTGTGATGCCGTTAATTTTGGGGAGTTCTCATTAGCACCTCTAAGGAGCAGCTAACACTAACACCTGTTCCCAGGATGTGTTTTCCCATCTTTTCCAGCATGTGTTGCTTTGGCTCTTTAAGCTCTGAGAGAAGCAGATTCCCCTTTGTTCTCTCAGATCACGAACACCTCATTTATATCCATTCCTTTATTAATTGACAGAATGTATAAATTGAAGCCCAAGTTTTATTCCTTCTCCCTTCATATAACACTGCCTTGCCAACTCTGATAACTTCTCTCTTCCCAAATAATTTGAAAATTATGCATGAATGCTGCAAACTGCTTCAAATTATATTTTGCAATGCTTTCCTTTTAATTACAGCAGTTCTGATGGATATGGATGTGCACACACACACACACCCAGAGCTGTTCTGGGGGCTCAGGGCCTCCCTTCCCTGCAGCTCTTTCTGACTCTTTCCTTGGAGAATCAACAACAAATCAAACTTCTCCAAGCAGGGCATGCAGAGGGAAGGAAAAGGTTTCATGCAGAAGGTGGCAGAGTCTGTTGTGAACTTTTGTTGCCTAAATGTAAATTTTATTTAATCCACGACGGCAAAAAGAAAAAACACAAGTGGCATTTAAAAAAAAAAAAAAACAAACCAAAAAACCAAACCAAACAAAACAAAACCCAAAAATGCTGAAGAATCCCCATTTCCCTTTACTGGGGAAAAAAAAAATCAGTGAAAATCAGTGAAAAATGGCCCTGTTTTGATGCCTAAAGGCAGGCAGATATGACAGAGTCTGCTCACCTTATCTCCCTGATAAAATCCAGGTGCACTTGACACACTCAGGTGGAGAGCAGATATTTCAGCCTGGCTGCAGCACTGACAGCAAAATTAATCCACAGTAAACAGGGACAGGTTACAAAGAGACCACAGAGACTGTGCAACACCAGGCTTGGAGCAGCCTGGGCTGCTGGAGGTGTCCCTGGGGCTGGCAGGAAATGATTTTAAGGTCTCTTCCAACCCAAACCATTCTGGGATTCAGCAATCCTGGGTTACCAAAGAGCAGCAGCACTTGATGCATTTTAGATGGTTCCTGTCTGTTTGCTTTTTATTTTTTTTTGCTTTTCTTTGCCCACTCTTGGTGAAACCAGCTGCTGTGGGATGATTCTTCAGGGCAGCAAAGACTGAGGGAGCCCAAGAAATGACAGCAGGTGGTGGGGGACACTCCAAGGGCAGCAAAGCTCAGCTTCACCTCACGTGGCTGTGCCAAACAGGGCAGAAAAGAGGCAGGAAAGGAGCCAGTCAGAGCCCTCAGCAGATGTGGATTTCTCTCTCCTGAGGGATTTCAAACAGGGAAAAGTGTCAGAGATGACAGGAGCTGATCAGGGAGCACAGGTTTCCTGCAGGGAAAGGCAGCTCCCTGTGAGAAGGGAAAGCAGAAAACCTGACACGTGTCAGCAAGAGATTCTTCTGCTGATGCCTTTCCCTGGTCTTAAAAATCAAAACCAAAACACAGTTTATGGGGAAAAGGGGTTTTTACCTCGGGATTTATTTCAGGATCCTTGGGTGCAGCACTTGGTCCAGGTGGAATGCCCTGAAAATGCATGCACACCTCACACTGAAATACACACAATTATAGGTTTTACAAAATTAACATATTTATCAAAGATCCCCCAGGGAGAGGCTGGAGTGAAGCCCTCGTTGTGAGGAACCTTCCCCCTGGCTGGGCCTGGCTGAGGTTCCCAAATGTGTTCTGGAGAGGCCCTTGGTGTCTGGGGCTCCCAGGATGTTTGCTCTCCTGGTTTAACGGTGCCGTGGGGCTGAGCTGAGTTCTCAGCCTTGGGGAGGTACAAGTGTGGGGCTAAAAGCACTGAGAATGCATCAAACTATAAAAGAGTGTGTGAGAGGGGTGTGAAAGAAAAGGCAAAAAATCATCCTGGCATCACTGTGAGGGCTGCAGAGCTGGCACAGGTGGCACTGGTGCCACAGCTGTGCTGTCACCGAGCTGTGTGTGACTCTGGGAGCACAAAGTCACCCAGGCCTGCGGTGCTGAGCAATCCTGACAGCAGCTCCTGGCATGCAGAACCTCAGGTGTCTGTTTCCCAGCAGGAACACACAGGATTGTGGAGGAGGAACCTTCTGTGTTCTCCCCAGCACCTGCTGGGAGTGCTGTGAGCAGGGTTTGGCCTCTGCAGAGCAGCTCCCAGGGCTCGGGGAGGATTTACACTCAGCAGAGGAGAGCTTTGCCCTGGCAGCTCCTGGGCTCGGTGGTGGCTCTGTACCCAACCCCCAGGTGCCTTTTGCCTCACCCTCTGGGCTCCTGGGTGTCCTTGTCCCTGTGTTTGGCATTAGCCAGCAGCAGTGGGACTGTCCCCTTTGGGGGGCTCTGGGAGGGCTGTGCTGGGAGCTGCTCATGGTTCTTGTCCCTGCAGTGCCAATAAACAGGGACAGGGACAGGGATGGGGACAGGGACAGGACAGGGATGGGGACAGGGACAGGGACAGGGACAGGGATGGGGACAGGGA
>VZTN01031852.1:26423-39610 GCA_013400515.1 Erpornis zantholeuca | reverse complement strand
GGGGGGGGGGGGGGGGGAGGGGGGGGGTGGGGAGGGGAGGGGATGGGATGGGAACGCTGCTGTTGAGCCAAGGCTCGTGGGCAAATAACAAACACTAAGTAATGTTTGCAAAGAAACTTCACTGGGGACTGCAGAAACCAAAACTGGAATTGGGGACTGCAGAAACCAAAACTGGACTCAGGCACTGATGAAATCAAGATCCCCTCCAGGCAAAAGGCCCCCCCAGGCTGATGCTGGTGTCCCTCACAGGAGGTTCTTCCTTCCAGGGGTGAAATTGGTCACATCAATAAATGCCATTTCTCCTGCTCCCTGCCAGCGTGAGGGTCTGCACTCAGCTCATGTCAGGCTGCCAGGTCCTTCCCTCTCACCATTAGGCCTCCAATTAATGAAGTTTTAATGAACTCAGGGCTCAGAGTTTTCATGGATCGGTGACATTTTCTATTTGAAAAATATCCCTGCTCAAGCTGTGGAAGGTTCATGTCCTTCTCCAGAGCTGGAGCAGAAGCTGAGGACTCCAAGGTTGGATTTTATTAATGCATTCCATACTTTGGTGACAAAATTGGGATTGGTACCTGAGAGAAGGGGAGGCTTCAGCAAGGCTCCAGGTGAGGTCCTCAGCCCAGGGGGATGAAGAGAAATAGGGAATTACTGCCAGGGGAATTGGTGTTGGGAGGAATCAGCGAGGGAGGAAGATTTTAGTGTGGCAAGGAGCTCATTTTCCATATCCAGAACCAGAGTGCCAGGATGGTTTGGGTTGGGAAGGACCTCAAAGCCCACCCAGTGCCACCCCTGCCATGGCAGGGACACCTCCCACTGTCCCAGGCTGCTCCCAGCCCCAATGTCCAGCCTGGCCTTGGGCACTGCCAGGGATCCAGGGGCAGCCACAGCTGCTCCGGGCACCCTGTGCCCGGGCCTGCCCACCCTCACACCCAGGAATTCCATCCCAATATCCCTTCTAAACCCACTCTCAGTTTAATCCCACCTGCCTTGTGCTGTCCCTCCTGGCCTTGTCCAAAGTCTCTCTCCACCTTTCCTGCAGCTCCCTCAGGCCCTGCAAGGCCACACTGAGCTCACCCCAAAGCTTCTCCTCTCCAGGTGAACATTCCCAGCTCTCCCAGCCTCTCCTCCCAGCAGAGCTGCTCCATCCCCAGCCTCTTGGGCTCTCTCTGGAAGCCCAGCCCTGATTTGCCCCCGGGTGCTGTCCCTGGGCTCTCCAAGCCCTGCTCCAGCAGCCACTCCAGTGAGGCACAGGGTGGGGGAGCTGAGCTGCCATGTGACACTTTATTCAGTTTATTTTAGTGGGACAAGAGCCCTCAAGTGTCACTGAGCTAAATATTTCTCTAATTCATGCAGAACTGAAGTGCAATTAGCAGCCTGATGTCACAGGCCTGGGGCAGAGCTCTCTCCCGTGACGTGGCTGCTCCACAGTGGGAGCTCAGGGCTGGCTGAGCTCTCCAGATTTGGTGACTTCCCCAGCTTCCAGGGAGGGTCAGGCTGCACAGCACGGAAAGGTTCTTCCCCCAGTGGGTGGAATAAACACTGGAACAGCTCCCCAGGGAATGGGCACGGCCCCAAGGCTGCCAGAGCTCCAGGAGTGTTTGGGCAGCACTGCCAGGGATGCCCAGGGTGGGGTTGTTGGGGGGTCTGGGCAGGGCCAGGAGGGAGACAGGATGGTCCTTGGGAGATCCCCTTCCATCTCAGGATATTCCATGGTTCTACATTCAGCTCCCCAGAGACTCATGATCAGATCTGCCATGAAAGATACCCCAAGATAAAAGATAATCCGAAGCCTCTAATAAAAGATAAAGGATAACCCAAAGGGTTTTATTTATTTATTGTGATGCAGCACAGCACAATCTGATGATTGGGCAGCTCAGACAAGGCAGGGAAGGAGAATCCTCAGGACCTGCTCCATGTGCTGTGTCCTCTGTCCCGAGGCACCCCTGGAGTTCACCTGCCCCGTGCTCCCAGTGCAGGCCATGGGATGGACAGGCTGCTGCTGGGAGGGCTCCCCTGCACTCCCAGTGGGCTCCAAACAGCCAGGCTGTCCCAGGCAGAGCTCCTGAATCTGCTCCCAACCTGCAGCATCCCTGCTTGTCCCCAGGAGGAGTTTCTCAGGGGAGCTCTTCCCACGTTTTACATTCCCATTCCCACCTGTGCTGGGCTCTGTGCTGGGGCCCTGCTCCTGCTTCCCCTGCATCTCCTGAGCTTCCCTGCAGCAAAAGCTGCTCCTGTATCCCAGGGTGGAGGTGCCAGCGCTCCCTCCTCGCTGCAGGCTGAGTCAGGCATCCAAATCACTGTGCTGAAGTTTATTTTTCAGCACTGACAGGTGATCTGTGTTCTCTGCTCTCGCTCGGTTATTGGTGGCTGCCAGGAGCTCACAGATGCCTTGCTGGAGGGGACTTCAGAAGTGATCACCTTGTTTGTACCATGGCAGGGCAAAAAATCATGGGCTCCTGTTGGTTTGAGCCAGCCCTGATTCTCAGGGGCTGCTCCAAGAACAAAGTCTATCGATTGAGTGATAGAGATCAGAAGGCTTTGAATAAGAATATTTAGATGAGATATTTACAATGAAATAGAGAGATGAAAAGGAGAGGAGAATCCCTTCAGCCTGCTCGGCTTCTGGGATCCTCTCTGTCTGTCTGTCTGTCTGTGAGAACAGAGCAGAAGTGTCAGTGTACAATTACAAAGGATGAAAACAAATTTCAAAATAGAAGTGTTTTTCTTTGGCCAAAGAAACAATTTGAGATATATCAAGAAAACAATGCAACATGTAGAAGAAGAGAGAGCAGCTGTGATGTGTATATCTTATCAAACTGAAAACAATCTGACAACTTCAAGGCTGCAAGAACCAGTGAGGCACAAAAAGTGCCTAAAGAAATCTTCTCAGGCTTAGCAACAGGCTCCCAGCAGTGGAGTAACCCAGCAGATACTCCAGGATTTAGTTTTGATGTTGTGGTTTTCAGCTGAATTAATCCTGGTTTCCAACAATGGTTTCAAAAGGTGATATAAAAATAATTACAACATGTAAATGTAAGAAAGGACAAACCCACATCCCAGCACAAGGTGACAGACAGAAACAAATTCGCAATATTCAAATAATTTCTGTTCTTTCTTCCCACCCTCTGAGCCTTGGTGCACCAGCACCAATTGTTCACATCCCCTGCTCTGGAGCTGCTGAGCTGCACTGCAGCAGGGGAGGGTTTTTCCTCTGTGCTTCTGTCTCCAGCTGGATTTGGGGTTCACTGACTTCCCCCTTGACTTGTTGGGAGAGATCTACGTCCAGGGGAGCTCCACTGCCACCTCAGGGAGCCAGGGGCTGTGGGGGCAGCTGGGATGGGCTTTGGAGAAACCCTGCTTGCTGCAGCTTGTGGAACATCTGGGGAAAAGCAGCCCCAAATGTGCTGTTTGTGCTGGGGCTGGGGGCACTGGGGGCACTGGGGGCACTGGGGGCACTGGGCAGGGCACACTGGGACACCCTGGGGGTGCCACTTCCAGCTCCTCTCCCTCAGCTCCTGGGCCCTCCTGTTAAGGACATCAGGAACTTTTGGCATTGCGGATTTGTGATTTCTTCCTTCCCCTCAGAAAGTGCCACTTTGACAAATGGTGACTTTTCCCTGCACAGATGAATTTCTCCTGCTTTAGGTGAATTTCTCACTGTGAAAAAAAACCTCCAAATTGTCTTTTTAATATTTCATGTCTTGCAAACGAGGAGGTGCCAGTCCTGAGGTCCTGGGATACTCCAGACCATGATGGATGGAGCTCAGATGTAAAAGCTAAGAAAAGGGGAAGGAAAGGGGGAAATTTTTGTTTCCAATGTTTGCCTTTGGGGGCTGGAGTCCTTCCTGGGAAGTGGCTGGACTTGCTGAGGGAAACAGGGAATAAAAACTTTGGGGTTCTTCTCTTTTCCCTTCTCTTTAGAGGGTGGGCAGGCCCTGGCACAGCTGTGGCTGCCCCTGGGTCCCTGGCAGTGCCCAAGGCCAGGCTGGGCTGGGAGCAATGTGGGACAGTGGAAGGTGTCCCATGGCAGGGAGGAGCTCTGGGGTCCATCCAGAGCCCATTCTGGGATTCCACGAGTCTGTCCTGGCTCTGGCTGGTGCTGCCCAGCAGCATTAGAAGCTCTCCTTGCTGCCTCACTGTTATCATTTTTTGTTCACCACCGTCAGCAGTGCCGAGGATGCCTCAGGTCCCCCCCAGCAGCTCTGGGTGTGCCTTGTAAAGCCTTTATTAATGACTGTGTCCTCTGTGCAGCTCAGGAACAGCTCTCACCTTCTAATCTGCTCCTCCTGGCGTTCTCAAAACATTTGTAGCTGTATAAGTAAAAAAATGGGTTTCCTGTGGCTGAGGGCTTTCAGGAGGCAGCAGCAGCAGCAGGGCCCCTTCATTCACCTCACCCAGGCTTCTGCTGCCTCTTCCCACTCGGGAGCAGCTCCAAGATTTGTCTCTCCAGGCAGGGATCCTGCAGGGAAAATGGGGAAGAGGCCCCAGGGTCAGACTGGACCTGTGTGGAAATGCCACGGCCCTGTTCTCCAGGGCTTTGCCCACAAAGACTCCATTGGCTCTTAGATTTTCCAGAAGGCTTTTATTTATAGATATTATTGAAAGAAATTGAGAGATCAAGCTTCTCCCTACAGCCAGGATCAGCTGCAGGGATTGTCTGTCTGACTGTGTCTGTGTCTGTCCAGCACAGTCAGGGGAATCCACAACAAAACAGAGAGGAAACTCACCATAAACACTCACCATAAATATTTCTCATATTTACATACTTTGTCAAGGACTTTGGCTTGAGAAGTTACAGAACTTCTCTTAGAAATGGGTTTAGGTATTTAAATGAAGGCCAGTCAAAAAGAACTTGCATTTCTCGAGCCTCTCTCTGAGCTGTCTCAAACACCACTGACACCACGAGTCAGCAGCACAGATCAGGCAGGTGAGCACACAGGGGAGGGATTTTGGCAAGGCCTTGGCTCCCCCTCCCTCCATAATCCCCTGTGCCCCTGGGTTTGTCATGGCTGTCACTGCTGCTGTCCGTGCATGAGCCTCACCTGGCACAGTATGAGCCTCACCTGGCATGGCATGAGCCTCACCTGGCACAGTATGAGCCTCACCTGGTGTGGCATGAGCCTCACCTGGCATGGCATGAGCCTCACCTGGCACAGCATGAGCCTCACCTGGCACAGCATGAGCCACACCTGGCATGGCATGAGCCACACCTGGCACAGCATGAGCCTCACCTGGCACAGTATGAGCCCCACCTGGCACACAGAGAGTGCCCTCACATCCTCGCCGCCCCCTGGGTCAGGAATTCCAGCATTCCCAGACCCAGCAGCCGCTGCCCCCGAGGGTGCCCCCTTCTCCCCCCCAATGGAGGAGCACAGATCCCCCTGCCCCACAGGAGGAAGGGTTTTTCCCTTGGGATCTCGGGGGTTTTGGCACGCAGTGACCTGCCCCAAGCCCCCCATGTTGTGCTCCCCTTGCTGAGCCAAGGTGCCCAGTGCCCTGGCACCCCCGGGCCCCACAGCAGGGCAGGCTGTCCCTGAGCTCACCCCTGCACCCAGGAGAACTCCAGGAACTCAATTCCCAGTGAAACGTGAGGAGTTTGCTGCCCCCGAGGCTCCCCCAGGCCTGGCAGGGAAGGGCAGGATGGCACAGCCCTGGTTAATTAGGGATTCCCTTGGGTCAGGACCAGCCTGGGGCTCCAAAGCCAGGCCACAGAAACTGCTGGGGGCTCTCCATTTGTGCTGCAGCCTCAGAGCGTTCTCTGATTGAAGGACAAACCAAGCCAGTGCTTCCCTGTGGTTCACTAAGTATTCTGAGTTCATTGGGTGGGAGCTGGATGAGCATCCCTGCTGGGTTTGTGTGGAGTGGGGCCTGCCAGGGACCCTCCTGCCCTTGGCTCAGTTTAAGGAGCCTTAGATCCCAGCTGGGAAGTGGAGAGGCACAGCCAAAGAGTCACTGCCCTGCTTAAACCATCGCTCCAGAGTTAGTCTGGGCCTGGTAAAGGATGGGACCAGCCTCACCAGGGGGTGAGAGCAGCAGAGGGAATTCCATCTCCAGCAGGGAATTCCATCTCCAGGTTAATTTTTGGATGGAAAAAGGTTCCTTTGCAGCCCAGCCCCAGGAGCATTCCCCATCCCCAGAGCCAAACATGTCCCCCTGGGGTCCTGTCAGACACGTGGAGGCCGCAGCAGGCCCTGTCCCAGGAGTCACGGAGCCAGCAGCTTTCAGGGATGCTCTAAACGCACACTGAGAATTATGGAATATCCCAGGTGGGAAGGGACCCCCAGGATCATCCAGTTCAACTCCTGGCCCTGGCCAGGACAGACACAATCCCCTCCTGTCCCTGGGAGAGAAGGAGGGAGTTGGGAGCCCTGCCCAGAGCACTTTGCAACCCACAGACCCCAGAGCCTCTGGCAGAGCCGGGGGAACCCCAATGATATTCCCTGAAGATTCCCCGTGGGCTGTGGGGTGAGTGAAGGGACACNTGGAGTGTGACCCCAAAAATGCCTGGAGTGTGACCCCAAAAATGCCAGGAGTGTGCAGAGCAGCTGGGCTTTGTGCACACCTATGGATGTATTGGTATGGAGAAATTATTATACATTATTACTATTATTGGTGTTGTCATTGTTGCTGTTGTCACTATTATTATTATTGTTGTTGTTGTGATTATATATAACGTATAATATATAATATATATTATATATTATACGTTATATATAATCACAACAACAACAATAATAATAATAGTGACAACAGCAACAATGACAACACCAATAATAGTAATAATGTATAATAATTTCTCCATACCAATACATCCATAGGTGTGCACAAAGCCCAGCTGCTCTGCACACTCCTGGCATTTTTGGGGTCACACTCCAGGCATTTTTGGGGTCACACTCCAGGCATTTTGGGGTCACACTCCAGGCATTTTTGGGGTCACACTCCAGGCATTTTTAGGGTCACAATCCAGGCATTTTGGGGTCACACTCCAGGCCTTTTTGGGGTCACACTCCAGGCGTTTTTGGGCTCACACCCCTGTTGTGGCAGCGTGGGCAGAGCCCTTCTGCACCTGCCCTGGGGATGTTCAGGGCATGAGAAAGGTCTGAGGGTGAATCAAAGGCCTCGTTTGTTGCTCAGAGATTGTCAGGAGCTGCCCCAAACAAGAAATCAATGAAACAGGGATGTGCTCTGGGCCAGGGTCAGTGCTGGAATTGGGGTCAGGCCCGTGGCTGCAGTCAAGGATATTTCCCAGCCTAAAGGATTCCCTGATTCTTCGGGGATTTTGGGGTTGCAGAATTAATTTTCAGAACATGAGGCAAAATCCTGCTCTGCCTGGAGCCCCCAACAGCCCCAGCTGACCTTCCCAGGTGGATTTTGGGGGAAACCTGGGTGTAAGTGCTCTCCCAGCTAAACCCTCCCTGCCAGAGCAGCCTGTCCCACCTCTTGTGGAGCAAAGTGGCTTTAAAAGGGTCCCCAGGGTGGCTCTGCTCCCACTGCTGTGGGGTCCCAGCCACCTGCAGGGCAGCAAGGCCACGCTGGTGTTGCAGAGAGGAGCTCCCACTCTTGTGTACAGCAGAGCTGCTGTGAAAGGAATGATCAGAAGTTCCAGCACTGAACTCCTCCAAGGAACGAGCCCTTCCCAATGGAGCAGGCAGGACACAGGGGTGGGAATGGGGCTCTGCAGGCGAGGCAGACACACATTTGGGAAATTTGGATTTGGGAGACTTGAAAGGACTGAAAGCAATTCATTCCCTGCAGGAGTTTTAAGTCAAGAAGGAAGCTACAGGTTGGATTGGACTGATGCCTTAAATGGCTCCCTGGAAACAGAGCCCAGGCAGGAATAAAGGAATCAAGGAGGGATTGGTTGGAAAGGCCTTCAGAGGTACACTCTGGGCTCCAGAGGCTCCTGCCTCAGTGCATCCCAACATGGACAAGGACAGCTCCCGAGTTCTTGCCCCTTGGATCTCAGCATCAATTGCCCAAGCAGGAGCCAGGCAAGGATGGAATTTGCCCAAGCTTGCCCCCCTGTCGCCAAGATTGTGGTTTGCAGTTGTTGGGCCTAGGAGGGTCTGGGTGTCCTTGGAGAGCTGGAGAGGCTTTGTTGTGTGTGTGTGAGCATGAGAGAACAGCACTGAACGAGCTCCAGGGAACTGCAGAGTGACACTGGGCAGGGCAGGGCTGGGAACCGAGAAAAGTTAACACCTAAGGCATGAGGACCAGGTCCATTTCCCCTCCAGGTCTCTCATGGGACAGCATCCTCCAGCTCCAGGGGTCCCTCAGGAGCTGCAGTGCCCAGCTCCTGCTGCTCTCCACAGTTCCCACTCACAGCAGCACACGGAGTCTGAGCCTCAGCACAGTTTGTGTTCTGCTGCTCACAGCCAATTATTCCAAGGCTCATGAGCAGCTCCATTGATTTCTCCTAATTATAAATCCTATAGAAAGTTTCCAGCTTGCCACAGTCCCTGTTTTCCTCTCCGCGGAGTCAATAAAAGTTAAGAGTTGCTCCCTGGTTGCTGTCATTAGCACAATAAAACCCGGAGTAATTGAAAAGTGAATCAGGGAAATTGCCAGGTTGGAGAGCAGGGATGATAGGAATTACTTGGGAGCCCAAGCAGAGCCTGTCCCTGCCTGGACACGCTGCCAGGGTGGCACAGAGCTCGGGGAGGATGGGAGTCCTGCAGGGAGCCAAGCAGCAGCGAGGAGCACGCTCCTGCCGAGAGACCAAAACTCACTGCAGGAATTCACAGATTCACAGCATGTTCTGGGCTGGAAGGGACCCCCAAAGATCACTGAGTCCCACTCCTGTGAGCCAATGAGGGCGAGTTTCAATCCCATCTGAGGTTGTCCCAGTTCCTAAAAGACACAAATGACAACAAAACAATAAAAAAAAAGATCATTTCTCTCTCTATTAGCATAACATTGGAGATGCAGCAGCAGCTGAGCATTTGTCGAGAGAACAATTTCTTCCCTCCAGACAGATTTTAACTGGCACAGGAAGACCCCAAACCCCTCAAGTCATTACTGCTGGCACCATTTGAAGATGAGCTGATCCCACAGTTGTGTTTGTGCTCCAGCTTGGAGCAGAGGGAGGAGCAGGAGACTCTGCAAAGGCTTTTTAGTGGCAGTGCTGGGAGAGAGGGGGAGCAGCACACACTGAGAGGCTCAGGGAGCTGGGATTGCTCACCTGGAGAGGAAAAGGCTCCAGGGAGAACTCAAAGCTCCTTGCAGGGCCTGAAGGAGCTCCAGGAGAGCTGGAGAGGGACTGGGGACAAGGCCTCGAGGGACAGGACACAGGGAATGGCTTCCCAGTGCCAGAGGGCAGGGATGGGTGGGAGATTGGGAAGGAATTGTTCCCTGGGAGGGTGGGCAGGCCCTGGCACAGGGTGCCCAGAGCAGCTGTGGCTGCCCCTGGATCCCTGGCAGTGCCCAAGGCCAGGCTGGACCTTGGGGCTGGGAGCAGCGCGGGGCACTGAGAGGTGTCCCTGCCATGGCTGGGGTGGCTCTGGGTGGGCTTTGAGGTCCTTCCCACCCAAGCCTGTGTGTGATTCTGATTCCCCCAAGGCAGGAAACCAAACCCACAAACTCTGGCAAAGCCCAAATTTGTATTGGCCTTGGAGAATTGTTCCTGAGCCAGGAATGGGAAGAGAATTCCAGCAGAGGTGGAATTCAGCCCTGAGGAGGTGGGATGGGGTCACCACATGCTGAGGGGCTGCTCCTGCAGGTAGGAAGTGACCACGGGGATGGAGTTATGGTTTGCCATGTGATGGAGTCAGGAAGGTGCCAGGGCTCAGTTTCAGGCTGGATTTCCCCGGGATGAAGACTCCAAGGGAATGCAGGATGGGGTGCTGGGGGAGAAATCCTTGGATCCACCTCCATGCAGTCAGGAGGGCTGGGAACCCTGGGCAGCTCCACTGCCCCCTGCACACCTCCAGCAACACTCCCAGCGCTGCTGCGAGGCAACAGGAGGAGTTATCCTGAATTTCCACACCTACAGTTGCCAGGAGAAACGCTTTTTGTCACAGAACAGGATGTGAAGAGCACAGCTGCTCCCTTTTCAGCATTAAAGACAGCAGAGCAGGGCTGGTGAGATTTGTTGGTGCACAACAAATGGATGGAAATTGGTGATTAAATCTCAGGGGGATTGGCAGCCTGGCTCTGGACTGGGCACCAAGGGGTGCTTGCTATTTTTAGCTGGGTCCCAGAGGGACAAGGACAGCAGAAACACCAAACCCATGCACCCTGCCCCTCACAGAAATGCTTTCCAGCTGGACAGACCCAGCAACTCTGTCTTTGGTCCCTGCTGTCCTCTTCCCTGCAGGTCTCCTGCAGCAGGGGTGGGGTTGGGGCAGAAAATAAGGGAATTGGAGAAATCGGTGTTTCTGTGGGGGCTGGATAAGAACAGGTGGATGTGTGCAGATCTGCCTCACACATAGGATATATGGGAATATTGCAGGGCCCAGAGTAAGTAAAGGGCACTTATTTTCCCTTGTTAACCCCTTGGAGGATGAATGATTTTATATCTGTGCAATGAGCAGTGTGCAGGGAAGAAAACCTCAGGCTGAGCAGCTCCGAGGTGCTGGGAATCCCAGGATGGGTTGGGCTGGGAGAGACCTTAAATCCCACCCAGTGCCACCCCTGCCATGGCAGGGACACCTCCCACTGTCCCAGGCTGCTCCCAGCCCCAAGGTCCAGCCTGGCCTTGGGCACTGCCAGGGATCCAGGGGCAGCCACAGCTGCTCTGGGAATTCTATCCCAGCTCCTGCCCCCCCTCCCAGGGAACAATTCCTGCCCCATCTCCCACCCATCCCTGCCCTCTGGGGAGGGACACAGCCATTCCCTGTGTCCTGCCCTGCCTGGTTTCTCCTGCTCCCCTCAGACTGGGGAAGGAATGGGAATTTCCTGCTGCAGCCCCACTCTCCCGGGGCTGTGAGTTGGCATCACCCTCCCTCCACTGGGGCATGGAGCCAGAGGGGTTTGGCTTTTCTGGGTGTCCTGAGGGTGGGTGGGTGGCTCAGGTGGGGTGGAGGAGCCCTGCAGAGCCCCGAGTGCTGTGCACAAACCCTTTCGGGGCTGTAGGGCCTCAGATCGAGGGTCTGGACACAGGAGGAGCACCTGCAGCACACAGAAACTCTCACCATGACTTGGAGCAATTCAATCCTTCTTTACTGAACTCAGAGAGGCTCCCCTGCTCCCCTGGCCCTGCACAGCAGCCAGGGTGAGTGTCCTGTCTCCTGCACCATTAGCAGGGATTCATTAATACCACAAACTGCACGTGCACAGCTTCCTTCTGGGGCAAAATGTTCGTGTTCAGCAGGAACTGTGGGTTTGACATGTGGTTGGTGTAAGAACAGCATTTCCTACTGGATCTAGAAGTAGAAGTCTACTGGATCTACAACAGAAGTCAGCTCAGAGGGAAGCATCCTCTGCTCGTTCCTACTGATGCCTTTTCCTGGTCTTAAAATTAAAACCAGAACACAGTTTATGGGAAAAGGAGTTTTTACCTCAGGATTTATTTCAGGATCCTTGGGTGCAGCACTTGGTCCAGGTGGAACGCCCTGAAAATGCATGCACACCTCACATTGAAATACACACAATTATAGGCCTTGCAAAATTAACATATTTATCAAAGATCTCTTAATGAGAGATTTGAGTGAACTCTCTGTTCTGAGGAACCTACCTCTCTTGATGGGCTTATTATAGTTTACAAAAATGTGATCTGGAGAGGACTTTGGTGTCTGGGGCTCCCAGGATGTTTCATCTCTTGGGCTTAACAGTGCTGTGGGCTTCAGTTAAGTTCTCAGCCTTGGGAAGTTACAAGTGTGGGGGCTAAAAGCACTGAGAATACATAAAACTATATAAAAGAGCATGTAAGAGTGGTGTAAAAGAAAAAGGAAAAACTCGTTCTGGCATCACTCCCACCCAGGCACAGCTAGGGGGTCAGGAAGGTGAAAAAGGGGCACAAACAAGGTTGTGGCTCATGGGAGGTCTGAGAGCCACCAGGGGAAGCCCTTGGGGTTTTGTCTGTGTTGGGATGGCCTGGATTGCTGCCTCTCCTTGCAGCCTGGGAGGCCATCCCAGGCACAGGGCTGGGCTCCTCTGCTGCCCCACCAGCAGCACCCATTGTGCTCGTGTTCCCTGCTGGAGTGAAACCCACCCCAAAGGGCAAAGCCCACAGCCAGGTGCTGAAATGAGGCTGGCAGAACACGAGCTGGGCACTGCGGCCTTGCCCTCAGGCCTCACCCCTGGGTGTAGCTGTGCCACCCTGAAATTCAGCCTTCTGATTTGTTTTGAGAACTTGTTCTGGTTGTTTTGGAAAGTCACTCTGGAGTTCCCACAAAATCCTTCACAAACAAGATGTGTTTCTCTAACTGTTTTTCTTGTTTTTCGTTCCATTCATGATAAAAGAAGTTTTGATAAACTTCTGTCCGAACCAATGGAGATGGATAGGAGAAGATCTCCCTATCCAATCCATGAGGTCTCAAAGAATTGTATAAAAGCTGTGAAAAATAAAACTAACTTCTTATTCTTCCTACACCTCAACCTTTGTGCGTGTGTGTGTGTGTGTGTCCATTTGTGCTCTGGAGTGACATGGCTGGGCTCTCCCCCGCAGTTCGACATGCAGAGGATAACGCTGGAGGAGCTGAAGCACATCCTGTACCACGCCTTCCGCGACCACCTCACCATGAAGGACATCGAGAACATCATCATCAACGAGGAGGAGAGCCTCAACGAGAACTCGGGCAACTGCCAGACCGAGTTTGAAGGTGAGAGGGAAAGCCCCCGGGGTTTCTGTGCAATTATCCTCTCCTGTGTCTGTGAAACTCGCCCTCATCGGGGCAGGGCTGCGTGGAGGCGGCAGGGAGGTGTTTTGGAGTGAGGAGTGAGGGCTCAACAGCTGCCCTGTGTAGGAAGGAGGCAGCCCTGGCTTCCCAGGGCCTTTCCACAAACCACTCATGGCCATGGACTGAGGAGCAGAAATCAGAAGGATTTATTAGTAATGTCGAGAAAACAGAACAAAGCTTTGTCCCTCCTGCCACGTGAGGTTGGAGAGATCTGTGTGTGTGTGTGTGTGTGTGTGTGTGTGTGACTGTGTGTGTCTGTCTGACTGTGTCTGTGTGTGTGTGTGTGTGACTGTGTGTGTGTCTGTGTGTGTCTGTGTGTGTCTGTGTGTGTGTGTGTGTGTGTGTGTG
>VZTN01031852.1:0-26374 GCA_013400515.1 Erpornis zantholeuca | reverse complement strand
CTGTGTGTGTGTCTGAGTGTCTGTGTGTGTGTGTCTGCACAACAAGAGCAGAGAGGAGAACTTCCATTGGTCAAGGCAATCACCTTACCATAAACATTTCTCCTATTTCCATTCTTTCATCCAAGCTTTCTCCTGGGAAGCTACAGAACTTCCCTTAGAAATGGATTTCAGGACAAGCTAACAAAACTTGCATTTCTCCAGCCTTTCTCTGAAATTTCTCAAAAACTCACCACCAAGTCACCACCACAGCCTTGAGCCTTCTGCTATCCCCCAGCAAAGCCAGTCCTGTTCCAGGCACGAGGGTGAAGCAGTGGGGGCTGGGGTGCAGGCAGAGGAAGTGCTGAGTGTCTGAGCCAGGCTGCATTTCCCTGCACAAACACCTTAATTTCCCTCATCCCACCACGGAAAGACTCTCTTGAACTGGCAGGCCCCACCAAGCTGCTTTAGGCTCCTCCAGTTTCCTGTTCACATCCCCAGAAGGCTCCCAGGGGATGAGTCCTGTCCTGCACTGTAACACCAGCAGTGAGCAGAGCTGGTGCATCCGAGCCCTGCTGCCCCGGGCACCTTTTGTTCTGAGCTGCCAGGACCTGCCTCAGCCAGGACAGCTCCTCTCAACATGTGAGGAGCTCTGCAAAGTCAGGGGCTGAGCAGTGCTCAGAGGCAGACAGAGAAGGGGAAACATCTCCTTCCTTCAGCAGAGCCACAGGGGATCAGGAACTGGGATCAGGACTGGGATCCACAGTGGATTTTACACTTGGACAGAGCTGACACTGCAAAGGACATTCCCCATTTCAGGCCACCTCAGAAGGAGCATTTCCATTTCCTGGGCCAGGGGAACTTGTGCTGCTCCAAAGTTTTGCTGCTTGGAACACCCAAAGAGGTCCTTGCTGCCCCTGGATCCCTGGCAGTGCCCAAGGCCAGGCTGGACACTGGGGCTAGGAGCAGCCTGGGACAGTGGGAGGTGTCCCTGCCATGCTTTTGGAGTTCCCTCCCAACCCAAACTGTTCTGTGATTCCATGAAATCCTCTCAAGTGCAGAAGGAGAACAGAACAAAGAAGCTCAGAGCACATCAGCCTGGTAGAGCCACTGTGCTTTCCCACCCCAGAAACTCCACTTTATACAGCCAATCTGGGGGGAATTCTGACCTCTGCGGGGTCAAACAGCTCTGGAAGGGCACCAGGCAGAGCCACACACGACACAGAGGATGAAGATACAGACCAGCCCTTGGCCTGAGTGATGAACAGGCTGCAGCAGCTCCCCCAGCACTCTCACCCTCTGCTAAACACTGCAGAGACGCTGGAGAGGAGCACAGCTGAATTTTAAGAAGCCTGCAGGAGGGAGGCAGCAGCAGCAGCACTCTCTGAATCAGGCCAAGCAACAATTTCTGTGCTCCTCCTGGAGAGCAGCAGGGAGAAGGAGAGGTTTCTTCCTTGAGTGGAGCTGCTGGTGCCCGCTGACCTGCTGATCCCCTGGGGACAGGAGCCAGCTGTCACTGCTGCTGCCTTCTGGGAGCGTGGATGAACCACCCCAGGAAAAAAAACCCGTGTCCCAAATGCTCAGCATCTCATTTTGGAAGCTCCAGTTTCCAAAAGTGCAGCAGGAACAGCTTTTCTCGTGGGATGTTTTGGCATTGCTGGTGCCAGGCAGAACCTAGAAGCAAAACAGAGCCTATTTTAGATGTCCGGAACACACACACACACACACACACACGAATCCAGCAGGGAATAAAGCTGAGCTGTCAACAGTGGGGCAAAGTTTTGCTGCAGGTACCAGTGGAAGGGGAGAGCTGTGGTCTGTGACAGCTCTGACAGGAGCATTGCTGCCAGCAAAGAACAGGCTGTGTCCCTGCAGCTCTCCAGGCTGGCCAGCAAGGACCACTGGTGCCCTCAGAGTTCCCAGTTCTCCAGCACCAGGATCCCTAGAGGAATCCAGAGCAGGAATTACAGCCCCTCATGCCATGGATGGTGGCACTGAGAGAGCTGCCAGCTCTCCTGGGGTGTCTCCCTGTGGGTCACTCACTCACTTCTAATTAGTGCAGTGGAGGAGACGCTTTTTGGCTAGAATTCCTTGACTTTAACTTAGGTGCTGCCTTGGGATGAGATGAATTGCACCCTGAAAGAACTTTCTTTCTCAGCTCAACTCCTCGAACAGCAATCCAAGCATTCCTTTCAACTCCCATCTGTATTTAATGTGTCACCCACAGCACTGCAGGGCCTTTAATTCTGGGGAGGAATGAGGCCAAGAGGAGCCCCCGTGGTTTCCACTGAGATTTGGGAATCTCCCAAGGGAGCAGAGCCAGCAGAGACTTCCAGAAGCACCTTGGTGAAAGGGGAGGTCTCCACTCAGAGTCACCTCTGGCTGTGTTCTTGGAGCACAGAGCAGCCCAAACCCTTCTCCTCCTGTGGGCAGAGACATTCCCTTTGTCCACACCTGGACATTCCCTTGTCTACACTTGGATATTCCCCTTTTCCCCACATGGACATCCCCTTCTCCACATGTGGACATCCCTATTTTGCACACCTGGACATTCTCTCCCCCACATCTGGACACCCCTGTTCTCCACACCTGGACATTCCTGTTCCCCACAGCTTTTCCTGGCAGCTCCCTTCATGCAGCACCCAGCACCCCGAGCTGGTGGCACAGCAGGTTCAGTGGTCACAGGGCCTGCTGCTGCCTGCCAGGGGGGTCCCACCCTCCTCCCTGACCCTCAGATCCACGGGATGCAGCAGCTCCTCCCTGCTCCCCCTGCCCTGATGCCTGAAATGGCTCCTAGAAACAGAGCCCAGGCAGGAATAAAGGAATCAAGGAGGGATTGATTGGAAAGGCCTTCAGAGGTACACTCTGGGCTCCAGAGGCTCCTGCCTCAGTGCATCCCAACATGGACAAGGACAGCTCCCGAGTTCTTGCCACTTGGATCTCAGCATCAATTGCCCAAGCAGAAGCCAGGCAAGGATGGAATTTGGCCAAGCTTGCTCCCCTGTCGCCAAGATTGTGGTTTGCAGTTGTTGGGCCTAGGAGGGTCTGGGTGTCCTTGGAGAGCTGGAGAGGCTTTGTTGTGTGTGTGTGAGCATGAGAGAACAGCACTGAACGAGCTCCAGGGAACTGCAGAGTGACACTGGGCAGGGCAGGGCTGGGAACAGAGAAAAGTTAAAGCCTAAGGCATCAGCCCCACTCAGCTCAGCTTGGCAATGAAAAACTGACCCATTAAACCAAAAATAACTCTGCTGGCAGTCAGAGCAAGCTACCATCCGTCAGCCGTGGCAGGGCTGGGACAGGGCCCTATAAATACACTGCTGCTGTCCTTGAGCAGTGCTCTCCTGTAGGAGAGAGGGCCCCGGTGCTGGAGCACATCCCAAACCCACTGTGGGCATCGTGGCCTGCAGAGGGCCTGGCCCCACTCACCCCAGCTCCTGCTGGAGAAGCTGTAGGGGCAGGGGGCTGTGCCAGGGGGGCAGTCCTCCTCACCAGCCTGTCCTCAGAGAGTTGAGAAGGTGAGGAACAGCCCAGCCTTGGTTTGCCTTTTCCTCGTGAGGTCAGATGGATGTTGGAAACCTCTGGGCTGCTCTTCCCCTTAAAAAGGGTTGAGGATTCCTCCAGAGGAGCCTCAGGCTCTGCCCATGCCCAAGGAACCAGCTCCCATCCAGCCCCTGGCATGTCCCATGGGTGTCAAAAGCTCCCATGGGCACCGAGTCCTGGCATCCAGCCCTGGGACACTGCCAGCTTTGGGATCCAGTGGGACAATCCCAGCTGTGGGATCCAGTGGGACAATCCCAGCTGTGGGATCCAGTGGGACACTCCCAGCTGTGGGATCCAGTGGGACACTGCCAGCTTTGGGATCCAGTGGGACAAGCACAGTGCTCACAGACTATGGACTTAGGGAAAGGAGAGAGCTGAGGCACAAACCCTCCCCAGTGAGCAGGAGTAGTTAAACAGAACTTCATGTCCAAGAGGGCAGCACACAGGGAAGGACTGCAGGAATCAGGAATTCCAGCTCCTCTGTCTCCCTGTGGATTTAAGGGAGCAGGGGAACACTGGTACCCATCTCCTTGCTGGAGACTCCCTACCCTAATTCCTTGCTGGAGTGATTCCCAATCAGCAGCAAGAGGGTCTGGCTGGCCCTGCACAGACATTCCCCTGGGGTTATCTGTAGGACATTTGGCTGTTTGCTGGGTAAAGAGCAGTAACTGGGACTTCCCTGCATCCTGCTGCCTTCAGGCTCTGTTTTGTATCAGAACCCTCGGGAAGTTGTTCCGTTCAGGAACATTTCTGCACAAACACCGAGCAGGTTTTACTCTTTTCCTCTGAAGAGGCGAGTTTGTCAACCCAATAAAGCCTTGCCCAGCCTTGGGCTGCTGTTCCCATCCCCAGTCCCACCCTGACAGCAATGGTGTCAGTGCTTTCTCTGCTGCCTGGGAGTGCTTTTGGAGTGCAGAAATAATAGAGAAATACATGAAGAAATGACTGCAGCTGGGCAGGAATGAGCTTTTCAAAGCACCAGGGCACTGTGCACAAAGCCAGGGAGCCACAGCCTTGGTTCTGCATGGTTGGAAACAGCCAGGGAAGGAATCCAGGAGCAAGCAGTGCAAGCAGAGAGAGAAGAATTTCATTCCCTACCCAGAATACAGTGAGGGCCCCACTCACATTCCCTGCCCAGGGCAGGATGACTCCAACCCTCCCCAATGAGGGTTCTGTGCCTCTGGCACTGAGCTGGGACCACTGGGAGCTGGGATCAGGGTACAGGCACTGCTGAACACCAGCCAGAGGAGGTGATGGGAGACAAAACAAATTCAAAACCCAGCACTGAGGGCTCTCTGTGTGATGAGCTTCAAGACTGGATCAGAACAAGGGCTTTTATCCATGGATTCTAAAAATAGTCTCCTGCAGCTTTCCAAACATGGGCACCTGGAGCCTGTCCCTGGCTGCATTTTAGGTTTGTTTTGTGGTTGCTGTCAACCACCTGAAAGTCTCCCATCCTCACAAGCCCATCCATGAAGGTGATGGGGACATGCCTTCTCAGGGCACACCAAGCCCAAAGAGCAAAGCAAGGCCCAGAGCAGCTGGGCAGAGCTGTCCACCCTGTGTGGGATGGTTTCCTGCCTTTCCCTGGCTGACCAGGCCAGGTGGAGGAGGGTCAAGCTGGGTCCTGCCCTTGGGTCACCACAGCCCCATGGACTGCTCCAGGCTGGGGCAGAGGGGTTGGAAAGCTGGGAAAGGCCCTGGGGGTGCTGGTGCCAGTGCTGGACATGAGCCCAGGGGTGCCCAGGTGGCCAAAATGGCCAATGGCACCTGGGCTGCTCCGGGACCAGGGCAGTGTCTGTCCCCTGTGCTGGCACTGCTGGGGCACCTCCAGGCCTGGGGCCAGTCCTGGGGTCAGCCCTGGGGTCAGCCCTCGGGTCAGTCCTGGGGTCAGTCCTGGGCCCATCGGGACAGCACAGACCCTGAGGGGCTGGAGTGTGTCCAAGGCAGGGAACGGAGCGGGGAAGGAGCTGGAGCCCCAGGAGAGGCTGAGGGAGCTGGGGAAGGAGCTCAGCCTGGAGAAAAGGAGGCTGAGGGGGGACCTTGTGGCTCTGCACAAGTCCCTGACAGGAGGGGGCAGCCGGGGGGGGGCAGGCTCTGCTGGCAGGGAACAGGGACAGGAGGAGAGGGAACAACCTCAGGCTGGGCCAGGGGAGGTTTAAATCAGAAATTAAGGAAAATTTCTCCACTGAAAGGGTTGTCCAGCAGTGGTGGAGTCCCCATCCCTGGAAGTGTCTGAAAAGTGTGGATGTGGCACTTAGGACCTGGGTTAGTGGTGACCATGCTGGTGGTGCTGGGGTGATAATTGGGCTTTTCCAGCCATAACCACCCTAGGATTGCCTGGGGGAACCTTCAAGGCCTTTGCAAACAAATCCCCACAGTGCCTCAACACCACACTGGCATTCAGAGGTGGGGAGGCCAAGAGAGAGTCATGAACTGCCTTTATTAAGTCGCAGCACGAATCTTCACTGATAAGCTTAGTAAAAAGTAAAATTAAATAAAACAAGCACTAAAAATCCCAACTCTATCTGGTTTTTAATTGCTGCTCTCACCTCGTTTGACAATTACTCTGCAAGCATTCACTTGGAAAGGTTCTTAATAAATCTGATTTTTCTTATGCACCGAAAACCTAAAAGAGTTTGGAAAAGTGACTCATGCAGCATGGATACTCCTGGGAATTGTCACAGTGGGGGCCTCAATGTCATCAGGGAGCACTTCTTGATTTTCCACTCGTTCCCAGTTGACCTGGATGAGTCGGAGGGATTCACACAAGGTCGATAATTGCTATTAAAGAACTTTAGAGACAACTCAGCTCAAACTGAAAGAGAGGAAGTTTAGGTTATAGAGAAGGAATTGTTCCCTGGGAGGGTGGGCAGGCCCTGGCACAGGGTGCCCAGAGCAGCTGTGGCTGCCCCTGGATCCCTGGCAGTGCCCAAGGCCAGGCTGGACACTGGGGCTGGGAGCAGCCTGGGGCAGTGGGAGGTGTCCCTGCCATGGGACAAAGATGGGCTTTGAGGCCACTTCCAACTCAACCCAACCCAACCCAACCCAACCCAACCCAATCCAACCCAAACCAACCCAACCCAACCCAAACCAACCCAACCCAACCCAACCCAACCTAATCCAACCTAACCCAATCCAGCCCAACCCAACCCAACCCAATCCAATCCAACCTAACCCAATCCATGATTCCAACGTCACAAAGACCTTAAAAGAAATAAATGGATAACCCCAAATATCCCTGTGAGCATTTAAAGGGATCGAAAGCCACAATGAGAGAGAGGAGTTCCTGAAGTATCAGGAAGGATTGGGATGGGCTGGTTTGGAAGCCCTGGAAGGTTGGGTGGGCTGTTTGGGAATGTCCCAGCAGGGGTACAGTGAGGACGGGAGGGTTCTGATGAGAGCCCAGGAGCATTCCTGAGCTGCTCCAGGTGGGAGCACAACCCCTGCGCTGTCTGACCGCCCCTCTCGTCCCCGCAGTGCACGCCCAGAAGCAGAACCGCCAGACGTGCGTGCGCAAGAGCCTCATCTGCGCCTTCGCCATGGCCTTCATCATCAGCGTGATGCTGATCGCGGCCAACCAGATCCTGCGCAGCGGCATGGAGTAGCACGGCACGGCACGGAATGGTCCTGGCAGCGGGAGGGCAGCCATGCATGCGCACCCCCGGGGGAGCTCCCGCCCCGACCCCACGGCACCGACACGCGGGCACAGCCGGCGCCTGCAGCGGGAGCCTGAGCCAGCAGCGTGTCCTGTGAACCAACCACATCCTTTTGGCAGGGACATCAAAGGGCTGTTCTAATGCTTTAAAGGTTTTGTTTCCTAATGCAATAATCCCATATCCAGGAGTCCCGAATTATTGCTTCGAAACAGCAATGGCAACGAGGAGGAGGCTTGGATCCGGCGCTCTGCGGTTTGGAGGAGGCCCAGCCTCGTGACTTGTCCTTATCCCAGGGCCCACTGACTATCCCACGGAGCTCCCGCCGGGCCCGCATTCCCAGGAAGTTGATCGTAGCATTGCCACAAGCAAGCCCCGTTCCTTTTGTTCCACGTGTTCCAGCTTCACTTTCCTTTTCCCTTATGACCGTGCCATGGAGTTCACGGCATTAGAGGGGAGCTGGAGCGTCCTTTGCACGGTATTTTCTGAGGAAAAAAGGGGAGAATTTGCCAGCACCATACAAAATGTCTATTTTTTGCTTCATCAGCTCCACCTTTGACACGAGACTCTGGGGTAGCAGGAGTCTGTTGGCCATTTGTTTTCCGACTGTGAATCAGGGCTGAGGAGCACCCCCCGCTTTCCCACCTGGGCATTGCTGAACTTGTGCAAAGTCTTCCAAGGGACTCTGCCACCACCAGCGCCAGCTAAACCTCCCTCTCCTCGGGCCTCTCTGCACATTCAACTTTTGCTCTCCAGCAGTTTTACCCTTCTTCTATATTCTCCTATATTCAAGAATTTTTTCCCAGTTGAAAATCCTGAGGGAAGCTCTTCCTGAGCCTTCCTCTCCTCTCCTTGCCCGCACAACTTTAATTTATTCCGTTTCATGTGGCCTGGTTATAATCTGCAGCGAAGCCTCCGTGTCAGACACCGTCCTGTGGGGGAGGTTTTATTTTCACCCACGTGGTAAGCTGTGGATTTGACCAGCCAACTTCTCCATTCCCTCCCAGGATCCATCCCACCACCCCCATCCATGGGCAGGCTCCAAAGGGAGCCAGAGGAAAAGCTGAGCACAGCGGGAGAAGAAGGAACCAAACCTGAGGCCACCCCCGTGCGTTTGAAGTGTGTCAGACTTCCAGGCCCAGGGAGCGCTGGGCCTTTTCCCTGGAATACATTTCAAGGGGCAGCAAGGAGAAGATGGAATGATGTGGAGCAGGGATGGCACATGGGAAGTGCGAGGAGGAGCCAGGATTACTTGGGGAGGTGTTTTTCCTTTGAAACTTGACCCAGATCCACGCATTTCCCTCTGGATGAACTGTGCCCCTGGGTGCCACACCAGGACAGAGGCCATCTCCTGCCCTCCTGGTGAGCGTGGAGTGCTCCAAGGGAGCTCCACGGAGGCATTCGGGTGTTGGAGGGGGAGCCCCAGACACACCAAGGAACACCAAGGTCTTGCTCCTGGCCCTGGAGGTGACTGTTCCCTGTGCCACAGGAGGGGCAGGAATGGCTTCCCAAGGGGCTGCACACCCCCAGCTTCCCTCATCCCACACTGCAGCCATGACTTACCCTGGATCCATCCCGAACACTCATTCCAGGGATTTCTTTTCTACCAGTCTGAGTGACAACATTTCCCTGTATTTTTAGCAGCCTAATTTAAAAACCTGCTGCTCGTTGTCCTGTCTCCCACCACCCCTTTAAACTCACGTCACTTCTAGGTGTCTCAGTCTCCCACCTCCACCTTTCCCTGCCATTTTCCTGGTGTCCCCTCCATCCCAAACACCTTTTCCACAGCAGCTGAGTTGGTTTTTTCTGTCTTTCCCAAACATACAACTCCTGCATTTCTGTTCTGCTGCGACCAATAGAGGTGAGCTGCAGAATATGCCATAAAAAAAACCCCATTCTGTCTCCCAGAAGATGGAGAGATTTCCATTTGCTATAGGGCAGCAGCAGAATATCAGTGGGATGTTCTGGTGGGGAATTCGCGGTGCTGGGGAGCCCAGGCGCATTTTCTGGGCTGGACATTGCAGATAATGAGCTTGGAGATCATTGTAAGGAAACTCATCCTCACTTTTAGGTCTCAGAGGTCTGTGGAAAGGTGGCCGCAGTGGGAGAAACTCTAAATGTTCCTTGCTACCAAGGAATACTCATTTTGTCCCTGGGATTGTGCTGGAGTGAGGGTGGGCAGGTGGAGATGGAGGGGAGGAATGGGGGGAGCACAGGGCAGGGCGGTGCCTCCACTGCCCCAAACCCACTGCCCCAAACCCACAGCCACAAACCTACAGCCCCTAACCCACAAACCCAAACCCACAGCCCCAAACCCACAAACCCAAACCTACAGCCCCAAACCCACAAACCCAAACCCACAGCCCCAAACCCACAGCCACAAACCTACAGCCCCAAATCCACAAACCCAAACCCACAGCCCCAAACCTACAGCCCCAAACCCACAAACCCAAACCCACAGCCCCAAACCCACAAACCCAAACCCACAAACCCAAACCTACAGCCCCAAACCCACAGCCCCAAAGGCACAGCCCCAAACAGGGCATTTCCCCACATCTCCTCACCCATGTGCCACAAACCCCCAACAGACTCCAGGCCCAGCAGCCTCCCCACGGACGATGATTGTCTGCATTCCGTGAAGCTTTCTGGAAGGTTCCAGAATCCCCCCATGCATGCTCCGTGAGCCCTTGTAAATAGAGCCATGCTCCAGCCCAACCCTTCCCCTCGCAGCTCCATCTGTAAAACCAAACCTATAATTAATATATTGGTAAAAGCCATAGCCTGGTGTCAGTAGAGTTCATTGCACAACTCCCCACTGATTTTACTGGGTACAGGATTTTGGGGGCTTTGGGGTGTGATTTTTCTGTAGGGAACCTCATTTTTCCATGATGAATCAGGGTCATGCCTTGCCAGAGGTCTCCTTTCCCTTCCTAGAGCTGCCTTCCTCCATCTCCAGGCATTGTGAAGAGATCCCTCCTTCACTCAGGGACCCCTGGAAATGCAGGATGGATCAGGCCAAGCTATTCCATCCTTTCCTTCCCCAAAACCTTCCCATCCTTCCCATCCAGCAGCATTGGATGTCTCCTACCTCCCTCCCTGGCTCCATTTATGTAACATGCATTTATCTCCTCTCTTTTTTTGTTTTTTTTTTCCTTCTACACAAGAGGGGAAAAATAGGGCTTTTTGCTGCTTTTACAGACAGGAGGTAAAAATAGAGCAGTAAAATTCTGATTGGAACCTGATGGCAAAAGCTGAGGGGGGAGAAAGCAGAAGAATTAAAGACATAAAAATAAAAACCCCACATCCCATACTTTAAGGAAAAGAAAAAAAAAAAAACCCTATTTAAGTGCTAATTAACATACTTTAAAAAATACCCAGACTGCAGCAGAGCTGTCAGAAAAAGCTCTAAACTTCTGCTCTTGCCAGTTCCAGGAGGATTGAAGTGTCTTTTCAGCCCTGCAGTTCTGGAGGAACAGGAGATTGCCATGGCAACCCCGGCTGTTCGTGACATGGGTGCCACCGTGGCGGAGCACACACGAGCCCAGGCTGCCAGGGGTGGGCAAACAGCTCCCAGCCCTGGGACAGGGCCTGTGCTCAGGGATTAGGAAATTATTGGGAATTCCTGAGCAACTCTGTTGGCTTGGTCACAAAAAGCTGCGTGCAGTTAAGGGGATTGGCGTGGAGGGAAGGATTCAGGAGGGATGTGGTGATTTCAGCCTGAGAGAGGCTTTGGTTTCGTTGAGGAGGGAGAGAAATCCACCCAGCCTGAGCTCTGCCTGTCCTGGGCTTGCTGAGGACTCTTTGGGAAGGTTCTCTGTGTGGGGATCGAGCTCAGGTGGGAAGGATTTGGTTCCTGGTGATCACCACTGAGCTCAGCTTCAGGCACTGGCTTTAAGGGGACCCAGACTCCCTGCTCCTGGAGAAGGCAGCAGAAGGAACAGCAGAGTCAGGAACGCTGAAATAATTTGGAGGGAAGAGAATTCCAGGGAACACTGCTCAGCTGGCAGGGCCAAGGGCATTCCTTAGGGGCAGCCAGGAGGAACCCACAGCTGGGAGTGTGTGGGCAGGACAAGCACAGAGGCTTTGTCCTGTGCAGGGCCAGGAGCCATGCCTGAGGTCCTGGTGGGTCCCTTCCAACTCAGGACAGGCCACGATGGTGGTGCTGGTGGCCATGGAGAGCTGGGTGCTGCTGACAGCTGGTGACACCTGGGAGGTCTGTCACCTCCTGGGCCACCTCCTGGGCCACCTGGGAGGTCTGTCACCTCCTGGGTCACCTCCTGGGCCACCTCCTGTGTCACCTAGGAGGTCTGTCACCTCCTGTGTCACCTCCTGTGTCACCTGGGAGGTCTGTCACCTCCTGTGTCACCTAGGAGGTCTGTCACCTCCTGTGTCACCTCCTGTGTCACCTAGGTCTGTCACCTCCTGTGTCACCTAGGAGGTCTATCACCTCCTGTGTCACCTGGGAGGTCTGTCACCTCCTGTGTCACCTCCTGTGCCACCTCCTGGCCCCTCCACGAGGGCACCGCTGAGAAGGAATTTCTGATCAGCAGCAGCATCAACATAATGAAAGACTGAAACTAGGAAGGCTTGGCTTTGTTAGGACTGTGCTCCTCGTGCCGTGGGAGGGGATGTGGAATTCAAGGGAGTTCACAAAATAATTCCCTTCCCTCGATGGGCACCCCCAGAGCCCCAGGCACTGCCAGCACCTGGGGCAGCCATCACAGACCAGGGCGAGCAGGGGGTGGGAGGTAGGAGCACCCCCAGCTCCTGTCCCTGCTCCCGGTGAGCCAGAGCTGATATCTGGGTGTAATCCAGGTAATGGGAGAGATTCCATCCCGGTTATCCAGAGGGTTCACCTGCTGCATGTGTGCTGGAAGGGCTGGATGCTGGCTGCTTTAAATCCAGCAGCTCTGTAAAAAAGAGATGTCCATAGGAACCCATCTCTTTGAGCTGGGGCCGAGTAAAGAGGGGTTTTAAATCCAGAACTAAGGTGGGAAGCAAGCAAAGCAAGCCAAGGTAGAAAAGATTCCCAAGGATGCCATTCTGGATGCCTGAAATCTGTTTGGGTAAGCCAAGTCCCCACTTTTGTCCATGGAAAGCTTTGGAATATTTTGTCCCAAACCCCCACTCTGCATCCTCCTGCCTGGTGCAGAAACATCTCCTGGGCCACCCCTGGCACTGGGAGGGGCTCCATTCCTGGCCCTGGGACAAGGGCACTCGCAGCTTTTCCCATGGAAAACTCATGCCCTGCACGTGCTGGGAGCTGCCAGGGCTGTCACCACCCCGAGGTGACAGGAGCACAGCCCCCGCCAGCCCTGCCTCAGCGAGGGGAGAAGCAGTGGGAGGAATTACATTAAAATCTCCAAGAATGAAGTCCCATATTTTACCCACCCCTGTAATCCATGATTTAGTTGCTGCGTTATGGATGAGGGTTTGAAAGAAGAAAAACCAACTCTTCTAAAATGAGAATCTGATGAAGTGTCTTTTTTTCTTGGCTCTGAATCACGCTTCCTTTCCAGTGATGAAGATGTACAGAACTTGCTGGGTTTTCAATCTATTATTTTACCCTCCTGTGCTCTGACAGTGCAATTACATTTCCCTGGCATCACTTAAAACCTGTTCCTTTCCCAGGAACTTTATGCAGAAAAGGAAAAGCTTCACAACATTTCCAGCTCTTTGTGTTGTTGGCTGTTACCAGGACTGGGTCTGTGTCTCTCCAGTCCGAGAAGGACATTTTAGGCAGCTCTAGGAAGCAGAGAGCCTTCACCAAGAGCAAGATGGGCAGCAAATCTAACACCACTTTAATTGGAAGTGTGCTCCACTTGCACCTTTCCAGTGGCAAAAGCCCGGAAAGCTGCTGTAATTTGGCATCTTCACTATGAAATAATTGCAGCCCCAGAAGAGGGAGAAAGGAGAAAAAAAAGAAATCCTCTGGATCTAGAGCTCAGTACTTGACAATTTGATGATGAAAGTACCACAGGTTTTTTTTTTATTTTCTGTCAAGACAGACTAAAATACTTCATAGCCTTGAGAACCATTGCTAAATGAAATTGCCACTTTCCACCCAATTATTTTCCCCAGCTGTTCCTGGCCTGTCTTTGCCAGCATCCCAACCCAGCAGCTGGATTTACCCCTTTAGGTGAGATCCATCTTCCAGTTTCCTTTCTCAGTGTCTCCATCAGGCACCCAGGAGACTTTGGGAAGCTCTGAGGTGGCTCCAGGACCCCCTCTGGTGCCACCAGCACTTGGGCACGTGCTGGCCCTGCTGGGGGCAACTCCAAAAGGGTGCAGGTGATGGTTTTGACATGGATCCTCACCTTCCTGCCTCTGTTCCCCCCCAGCAGCCCCAGGGTGGGGTCCCAGCCCTGAGCATCTCTCCCAGAGCAGCCAAAGCTCCCTGAGCAGCTCCTGTTGGCTCAGCTTTCTCTGGGCTGGGGCAGGAAGGGAGAGCAAGGCTCAGTCAGGAACAACTCATCAGAGTTAATTGGCTTTGAGTGGATCCAGCCCAGGATCCAGCCCAGGATCCAGCCTGCTGCTGTTCATCCACAGCAGGATCTGAGGGATCAATGCCTCCTGATCTATCTCTAGGGAGTTCTCCACTGATCCCTGTGTCTCCTTTTTGTCACCATTTCATGTTTGCCAGCCATTTCCAGTTCACTTGTAAACTCACTGGGTTTTTTTTTGGCTCGTTAACGAAAGACTTGGCTTTTTAATTAAAGACAAAAATTCACAAAGTCAGCAGCATAATAGTAAAAAAAAAAAAAAATTCAAACAAAAAACCTTTGTACAAAATACTGTAAATATTAATATAAATTAACTGGGCATGCAACTGAAATAAATCCTATGTTATTGCAAGTAATCTGAGTGTATAAAGGCGTGTATAAAGGAAAACTGAATGCCATATGTATCAGCTGTTCCCTCTAACCAAACTCTACTGTAAATATATAATCTGTATAAAAATATTTTAATTTTACCATTATTTATGCAATAGAAATAAAGGTTTTTTTCTTTTGATGAAGCTTTTTTTCCTCTTTTGATGCACTGATATTTATTCATGTCCAAGTACAAGAGCCAAAGCAAGATTTGCATAAAATATTAGGACAGAGACCCTTTATTCCTTCTGAGAGATACATGAACATTTGGGGGGTTATTTTGCTTTGAAAATAGATTTACATATTTAAAAGGCTGTTAATACAGAAAGAGCTCCTGGCTGGAGAAAGGGGATCAGCAATTCCAGAGGCACAGGGATTGAGCTCCTCCTCTGGAAGGCAAAGCCACAGCTGGTCAGATCCCAGAGAGAAAGGTCAGAAATTGCTTTAAAAGCCCTTTTTTAATCCCTCCCGGGAGGCAGAGGCTGATCCCTGAGCTCAGGTGGGCTCGGGGCAGCGTCACTGCTGGGAGGAGGATGTTGAGCACAGCTTTAATCCTGACTCTGGTACTTCCAGGGCCTGGCTGCTCTGTGAGGATTAACTGTGCTCAGGTGTCCTGGAGAGGCCTTTGTCCCTAAACAAATCCTGATCTCTCCATTTCCCTGGAGCCTTTCCCCCACAGGTGCCAGCCTGGCCTGGCCTGCTGGAGAAGGCAACAATGGGGTCAGTGACTGACCCCACAATTCCTGCCACTGGTGCCTAAATTCTGTCTGAAAAGGGAATGGTTGCTGCTGGAAAATCACCTTCCCCAGGTCACAGGGGCAGGACAAGGCTGGACACTGGGGCTTGGAGCAGCAGGAAGGTGTCCCTGCCCATGGATTAAGATGAGCTTTAAGGTCCTTTCCAGCCCAAACCATTCTGAGATCCTGTGACCACTGTGGGTCTGAGCAATTCCATGGAATCCCTGCAATCCAGGATTGCTGCTGGGCACCGAGTGCTGCAGGAAATCCACATTTACCAAGTTTGGAAAGTTAAAAAAGGCACTGCACACCCTCAGTGACTGTCAGGCCTGGTGGGCTCCTGTCTCTGCTCCCTGCCCGGAGATCTTCCTTCTCAATGCCTCATGTCAGAAAAACGAAGCGAGACTTCTCTCTGCTGCCTCAAGGATTGTTTATTATTTCTTATCTAAGTTTCAGAAGCACAGACTCTGCTGTGGCTTCCAGGAGTACAATGGCAAAATGGCAATGGCTGCTCAGAGCAGGTGGCTTTGATACCTTTTATCAACAGTTAACAACTTTTAGTGTTCTGTTTTGTCTTTAATACCAGTAGGTATCAATTTTATTGATATGTCTCTTCTACACTGAGTTCTTTATAGCAAGTAACAAATCACAGGAACTTAGGTCAGGGAAGAAAGGAAGGAGAAGGAGAAGGAGGAGAAGGAGAAGGAGAAGGAGAAGGGGAAGGGGAAGGGGAAGGAGAAGGAGAAGGAGAAGGAGAAGGAGAAGAAGAAGAAGAAGAAGAAGAAGAAGAAGAAGAAGAAGAAGAAGAAGAAGAAGAAGAAGAAGAAGAAGAAGAAGAAGAAGAAGAAGAAGAAGAAGAAGAAGAAGAAGAAGAAGAAGAAGAAGAAGAAGAAGAAGAAGAAGAAGAAGAAGAAGAAGAAGAAGAAGAAGAAGAAGAAGAAGAAGAAGAAGAAGAAGAAGAAGAAGAAGAAGAAGAAGAAGAAGAAGAAGAAGAAGAAGAAGAAGAAGAAGAAGAAGAAGAAGAAGAAGAAGAAGAAGAAGAAGAAGAAGAAGAAGAAGAAGAAGAAGAAGAAGAAGAAGAAGAAGAAGAAGAAGAAGAAGAAGAAGAAGAAGAAGAAGAAGAAGAAGAAGAAGAAGAAGAAGAAGAAGAAGAAGAAGAAGAAGAAGAAGAAGAAGAAGAAGAAGAAGAAGAAGAAGAAGAAGAAGAAGAAGAAGAAGAAGAAGAAGAAGAAGAAGAAGAAGAAGAAGAAGAAGAAGAAGAAGAAGAAGAAGAAGAAGAAGAAGAAGAAGAAGAAGAAGAAGAAGAAGAAGAAGAAGAAGAAGAAGAAGAAGAAGAAGAAGAAGAAGAAGAAGAAGAAGAAGAAAAAAAAAAAGAAGCTGACACCCTGGGTTCTCCATGTTGTCTCTATATAATACATATAGCAAAACCTACAGCTACACTCTGTGATACACTAAACAAAAATCTTTCTCACTTCTTTGGTGTTTGCAGCTCATCCAGGATCGAGGGGAGTTTTTCCCATGGGCTTAGGTCAACAACCAAACTATTCTGGGGTGCTCTAGGGGTAAAAGAAACCCCCAGGGGAGCAGGAGGGGTTCTCCAGATTTCCTTGACTCCAACAAGTGACCTCTCCTGTAACTGGAGAGGGTTCCAGTGAAGAGCTCAGGAGTGAGCCTGGATTTGTGACAGGAACAAACCAAAGCGACTCGAGGAATTCCTGTGTATTTACCATAGGAAGAATGAGTAACTGAAGGAATTCCTGGCTGGAAGGAAGAACCTTCACCCCACAATCATCCTTTGAAAGCTGTCCTCATGCAGGTCAGTGTGTCCAGTGCCCTCAGTGAAATGCCAGTTTGTACCTTGAGTTTCAGCCACCAGAGTTCTCCAGAAACTGAAATTTGCTGCTGTCATTGCTAGCACTGATCCTCTGCCCCAGCCCTGGGAGAGGTGAGCACAGCTCAGTGTGATGCCAGCAGGAAATCACCCCTGCCTGCAGGAGAAAACCACCCCACATCTGGCCTGAGAGCAAACTGCTTTATCCCTCCAGAACCATCCCACAAACACCACCCTCGTCCCAGCTCCACCAAAGCTCCCTTGTTATTTTAATCCTCTCCATCAATGGAGAATTGAATGGTTAATTTAACACTCTCCATTAATGGAGAAATGAAGATGAAAGCCCCCATCCTTCAGCTCTGCCCCATCAGGGCTTTGGGGGCTGCTGCTGCTGTGGGACCTGTTGGAGTCCAGGGAAGCCTGAGAGCTTCTCCTGCCCCTCTGGGGTCTTTTTATCCCCAGAGCTCCTCAAAAAATAGCTTAGCCTGAGACCCAAGCTTGTGGGAGAAGCTCCCTTTGCTTTTGGGAGGACTTGGATGCACCAGAGAGGTGAAAAGATTTTTGTTTGGTGTACCACAGAGAGTTTAGCTGCAGGTTTGGGTTTTGCTCTATATATTATATAGAAGCAACATGGAGGTTTCAGGGTGTCGGCTTCTTCTTCTTCTTCTTCTTTCTTCTCCTTCTCTTCCTTTCTTCTCTGACACAAGTTCCTGTGGTGTGTTGCTTGGTGCAGGAAATTTAGAGTAAAGGGACATGTCAATGAAATTGATATTCACTGGTGTTGGGAACAAAATAAGATATGTAGAATTTCCTAAGTGGTTGATAGTAGATATAAACTATCTGGGGTGGCCATTTCATTCTGCACTTGTGTTCTTGGAGAGCTCAGCCTGTGCCTCCGAGGCTTTGATAAGGAAAAAAGAAACAAACCTTGAAAAAGCAGAAAGAAGCCTCGTTTCATCTTTTCGGACATGGGACACTGAAATAAGCAGGAAAGCCGAGCCAGAGGCCAGCAGGGTCCCCAGCACCTTGGTAGGACCGGGCACTGGCAATGGGCAGAGCTACCCCAGCTCCCAGGGAGCCACTGCAAACACTCCCAGACGTGGTGGGATTTGGATTAGGTCACCACACAGCACAGCACTGCACACCCTGGCTCCTCGCTTTGTTTAAATGGAGTCTGGCCAAGGCCTGGAATCTATTTACTGAAATCCCACTCCCGAGGAAAAGAAATAAACCTTTCCTTACCCTCAGTGAAATTCAGGCACGGCCCCACCCAAACCAGGCCATGGCTGCACTCCCCAGGCCCAAACCCGCAGCAGGGTCTTGGTTTGACCCAAACCCCCTTGGTTTGACCCCAGGCAGGTCCAGGCTGACCCAGAGACTCCTCAGCCCCAGGCTGACCCCAGTGTGGGCAGCAGGGAAGGGATTGGGACTGTGCCCCTGTGAGACCCCACCTGCAGAGCTGCCCCAGCCCTGGCCCAGCACAGGAGCTCCTGGAGCTGCTGGAGGAGCGCAGAGGAGGCTCCAGGATGAGCAGAGGGATGGAGCAGCTCTGCTGGGAGGAGAGGCTGGGAGAGCTGGGAATATTCACCTGGAGAGGAGAAGCTTTGGGGTGAGCTCAGTGAGGCCTTGCAGGGCCTGAGGGAGCTGCAGGAAAGGTGGAGAGAGACTTTGGACAAGGCCTGGAGGGACAGGACCCAGGGAATGGCTTCCCAGAGGGCAGGGATGGGTGGGATATTATTGGGTGTTGTGGTGGCCCAGCCTGGGGACGAGCTGGGAAGCATCCAAATAGTTTCTCCTGTTATTTGGGCCTGCGTTCAGACTCTGTTCGTGTGCTCTGTGCCCCAGTTGCTATGGTTACCCTCCCCCTATGGCGGCTATTCCCCACCCGGTGCAGATCCCCGGGTGTCACTCTCCTTTGCCCTGGAAACTTCTTCCCCTCTCGATGTGTCATTGGTCCCTGTTCTTTAATCCCTCCTCTGTTATTCCCGGGTTGGTTTTTGCATCCCGGCCCCTCCCAAGTACCACCCCCTGAGCCTCATCCCACTGGACCCTGGTGCTCTCCACCCCCTATAAAAACCCCTGCACTGCCCTGCTGGAGGTCTTTCTTTGCTAGATGTGTTACTGGTAGTAAGTCTTTGCAGCCTATACGAGAGACTCCTTCCTTCTCTGCCTCCAGGGACACAAGCCTAACCAGGATTTAGGGAATTGCTCCCAGAGTGGGAGCCTGCAGTGACCACAGAGATCTCTCTCTGCAGTAGGACACGCTGGGCCTCGGGCAGCCCCTGCCCCATCAGAAGGGACATGGGGAAGGAATTGTTCCCTGGGAGGGTGGGCAGGCCCTGGCACAGGGTGCCCAGAGCAGCTGTGGCTGCCCCTGGATCCCTGGCAGTGCCCAAGGCCAGGCTGGACATTGGGGCTGGGAGCAGCCTGGGGCAGTGGGAGGTGTCCCTGCCATGGCACTGGATGGGCTTTGAGGTCCCTTCCACCCCAAACCCTTGTGGGACTCCATGACCCTGCAGCTGCCTCTGCTGCTGTGATCTCACCAGCTCCATTCTCGCTCTTTCCTGATTAACATCTGTAGGAAGTGTTTGCTAATGCAAATCCAGTAATTTATTTGGGACAAGCCAGTTAATCCTGGCAAGGCTCTCCCCTGTAAGTATAGACCAATATCATCTTGTTTTAATTGCTTCTTTCAGAGTCCCTCAACAAATCAAAAACATTTTAATTAAAAAATTCGCCATGAGTATCTCCCGGATCTTTTCCCATTTGTTCTTCCTCCTACCAAAATTATCAGGACAATTGTGAAGTTCTAAAGAAAGTAATTACAGCAGATGTTGATCTCTGCTGTAGCACCAGGCTTGCTGAATGCTGCACATCAGTCCCTGACTTCTACTTTTTGCAGCTTTCTGAAGCAGAAATTTCCATCCTTGGCTTTCCCTCAGACACGAAGCTGGCTGTGTAGGAGCTGGGATGATTTCATTCCAGCTTTCAGCCAGCTGCTAAGGCTTGGGGAAATTTGGAAGGGAGAAGGGGGAAGAAAAGAGGAGATAGAGTGAAAGATCTGCCAGGGATGCAGGGATTCGGGCACAGAACACTAAGGGTCGGCTGAGAGATGTTTGTTTTACTCTGATACCATTCCTGGGCAGAAGGGCCCTGCTCCACCATCCCCTCCCCAAAAGAGAAGATGATAAATCCACTGGAAGTGGCAGTATCAGGCTGAGGATGCCAAGTGCCACGCGTGGCATACTGCAATAAATCTCTTTTAACCCTAATTACTGCCTAAATTTCCCCTTGCCCATAATGATCTGCTTTGGAACAAGCTGTCAGAAATAACTGCCCAGGCAGTGACAGAGAGCTGAGATAATCACAGGGGTGCCACTGCGGACAGAAATTAAATGCAAGTGTCAGCACATGGCCCACAACCTGGGGCAGGATGCTGGTGGTCCAGGAAAGCCAATTTTCAGCACCCTCAGACTGCTCAGGGCTGCAGAATTATTGAAGGAGCAGTGTCCCCCAGCCACAGGGCAAGAAAAATATTATCCCTTTGTTGGTGGTGAAATGCCTCTAGGTCTGAGCTAGAATTACAGACACAAAAGGCCAAAACTCAGGGAGTTGTGAAGTTGTGCAGCTCAAGTTGTGCCAAAGCTCCAGCTCTGCTTTCTCTGTATCTTGACTTTCACAAAAAGTTCAGGTCTTTGCCCCCAGCCCCTCAGTTCTCAGCCTCTGTCCTGAAACCATCGAGCTGCACCTGCCAGGGAGCTCCCTCTGCTTTGGGCAAATCCCCAGCAGGAGCAGGAATGGGCCCCACAGGGTTGGTTTGGAGACATCAAGGATTGTAGAATCCAGAGTGGGTTGGGTTGGAAAGGACCTTAAATCTCACCCAGTGCCACCCCTGCCATGGCAGGGACACCTCCCACTGCCCCAGGCTGCTCCCAGCCCCTGTGTCCAGCCTGGCCTTGGGCACTGCCAGGGATCCAGGGGCAGCCACAGCTGCTCTGGGCACCCTGTGCCAGGGCCTGCCCACCCTCCCAGGGAACAATTCCTTCCCAATATCCCATCCATCCCTGCCCTCTGGCACTGGGAAGCCATTCCCTGTGTCCTGGGACAGCAGCAGCTGAATTTCACACACACAGAAATCGTAGGGCAAGTGCACAGACACTGCAAACACCCAGCATTGGGGGTACTGTGAGCACCCAGCGGTGAGGGTACTGAGAACACCCAGCACTGAGTGTACTGTGAACACCCAGCACTGAGGGTACTGTGAGCACCCAGCACTGAGGGTACTGTGAACACCCAGCACTGGGGGGGTACTGTGAGCACCCAGCACTGCACTGAGGGTACTGTGAACACCCAGCACTGGGGGTACTGTGAACACCTGCACTGGGGCTGACCAGTGCTGTGGTCACTCTGCAGCTGGGGTCACCCCCCTGTGCTGAGGGCTGATGTGGACAAGGCTCCACCGATGTCTCCAGGGGCAAAGCAGAGATCCCAGAGGCACCTCAGCCCCAGGATGACACCGAGCCCCTCCAGAGCCAACAAGCTCCAGCTCCCAGGGTGTTTCACAGCTCCAGGAAGTGAAGGATGTCGCCTGGAGGGGCTGAGAGCCCCTGGCCTGGAACAAGCAGTGCTGGTGTAAGAGAGTTAATCACTGCATGTGAGGCAGGAAAACTCTCAAGTGATTGCTGTTTGCAGAGGCTGATTAAACAGAAATTAAACTCATCTGCATGTTCAGTGAGGAATGTGGATGGAATAGCAAGAGCATCCTTCCCTCTGGCCTTTGGGGAGCTCAGTCCTGGCCTGGCACATCCCACACATGGAGCTATGGAGCTTCCAGGCTGGCACCAGCACCGCTGGCATCTGCAGATCATGGAAATTAAACTTCCAGAGAGGTGGTTTAAGGTAGAGAATGAACAAGGAGCTCATCAGCCTCAGGGTGCTCGTGGGGGAAGGACACAGTTCCCTGTTAGCCACATTCCAGTTTCTGCTGCTTGTCTTCATCACACTCAGCTTCTCCAGCTTGGGATGGGATGGGATGGGATGGAACAGAGCAGTTGAGGTTATTTCAGCTGAAGTGACCTGCAGTGATAGTGATCAGTCCAGCTGTGAGCACTTCAGGGCTGACCAAAAATTAAAACAGATTTTCAAGAGCAATTTTCAAACTCTCCTTCAACATTGACCGGCTTGGGGCATCGAGCACCTCTCTGAGCACATCAGGTGATCAGCCTGTCCCAGTGTCTGACCACCCTTTTGCACAGAAGTGCTTCCTCAGGTTCCTGGCCATGCCCTGAGGCCTCCACAAGCCCTTGCCATGAGTGCTGAATTCTCCAAGCACCCCAGCTCTCATTAAGAAGAGATTCTGCATCTTCTCCCTCCCTGTACGAGGGGACAGAAGCCCATTTCTAAATGTGAATTATCATCCCGAGCCCCCTGGGCTGGCACCGTGTCCCTGTCACAGTCTGTGCACAGCAGGGACAGGAGCAGCTCCGAGCATCCTGCACGTGGGAGGTGTCTGCAGAACCTGGGGCTTCCTCCTGCCTCCTTCAGGATGGCTCTGGTGACCTTGGGCTGAAAGCAAGCCTTGCTCTGGGCAGGGACAACTGCTTTCCTGAATTCAGTGGTCAGGAATGGCAGTCACAGCTCCCAGGATACTTCATTATCAGTGTAGTGGGATCCAGCATTACCACAGAGCCTAGGATCCAGCATTTTCCCTCCCCATTTCCAAGGGAGCCTTTTTGAGCACAAGCAGGAGCTGGCAGTGCTGTGAACAGACGGATCCAGGGAGACGCGAGAAGAACCCAGTGACCAAAGCTCTGGGATCTGAGGGAGAGGGGATGTTGTTTCCTGCCACATTGTGTGAGCTCCCACTGCGCTGGTGCCAATTTTAGTGTCTTCTCTCACTTTGAACCGGAGAGAACCTAAAAGCCTGAAAAATACTGAAAATGGGAATTGCTTCTTATGGTGAAAGAGATCTCCAAGTACCAGGAACAGGCTCCAGCTCAGGACCTGTCAACGCAGACCTGCCAAAACTAAATCTGTCTGAAAGTGCATAACCCCCACTTTAATCCTGAAGATCTACGACATCCTGCTTGGAATATTTATCATTTCTTAAGCTCAGTTTTGGAGAGGATTTTTAAAATCCATTAACTCCTGTCCTATTCACGTGGAGAGTGATCACAACGTTCACTCCCTCTTGGAGAAATTAACCTTGCAAGTGTTTTAAAATGATTGTCCCCTATAAGGAGGAAAACCGAGCGTCAGTTCAGAGGGCAGAAGGGAAGAAATGAGAGGGATGGGACTGTGGTAAAACTGAAAAAATGTTGATTTGCTTGTGCTGGTCTCAGTATCAGGCTCAGAGGAAGACGTGGTACATCAGGGGTGCTACAGGGTATTGGCATTTCTTGGGAAAGCAGCTTCAGTGCTGCTGTGATAAATGGCTTAAAGCATTCAGGATGTGTCGGGCAGGAAGCTGCAGTTCAGCTCATAATTGCAATTATTGCAGCATTTTCAAACAGATCAGAGTCAGCGTCCATGAATAAAGACTCCTTTATGGAGAAGCTGGAGAAGATAAAACCATTTCAGGTGATCAGGAAATGGGAAGGAACCTCCAGTTAACCATCATCTCCTTTAACAGCCTTGCTGAAGCACGGCAGAACCTCTGAGAGGAGCCAGCAGCAAAGGCCAAAGGCAAAGCTGAGGCACCTCCCCTCTCAGAACCAGGGCCCAAAAAAGCCCCTGGGGGATCAGCACTTGGGGATTCTCTCCTGAGAGCTCCTGGTTGCCAGGATTTCTCCAGAGAACCTGGTGCCCAGCAGGAGCTCCCAGGTGGGATGGGACACTTGCTGAGCCCCAGAGGTCACTGCCCACTCCCAGTGTGTGACCCTGGGGCTGCTGGTGCTGTGACAGGGCACATCACACCCACACGGAGAGGGGTCTGCAGGGCACAAGGAACACTGAGGCCTGAGGTGGGCACCGAAAAACAGGCTAGACAGAAATAAGGGAATAAAGGTAGGGATTTATTTAAAGGGCCTTCAAAGGTACACTCCGAGGAGTCCAGAGGCTCCACCCAGGATGGACCCAAGGTCACAAGTTCTTCACACTTTTATAAGTTTGGTCCATTTGCATATCAGGGTTAATTCTCCAATTAAGGCCTCAGTTAATGACAGAATTTCCCCAAGTTTGCCCCTCCTCTTCAGAGGCTTTTAGTTTATTTTAGGGTCTGGGGCAATCGAGGTGTCCTTGGAGAGCAAACCCAGAGAGGTTTGTTGTGTCTGACCAGGAGAAGAGAGCAGCAGCTCACAGGGCACACCAAACTTCAGAGCTACACACCAGGCAGCACAGGATTTGAGGAATACAGAAATTAAAACCCAAAGCATCAGCACGGGTCCTGTTCTCCTGTGACCTCCCAGAGAAAGGGGCCGGGGTTTGGGAAGGGGCAGGTGAAGGCACCAGGTCAATGTCTGGTTGTGCAGGTGGAGCTCAAGGTTTGGGCTTCCAGCACCAGCAATTGACCCTGGAGCAGCTGCATCTGTGAGGGGCTGGTGGCATCCTCCTGAGCTCACACCTGGGCAAAACCAGGGACTGTGGGGGCTCAGGAGGGACAGGGAAGTCCCTGCCCAGCAGCCTCTGACAGAGCTCACTCCGGTGGCTCCTCTGAGTGCCCTCCCTGGCACAGCAGCTGCTGGACACCACCATGGATACAGAGATGGTTTTCCCTCTGCGTTCCCAGGCCATGCCAGCCACTCCACAGGGGCTGTGGAAGCTCTGGCTGGGCAGGACCAAGCAAGAGGCACCTCTGGTGTGCATCTGTGTGTCCACAGAGGAGATGCCAAGTGTTCAACATGGAATCAGTCAAGATTCTACTCCAGCCAAACCCTGCCCAGGGCCTTGGCCCCGCACACCTGGGCACACTGGGGACTCGGGGACATTGCTCTGTTGTCCCTGGGAGTTGCCCGCCGGGAAACCACCACCGCCCATGCCCATCCCCCCTGGGAAAGGGCTCTTTGGAATCAAGGGCGACTCCCAGAGCCCTGTGACTTGCCCTGGCCCCTGTGACGCCCTGGGGACGTGTCACAATGGGGCTGCTCCCAAGGGCCCCAGCGGGTCCTGCTGTCCCAGTTGCAGCCTGGGCAAGCAGTGAGTGCACACCTGCGTTCTCCCCTCGCTCCCAGGCTGGCTCGGGGGGGCTGTGGCTGCTCTGGGCCACTGGGACAGGCCTTGCCCCTGCCAGCTGCCTGCCCTCCCATTCCTGCCCCGCATCCCCGCGGCTCCCGTGCCTCCGTCCCAGCCCCACCCAACCCCTCTGTTGCTCATCCCACAGGCCATGTTCTCCATTCTGCTCTGGTGTGTGCTGACCCTCCTCCAGTACCCGCAGCCAGTCTGGGATGGGCTGGACGAGGCCACCCGTGAGCGGATGGAGCAGAGGGAGGACTTCCTCAACGAGCAGATGGCTCAGCTGCTGCAGGAGATGGAGCCTGCGACCCTGGGGCGGACGCTCGTGGTCTGGGGAGCCCTGCTCTGGGATGCTGTGCACCAGGCCATGTGGTGGGCTGCTGCTGGAGTGCTGCTCTTCCTCCTTGCCCTGGGGCTTGTGCTTTGCCTTGGGGGAAGGAGGCGTGAGCCAGAGAGCAGCAGCAGCAGCAGCAGCAACAGCTCTTGGGAGACCTGGAGCAGCCGTGGAGATAGCCCTGGCAGCTCTGGGGATAGCCCTGGCAGTCCTGGGGAGAGCTCCCACATCAGCCTAAGGGATGAGCAAGGAGGGGACTCCGAGTTCAGTGTCCTGAGGCAGTTCATAGAGGAGAACATCAACTGGGCTGTCCCGGACTGAGGCGAGGCTGTGCCATCGATGGTGTGCCATCACCAGTGCCTTCAGCCTCGCCCTGTGCCAGGAGCCTGGAACTCCCACTGCCCCTGGACACTGCCTGCCCTCCCTTTCCAGGAGACTGACCGCCCTCGGGGAGCTGGGCTCTGCAGGTGGTTCTGGAGCAGTTCTGGGATGTGGGGGTAGATAAACCCACCACGGCCCTGCCGTGGAGGGAGGCCTGCTAAGAGATAAGAAGGATTGCACAACCGCCCTGCCAGACCCTTGGATAAGAAAGTAACTTTCTGGTTGCCGCGAGAAAAACGAGACCCGCAATCCTCTGCAAGATCTTACATAGATCTGTTGTAACCCATCGGCCTGTACCCCCCCACACCCACCTCTGTATCCCTATAAGAACCCCTGTACCTTCCCAGACCCCAAGGGAGTTCCGTCCCTGGCTCCCTTTGCTAGGTACCTGATAATAAAGCTACTTCTTGCGGAATTGCCAAAGGGGTCCCTTGTCTCTCTCCTTCCCAAGCCGGCCTGGGGTAGCCTCGCAGGTCAAGAGCTGGAATCACTGAGCTGAGTATCACTAAGAGCTGATACCCTGCCAGGACAGGGCTCCTGCTGAGACTCCCCAGCAGCAGAGGGAACACTGCTGACCTCCTGCAAGGCTGTCTCCAGCGAGATTCTCTCTCTGGGATGGCCCCAACTTCCTGGGTCTGAGCTACAGACCCCAGACCGGCTGCCAGACTGGGAGAGTTCTGGTAGTTTTGGGACAGTTCCGGGGATAGTTCTGGGATAGTTCTGTGGATAGTTTTGCCTAGAGTTTGTCTATAGTTCTGTAGATAATTTTACCTAGAGTTTGTCTATAGTTCGGTCTATAGTTGTCCTGGGTTGCAAAGTAAGTTGTGCCCAAAAGCATGTCTTCTGTCAGCATCCTCATGAACTGTTGGAACCAGGTG
>VZTN01031851.1:114294-149537 GCA_013400515.1 Erpornis zantholeuca | reverse complement strand
AAAAAAAACACCCCAAAATATTTATTTGAAAAATAATTACAATACGTGTAAATCAATATATAACAATAAATACAACATATATAGTACATTAAAGAATATTTCCTAAAGATAAGTCACACAAGCAAGTCAGTACATTTGATTTATGTACTCAGGTAGAGAGACAAGCAGGGTAGCTCCTACTGCTATGTGCTTCTGATGCTCAAGTTCTCAGGGTATCACCTCCTGGAATTCCAAGAGCAATTCATTACAAAGAGGCAAAATGCAATTCATCAGAAGCCATCAAAACTGCAGTTACACAGCATTACCACAGATCATGGTGAGCAGCATTAAGGCACACTCAGGGAAAGCAGAAAGCATAGAAAGGATACCAGTGCACAGTTAAGGCAGCTAGCAGCTCCCAAAGTCTTTGCCAAGGAGTACTCCATCAGATACTGCAACAGCAAACAGGCACCAGGGTTTATTGTTCAGGCACAGACTGTCCCCTATCCCCAAACACTGGGCTAGGCTCTTTGCTGCAGTACTTCTGAACTAGAAAGCAGCAGATTCCTTCATTTAGGGGGTTTTGGACACATCAAGTTTCTGCCTCAAACATTACTGACTGTCTAAGAGAAAGCTTCTAATAAAAACAGCAGATCTTTGGAGACCAAAACCCTCAGCAATATAAAAATAGGTTTATTACTTGTTGACAGAATAAACTAAGCATTTTGGTATTCTTCTTGGCATTAAAAAAAATTGCATCTTTAATAGAAGAACAACTTGATAGTTACTAAAATGGTGTAGGTGGTTTACAGGTTTGCCAGTCCTTCCAGCTCTTGTTGATAACAAAACATATTGACTATCATATAAAAATTGTTCAAACTATTCTACAATAGAGGCTCTTTTAGTTGAAAATCCGTATGAGAAAAGAAATTATCTTTAAATGGGGCAACAGAATTATCTGTAGAAACAGCAGCTGCTCAAGCAATTTGTTACTTTCTGCTCCCAGGGTCAATTCCTCAACCACAGAACAGCTGCTAAACCTTTGATTAGACCTAAATTCTAGAAAATAGGAACAAAGAACAAATATATTTTGAAAGAGAAAATATGATTAGTTGGGTTTTTGTTTTGTCAAAACATCACTGATAATAAAACAGGGAACCATGCCCACAAGAAGTAAATGCTAAGAGTTATTTCTATTCAGAAAGCTCTTCCAAAACGGTGACATTTTTCTGCCAGTCCTCACAACATGCAAAAAAATATTTGTGTTACCACGTAATGTTTCTTAAAAAAGAACAAGTGCAGATTACGAGACTTTTAGATCACAAAACTAAAGACAACACACTCATATGAAGGCCTAGAAAAACCCCTAAAACACACTGCAGTGTGTTACTCTATGATCCATAGATTGTAAAAGCAAGAACACTCTCTAAGCATGCAATGGTGTCATAGACTTCATACTAAAAACTGCATTTAAGTGGCAGAACAGACTAATTAAAGTAGCAGGCTAATGAGGGATCCTATCTACTCAGCACACTAGATCCAAAATTCAAGAGCAGTTTCCAAATGTCAACACTGCCATCCTGTCTCTGTGTGCCACAGCTCATCTGTTACAGAGTTTAAGGTCTGGAATAGAATTCCCTACAAAAAATCCACTGCAGTTCTCAGGTTCTGAAGATTAAGTGCTTGGATATTGTTATATAACTTGAAGTCTCAGTTCACCATAACTGATTGGTTCTTCAGGTGACTAGTGAACACCATGTTGCATTTAACTACCATTTAGGATGGCATAGTAAACTGCAGTGGGAACATCTTTTACTCTGAAGCCAGTGTTGAGTTAGTGCTGAGGTACTGATCTCTGCAGCAGCAGCAACAATTTCTGATAAATACATCACTAATCTCTGATTAAGTTACAAATGTACATTCTTTCCTGGATTAACGAGAGATAGGATTGCCTATCTCCTGCTTCTTCTCATTTCAAGCTGGTCTCCCATCACTTCATTGCCAGAGCCTTTGGATGTTTGAGACATTCACTTGAACTGAAAATATACCCTCAATTTTCCTCAACGGCAGCTTTGAAGTTTGCTCATTTCCCCACCTCCAGATCCCAGTGACTAAGGTTTTATTTCCATGCAGATGACAGAAATGCTCATCTGCTTCTGTAGTTGCAGCCGTTCACTGCTGCAGTGCTACTGCCTCACCAACTCAGCCTGGGTGCAACCAAGATTTTGCTATATTGTTCATGATCTACCAAAATGCAAGGGCACTGTTAATAAAATGACAATAACAACTTCCTCTCTCTTTTACACTCCATGTATCAAACAATTCCTCCCAACTAATAAGCAGAGTAAAATGTACCTGTTGCTGACCTTCTGGGATAAGGGAATTGGTATTTGTCAGAAGACTACCCTTTAATCTCACTGTCAGCTCTTCAGATCAAGAAGCACAGTGAGAGCTTCTGAAATAAGTGGCCTCAGAGCTACACAAAGTGAGTGTGTAACAGACAGTCTTGTAATTTCAGATCACTGATCTGTTATATCCACATGTTGGTGGGTTTAAAATCTAAATTGTGCTCTGACTTTCGCTTTTTCTGTCCACACATTACAAAGAATTTCATTTGGACTCTAGCAAAATAGAAACCAAAGCAAATCCAGCACTGAAAGTTCTCTAACACCATTTTCAAGATACAAACAGGCCAAAAATATCTATTTTACTTCAAATCAGGTTCCTTAAACCTCCTTAAAATTTCACCTAGAGTTTATGCTGACATTTGTTTGTCTTCTACCATGAACAACATGCTCCTAAGGAAAACATACATTTAAGCATCTAGTAAGGTTCTCAGCTATTCTGAGCTAAAATGAAAGTGTTGGTTTGATACAGCTTCAGAACCAGAACATATTTATCTTGGGGTGATACCTCTCCTGATAAAATACAAGAATATTCAATCATTTTGCCTTCCGAGTTAAAATAAAAATTTTAAGAATTTAATCTTTCAGCAAATTGTCTCCAATTTTGTCTTTCAGTAATAACTAAAAAGAAAAATTCAAAATACTTTTTTGAATTTTAAAAATAAAATTCAAATGTTATGGAGAATAACAAGCCCTTTGCTTTATCTTCTATTAACACGTAAATCAAACTTACATGGCAATATATCCTTGTATCTATTCTTTTTAACATTTTCTTCTTTTTCTCCAGTGGCTGTTGGGTAGATCTTCTCTGTTCTGTATTTTGTTGATAATCTTCTTAACCTCTGAAATAAAAGATTTATGTTATATTTTCAAGCCTCAAAATAAACACCACAAGGTATTAGTTTCATTGATGAAGGTGATCACTAGGAAAAAACTTTATTTCTCTTTTATTTATTTCTTCCCTTTGTCATTTTCTCTTTTATTATATTCACTATGATGAAGTTTAAACCTGCAATTATTCAGTACTTTTAGCACAGTTCATACTCAAGTTGATGCCAGCTCTATGCATGGAGACATGGAACTTTGGAAAAGACACTACCAGCATGGGCTATGGCCATATTTCACTTAGACAATACATTGCCCCATTGTGGAGTAACAAGTGCATTAAGAATACCTGTGAGAAACAGAAACATCTCAGGATACCTGGAAGAAGAGCACAGCATGGGCTGGCTCAGGAACAGCTGGTAATTGGCTCTGAGGCACAAGGCTTCCAGCACTGACAACTGAACAGAAACCAAAATCTTACACGAAATTGGTGCCACTCCTAACGCCCAACTCCTGCTGAGTTTCAAGCTCAAAGGAAGAAGGTCCTGTCTCTCAGGCACAAGATATTCTCAATTAAGATGAGTGACAGAAGGTCTGCTGTATTCACAACAGTATGTCAATTTTTCCCCCTCCATCTATTTCAAATCCTGGAAATGTGAGCAAGTCAAAACCTCTAATAATAAAAACCAGCCCCTACCTTCCAGTAACCTAGGAAATAAAAAGAGCAATACAGCTTTTATCATCCCAAATAAGTTAGGCATTTGCAACCTTAAAATTGAGGAGGAAAAGTTCTCATTGAAAAAAATAAATACAAGAGGAGTCAGCATTGCATGTTATTTTAACTGTGTAAACATCCAGATTTAAAAAGGAACACCAAAGAACTCAGAAATTTAACTCTGGTGTTGCAAATCCAGCCATTCTATCAACACTGACATGATGGTGGTGCATAAGACTATCAAGAGGAAGATTGAAAGTAGCTTCAAGCAAGTTTAGCATCTTTAGTGAGGAGTTTTCTGCACAGACAGAAGGACAGACATTCTTCATGTTTCCCTCCCTCTATATTCAAAGCATCATTATACACTTGAAGACTCAAAACATTCACGATTTGTGTTTTTTTGGGCAAGGGGGACAATAAGAGAGGCCAGTTAAAAATGTAAATCTTGTTTGTCACTGACTATGCAACAACATACAGGCAGAAGGATATCATAAAGAAGATGATCTGTTTGGAAAGCCACTTTTAGTAGCTTTACAAGAATTCAAGAAGAAAACACTTGGGACACTCAATTAAATGCTCACTTCAATTAAAAAAATGTTTTGGCAACTCAAGCCCTCCAATAACTCCTCCTAACTCATTATGTAAATGAGGTGACTAAATATGCATAATAATTTCAAATTTGTTCTAGCCCCACCCTGAACCCCAAGAAGAAAAATCACATAAAACTTAGCGTTTCTCTTGCATAGCAAAAAACATTTTCATGACATTTATATGGATATAGTAAAAAAAAAAATCAAATTACCTATGCAAACATGGATTAAATATTCCATTAATTTAGTTGAATAATACACATCTAATAAACCAGAAAAGTGACATTTGCAGAGCAAAAATAATAAAAAAAAAAAAAAAACAAAACCAAAGCAAATAAAGAAGAACCAGTTTTCAATTTTTTTCTCTCCTGCAAGGACTTCATTACAGATTAAACCACTGAACACTGAAAAAGAGCAACAGAACTAGGCTGCAACTTTTTTTTTCTTAAAATGATTTTTTTTTTAGAAACTTGCAATATTAGTCAATGAAGAAAAATCTGGAGGTGTGATAGTAAGACTCCAACCACACAGTGACGAAACTATAAATATTTAATCTAAAAGCATTGCTACAGCGAGGAACAGGAAGATTCAATTCTTAAAAAGACACAAACAGTTCCTGGAAGCCCCCATGCAGACTACACTCATCTTTGCAACACTAAAAACAAATTCACAGCATAACCTGTACACAGAGCAGACAGAGAAACCTGGTTTGTCGCACTGCACATAGGAGACACTGTCCTACATAACACCGACCTTTCCTAAGCCAAAAAAATATCACTTGTACGAAGACTGAACACAACCAGGAGTCTAGAAAAGCCAAATAAATGTACATAATTTGGCTAAATCAGCTATGAACCACAAGGCTAAAAAACAGTTTGAAATAGGCTATAAACCTCCAATTAAGAGGGGAAAAAAGCAAAGACCGACAATGACACTTTCCAAGCACAGTCATAATATAATTTCATGTATTGTTCCAACATGGTTGAGTTTAAAAGGGGTTTTTTTCCTCTATCTTACTCATTTTTATGGGACAAATGTCATGACTCTGCTTAGAATTAGTTTAGAGAAAAACTACCTCTACAAACCATGACTAGAAGCAAAAGTTATTTTACATGAGAAAGAACACACTCAAGGAAGTCAGGTTAATTATGAAAAAGCATCCTAGGAAGATGATTTTTGCTTTAGACCGTTTTAAAGGCATGCAAGAAAAAACACTTCCACCAATACAATTTGGATGAATTGTAAGCCAAAAAGGCTCCAGTGACTAGCACCAACTTACATTTTCTGGACAGCAATGTTAGGAGAAACCATCATAGCCTTCTTCCCTACATGATTCTATCTCCCCTCCTCTACAATCTGCTAAACAGACCAGAAATACAATTAGCTTAGCACAGCTCCAAGGCAAAGCCTGGAAATTAAATACAGGTTGATTTTAGCACCCATCTGTTCCTAAAATACTTCAGGATCCATGCTTTTAATGTGTGTTTGCCAGCTGTTCTGTGACATGGGTAATAGAAGATACCCAAGTACAGTCCTGAGAGCAATCTTTACAATTTATAGTATCAGCTACATAGAATAATATCTATTTCATGCTTTAGAAGAGGAAGAATTGACTAAAGAGTAAGGGAAGAATTTTAAAAACTGAGCTTTGAACAGACTACCACATGAATGGAAAAGTGCCAGACTCAGCAGAGGATTCCGCCCCATACACAATATAAAATTCCTGCAGAAGGCTATTGCAGTGTGCTCACAGCCTGCTGTGGGATGCAAGGGATCCAGCGCTTCCTAGGTTACAGCCCAGAGTGACCAAGAGCAGGAGAATGTACTCAACAGCAGAACGAGGGTAATGACAGGGCAGAAGAGAAAGGAATTCTGTTCAGACTACACTAAGTGACAAGACAGCCAGCAAGATCCATCTCAGTCCTGTTTCATACTAATTCTTAATAAACAACTGTCTACAGTACAAAGCAGCACTCATTTGGGTTAAGTGAGTAAAGTGCCAGAAAGCTTCCCTGAAGACACTGGGAGGCCAACACCAGGGACATGGGAAGTCCAGCCTGGGGCCTCTGCAGATAACACTGGGCGCTTCCGTGACACTCGCCTATGCAGTGGGACTGCTACCAAAATCTTCACTGGTATGTTCTTTTAAGAACAAAATGGCCAGAGTAAGTATGATGAGCCAAAAATATACACTTTAAGAACTACATTCACAAGGCCTTTAGTTCCACTCATTAGAAAAGCTCAATTTTAATTCTGCTTATTCATTGTGCGACAGAAGTGGTTTGTGGGGTGGTGACAAACACCACATGTACCAGTGGGGAGATGAGTCTTTGAAACAATTTAAGTTTCAGAAACATACTTCCAACTTCCACAGTGGTTTTACAATCTGTACTACAAATCTACTTCAGCGTTTTTACAAAAAGACAAACCAGCTTTTCAAACCCAACCTGTGTAATTCTACCATATTAAAAATAACTTTGTTCAATCATTTCAGGAAATACAGATCTTTGACTTTCATTGTGAGTTTATTTATTTATTTATTACTTTAGAAAGCCTGTAAAGACAGAGCACCTAATATTATAGACATGCTGTTTGTGGATTAAAGAAAGCATTTATATAGCTTATTGAAATTTAAAGAACTCACTTCAAAAGCATAAACTTTATTTAAGATACAGAAGTTCCTTTGACTCCTTTCCGGGCTTCTTTTCAAGAATATGACAAGTATTTCACCACAGTTTCTGTTATCTCAAGTCCTCAAACTGCCTCCTAAGCCTTGTCTGACATTTCTAATTGGCAAAACGAGATAATACAACAGAGATGTTCTCTTGACTCTCCGTTATGACCATTCCTGAGGAGCAGGACATACCAGAGTGTCAAATGCCAGCTGTGACAGTATTCCACGACACCCACTTGCCATGTGACAAGAGGCCACAGAACCAGGCTCAGGAAGCTCTACACGGCCAGCTCCGGCAGTGGTCTCCCAACATTGTGCCAATCATATAAGAACATATTTTGCTTTGCAAAATTTGCTTAAGTGCATTAGGAAATACTCAAAGAAACAAACAATTAAAGAAAAGCTTCCATAAAAATTACTTTAAAAATCAGAGCATAAAAGAAGACACTAGGAAACACTTTAAAAATATTGTATTAATGCACTCATTTCATTAAATAAGACAGCTATTTTGATTTTAAGGTGGAAATTGCATTTTTCTTACTAACAGGAGGGGAAGAAAAACACAAGAATTATGTGCAACTCTGGTCTCATTCAAATAATTTAGATAAACGTTACTAGGGCAGAATACATTCCCTAGTATTTATACTGTGAGAAAAATGTACCTGTATGGAGCAATGTGAACCACATTACCACAAAAATGTCAAAATTACTATCTTCTGGTTATCCATAGCCAGATTACACAGGTTTCAGATTCTGTACCTACAAATGCAGAAATGCCAGAGACGCCTTTGGCAACAGACAGTTCAATGCAGACCTTGCTCTTAGTGCTCCAATGGGGCTCTGACTTCCTAAAGTTGCTTTGGTTCCAGAAGTATTTTAACTCCAAGGCCTTGCAAATCTAACTGGAGTTTTCCTATACCACTTTCTCACCAGTGAGGTCTCTGGGAAACACCAAGACTAGCTGATGGTAGTAAACTCAGGTGTAGAACAGACTGTTCAGGAGTGCCTGTCTAGCTCCGGGTTGCAATACCAAGGAATAAATGAACACAGTGAACAACACTTTGTCTTAGGAGTATTTGTAAAACAGCTTGTGACTCATGTCAATATTTCCCCATTGATTCCTTTCAAATTGTTTCCAAGAATTCCTAGCCCTCACAAAGGAGGGAAAAAGCCTTCCCAAACACTAGTGAAACATAGTGAAAGGAGAATGATTTGGATCTGTAAAACTTCACTGTATCTCAACATTCACAGATGGCTTTGGCGGCAAAATAAGAGACTAGCAGCCTGCACTGGACCTATCTCTTTGAAACAAAGCCCTGAAAGGAGATTGTAGGCTGAACTGATAGAAGGAGGAGTTTTCATTGCCTTGGCATTCTCTTCTGGCAACATCTACTAACCCTCAAACTCTAGGTGCTCCAAGGGAATCTCTGCTGAAGTGATTAATACACAAGCCAACTACACTCCCTTGGGAGCTCTGTCTTCAGCATTTCATAGCAGGACAATGATGAGTCCAAAAAACCCCACTGCATTTCAGGAAGCTTGTGGGAACCACGTAAAAGAAAAATCCCTCCAAAATTACCCAGACAACCAAAAACAGCATCATTTCAGTATTAGGTTGTATAGTGTGTTCTACAGTTTAACTTCAATGATCTTTGTGGGTCCCTTCCAGCTCAGGACATTTTATGATTTTACATCATCTCTGATATTTTCTCAGTAAAGAGGTGAATTTATGTTACTGCATTAATTGAAGATTTCTATCCCATAAAGAAATATCAGCCAATGAAGACAATGCTGGTACATCCTCATGCAGAGAAGGCAAAATTATAACACTGCAAGCAGCCTATTAAGGAGTGCATCCTACTTTCTTCAGAATCACATTAAAACCAGAAACAGGTAAAAAACCCAAACCAGCAGCTTACTCTCCAGAATTAGGTATTGCCAGAGCAAGACCAACATTTCCCATCTGTCCAAACCTATATTTTCCCTAAGAAAAACATAAGAATCAGACACATCTCACACACTGCTAATAATTAAAGATAGCTTTACATAGATACTATCAAAATGTGAGCTGACTGCTTCAAAAGTCTCCTTTCATTTCCCTCGTTTCTAAAACTATTTCTGTACTATCCGCATGTCAATCCTAGTCTAAACTAGCAGTACTATCGATTACAGTTGCAGCTAATTTATGTTCAACTTAATAGTTAAGCCACATACCTACTGCCAGTTTTACAAGGTTGGACAAGACCAAGAGCAAAGCAGAACATTAAATTACTAAAGCATAATCTGGTTTTAGCTAGTAGGTTACTAATGTATGTTCTGAGATATTTTAGAAAGTCCTGCAGCATACTCATTAAGAATTGGGATTATAACTTTCCATCTCTGAACTATACTGTTTCCTCAGCACACTCACATTATTGCAGTGACTACTGTGAACACATCACTAGAAGTGAAAACATGCTGGAAGCAGTAACAGCTCCTTATAGACTACGAGTGAAGAACACGAAAATTTCTATTGGTATGAAAGCGCACAATTAGAAAGTTGACTGGTTTGGACTCAAGGAAGCACCTTGGTGCAAAGCCAGAAAAGGTTAACATTAGCACACACTACAAATAACAGGCTTCTTAGCAGTGTTAGAGCAATTCCATAACAATTGCTGATAAATCAAACCAGAAACAAGCCTCAGTTTTTTTGCAACAAGATGGTTTTCTGTCTTCACAATATAAACCCAAACATCATATGGAAGCAAAGCACTTGGAGAAACAAAGAAATAGAACTCATAAACCAGGAAACACCTGTTTAAAATCATGATTTCCAAGTTACTGGATTCATTATTTTCCTCTTCTTCCTTCAGTATTAGGTTTTATGCATGCTGACAGCACAAGTATATTAAAAGCATCACATTAAATCTTGATTTAAAACAAAAACTGTCTATAGATTTAGGTAAACCTCTCTTCAAGAGCCACTCTGTCTTACCCAGAAGAGGTGACCACACTTCAGTCCACTCTGTCTAGACAGTCTATCTCAGACTGTCTCTGAAGTCAATCAAATTTGGACATCCTGGATGTGACACCGACACTGTCAGTGCAACATTTTAGTGAAGACTTCTACAGACCATGTCGTCCACCTGAAGTAGAGATGAAGTAGATACTTGTCCTTGTCTCCTTTACACACACCAGATTTGCTTCAAAACCCAACAGCTCTGATGTAACAGGAATGGATACAAAAGTAACAATATCTCCAGGACCAACCCTTGGAAACCTAGAAGAAATTATCTAAGGGCAAATTGAGACTTTTTCCACGAAGAACACCCCAAAGGCAATAGATTTTATTCCCAGTAAATCACCCAGCTAAATGGAACACAAGCCATACTTTTTCACTGCCACAGGACAGGCTGGACCAGTCACTGTTTGTGACAGTTTTGTGGCTCTTCAGCTTCAGTGCTTGTGTCTCAACCAACATAACATCCTGAAACACTCAAAAGCACCCTGTGACAAGCATTCACAGCAAAACCTGCATAGCAAATACACACGAGGTACAATTCATATCAGTAAACAGCATGAGAATCTAAGTAAGTACTAGCCTCTGTCCTTGAAAAATATTGAGATTTTTTAATTATATCAATTCTTCCTATCAATCACCACCTATTACTCCCCACTAGTTTTTACCATTCCCCTGCCTGCGAGTTCACAGTATCTGGCATGAAGCATTAAGATCCATGGAGAATGTATCTTGCTTTTGTTTCTGCTCAGCCTGAAAGAAAAGGTGGGGAAACCAACCAGAATCCTCCTCCCTCTTCCTTCACAAGATGCAAAACCCTTCCTCTTTTCCCACANATCCACCACAACTGAAACAAGAAACACTGAGCTTTACTCCAACAGAAGTAAACTAGAATTTTCTACCTAGTCCCCCACTACCAAAGCTGCCATAAATGAATGCATAGGAGAATAGTTTAGAGCATTACTAAAACCTTATTTAAGACTTTTAATAAATCTGCACACACATGCCCACCCTCTGTCAAAAAAGGTCTGTCATAGCTGTTACATCCTCCCTTCCCAAAAGGATTTTAACAGCCATGACTTGCCAATTTATCTGAAACAGATCCTGCCCTGTATGACTTTAAGCTGAAAAGCTGGAGCCTAACAACTGTTCTGGGTCACGAGCAGAGTTGTTTGTGCAGTCAAGAAACACTGCAATTCTGATCTGGTTTTGAGTCCAAATTACCCTACTGAAACATCTCTAGAGCTCAAAGGTGCTGTTCCTTTCAGTGACATCCTTTGACATACAGCTGAATCGCTATTCAGTGGCACGATTTTAGTGTTAAATATACAATTCCAATGAAAATATGCCAATTTTGTCGTTCCCAAGAAGTCTAACTTTTTTTTTAAGCAATCTTGAACCTTGTATAAAAGCACTGTATTTTTAGAGACTTTCAGCAGTTTAGAACCCCCACCAATTGGCAGGTAAAGCTAGGATACTGCTAATATAGTCACGCTAGCTCATGATTGGCAAAAGCCCCACTATCTAATAAACAAAAATAAGAAAACTTTTGATAAGCGCTCAGTCAGTACTTCCATGCAGCAACACATACACAGATAATATATAAGGGATTGTAAAAATAAGATAAGACAGCAAATAGAAAATACATTTCTACTATCTGGAGAAAACACACAACTGTTTTCACCCTTTCTTTGAGGCTGTGTTTGGAAGCCAAGGAATGTGCTAGTTATAAAGAGGCCATTTATGATAGAGTTCAATAGCTTTTTAAGAGCTAGAAAGAAGTAGCCTCATTAAAGTCACAAACTTGTACCAAGATTTCAACTGTAATAACCCCAGTTAATAACCAGCACAATATTTATGGAGAAACAAAGGAATTTTGTGTTGTAATAATTTATATTTGCAGTATCTGTCAATTTTTGCTGAACAAATTTGTCCCCAACAATTCAGAAGCACACACCTTCCAAAGCATGATTCTGGTTTCAAAAAGAGATAAGACAGGGAATCCAATGGCCAACAAAATTCTCACAATTCTGGCAGAAAGAGCTATAAAGCAACTATTGATATGAAACCAAAGCAGTAATGGCTAGTACAGGAACAATAAATTCAGACAACCAGTTATTTCCATGCATGATTTTAGATTATTTCTCTCCATTAAAGTTCTTGCTTTAATGGCTGAACATTCAAGTAACGTAGCTAAATGTTCAAACACTTGAACAACATGAACTCTACAATTTAATTTGTTTCTGCTGAATTAAAGAAAAGGTCCTTAAATCTTCTCCATATGTGCTATATTGTATGCAATTGTCTCCTACAAAAGTAACACAGGTATCTACAGAGTATTACCACTAAGAGTACACATTATAGTATTAATATAGTATTACCACTCAAGGAGAATGTTTCTTACTTTCCTCATATTTTGCACAATAAGCACTTCAAGAAAAGGAAAAGGCTGTGGTGCTTCTTCAACATAACCATTTATTGTTTGACATACCATTAACACTTTGAATTCCATGGTAACCTTAATCCCAGGTATTCTCAGGCCATGCCAATCCAAAACTGGATACAAAAGAAACAGTTGTCTCTTTTGCAGGCCAGTATCTTGACAAGACACAAGGACAAGAATACTACAGTGAAGTTACCAGAAAGTAAATGAAAATACCGTTTTAATCAAACAGTTTGAAGCTTAACCTTTTTAAAATCATGAACATTTTTGAGGAAATTTTTAATTCTGAAAACTCACAAAAGCTTGTACCTAAAGGGCCAGGTAAAAGATATTCAGTGTACATCCTCTTAAAACCAATGCTGAAAATCTGTATCACTATACTCCTCTTACTTCTACAATAATGCCTTTATATAAATTTTATTCTGTACATCAAAACCATAGTTCAAATTTTAAATTATTTTCCAAATAGTTGTAAGATGCCTTTTTTACATTTATAATGCAATTATTTCTGCCATTTTTACATTTTGAAGAGCAAAGAAAAACTTACCTCACATGAAGTATATGCTCAATCACCTAAAGGTTTTTAAGTACCCCAAACCTTAAAGTTGTTACACACCTAACATGCAAAATACAGCACCACATTTCAACAAATAGAAAGGTCCTCAAGTCAACCGATAAAATGAATCTGGTTCAGACAAGGGCTTTGTCAATCAAGCTGCTGATAAATTTAAAGTAAACCTCAGCTGCCATGGCTTTAAAAAGATTATATTTACAATCCAGAAGGTACAAGTCGATAGTTTGTTTGGTAAACAATAGCATGGGGGTTTTTATCTGATACACAAACAACTTTATTCAACACCTCCAGGTTCTGGATGACAGATTTACTTCCAGGTATTTCAGAAACGCCCGGGAACACCTTCAGATCCCACCTCAAGATCTTTATCTATAATTCTCATCTATGTGGAATATGTGACTCCACTTCCTTTCTTGGAAAAGGAAACTGTTCCAATCTGAGCTTCAAATAAGTATTTGATACGGTGCCAATTCAAAAGAAGACTATGTGAATTTCTACAGGAATTCAGTCGAGACTAGGCTCTTTAGTTTGTTTTTATAAGGAAAAATTTTTTTAAAAATCATCTGACTTGACTGAAACAATTTCACGAGCGGAGTCTCTTAACAAAACTTCCCAGACGAAGCAGGCATTTTCCTTCATGACCTCTCCAGCAAAGCAGTGCACGCTAACAAATATTTGATGACAAACCAGAAGACAATAAGAGATGAAGATGGGAATAAAACAATCAAAAGAACCAACCTTCAGGGTACAAGAAAAAAGAATAAACCTCAAAAATGCCAAAAAACATTGTACACTAGCAGTTATAATGATGGAAACACAAATGTGTATCACAAATAACTAAGTGGCAACTCAAGTGTTATAGAAGTCACCAAGGAAAAAAAGACTCAGACCATTTCCTGATAACCTGTATTCAGTAGTAAGTCCAGCATGTTGGGAAGCTACAGATGAGACAATAACAATTCTCAACAGACAACAGGACAGAAAAAAGTTTGTCTCCTTAATCAACATAACAGGTTAGTTAGAGCTGTGATTTTTCTGTTTTAATGGACTATGTTTTTAATTTTCTTTGTGGTCTGAAATTAGTTAAACTAATTCAACTTGTAATTAAAGTTTTCTTCTTAGGACAGAAATATTCATATTTCACTATTGCCTGCATTGCCTAAGTGCACACAAAAAGTGTTAATAGCTTTTACATTTGTTTTCTGGTACATAATATAAAACGTGAATTCTTTTTTATGGCAATGGTTTTGGTTACAATAGTCTGGTTTTATTTGGGGATACTTTCAAAGTAACCAAAGAATGCTAGCTAATATTAGCATCTTTCAGGGCAAAACAAAAAATCAGTGTTTACTCTGGCCAAGGAAGCAATATTTTCCTTTTAAAAACAATCCCTGAACATTTAAGTCTAACACCCTCAACCTAAGCAATGTCAGTCTATAGTTTTTATGACTCTTGTACCATTAAAGGGGCTTTTTTTTTTAATTTTAAGTCTTAATTTAAGTTCCTTGAAACTGTCTCGTTCTAACCACATTTGCAAAGTTACCAGAAGGTCAACAAATCCAAACCCAGTACATTATTGTTTAATGAGCACTAGTGCAGAATAGTTTAAACACTTGAGAGATCAAACAATAATCTGCAGCAATACTTAAGCATGCCATCTCCTGCTGTCAAGCTTTAGGCAGTGTTTATTTTCACTGATAAAGAAATGTGGATTTTATTACTTCAGAAACAAAATATCTATTTTTGTCTTTAAAGAAATATTTTATGATGAATATTTTCAGAAAGTTTGATTTCTAAGCACTCTTCTCTGCTTAGAAACATTCCTGGAAAACCTGTGGTTTTGTTAAAACTTCTCCTGCTACTTGGTTCCCAGTTAAACTAACAGATGTCCAGGACAAGCTGCAAGGCAGCTACAAGGCAATTATTAGGCTTCAAGTTTCACAGAACCAACAGCCACAGAACTGAAGGTAACTTAGAGGCACCATGTGTCTCGGAGGTGAGAGGCCGGAACACCTGCTGAGAACGGTGGATGTTCAGCCTGGAGAAGAGAAAGCTCCAAGGAGACCTTAGAGCAGCCGAGGGACTTTTTCCAAGGACACAGAGCCATAGGACATGGGGAGTGGCTTCAAACTGAAAGAGGGAAGGTTTGGCTTAGATACTAGGAAGAAATGCTTTACTGTGACAGTGGTGAGACACTGGAACAGGTTGCCCATAAAAGCTGTGGGTGCCCCATCCTTGGAAGTGTTCAATGCCAGGCGGGGGGCAGGCAGGTTGACTAAGATGTCCCTGTCTATGGAGGGCCATTGGAATCAGACGATCTTTAAGGGCCCTTCCAATCCAAACCACTCTATGATTCTATGATCTGCCTCTTGCTGTCCTCCACAGGCAACTTACATTCTTCACAGGCTGGGAGGACAAAAGGCCAATGCCATAACGTGAATCATTTTATTACAAACAACCAAGGCTCATATGCAGGTGACTTGAAGGAACAAAAAAATCCCCCAAACCCAACAACAAAACACAACTACTTTGACTACACAAACTTTACTCCTTAAACTCCAGAAGCTACATAAAAATTGACTGGGCTTTTTCTGTTTTCCTTTTTTCCTAGCAACTCCAAGGATCTAGATGAAAGAAAAATTAGGTAAAAGTTTAAAAGAAAGATTGCCACTAAGCAGCAGCTCTCTTGTCCTGTGTCAGTGGAACCCATCCACTAGATGTCAGTGTCCTCTTGGGCAGAGGAAAACCTTGGATCCCAACGGAAATAGGGCAGCTGGCAGTCCTTGGTTATCAGGCCAACTGTACAGGAGGAAATTCTTATAAAGCATCCCTGGGCCACAACAGAAGCAGCGAGTAACAGCAGCATTTGTGGGTAAGAGACACAGAACAAATATTGCCCTAGACACAAAGCTTAGCCAGTAGGGTTAAGAAGCTCATGTCTAAGAACTCTTTTGTGCAATATTACTGATTAAAAGAACACATTTTTCACTAGGATGCGGAACATGGGTGTTAAACCTGACAGATAAAGGTCTTTCTGTTTCCTATTGTCTGAAGTACCCCAAAATACTAACCAACATTTTTTGGAAAAAAAAAGACACAAGAATGGGTTCTACCTCTACTAAAATATAAATCAGGCTTAAAGAGGCTTAGACTTGGAAGCAGTAATGTAAATTATTACAGCACGGTGCAAAATCCTCTGTGATAGGCATGAAACACCGCACCCTAAATAAAGGACAGAGTTAAAGTTCAGGCACATTAAGTGCCTGCTGTCAGAAGAAGTGGGTAGGTCTTTCTATTCACCTTTCTATTCTATAACATCTAGATATTAAGGCAGACTATAAGTTTTGAAAAGAATATTTCAGTTGGAAGGCACCTAAAATTATCACCTAGTCCAGCTGCCTCACCTCTTCAGGGGTGTCTAAATTTGTGTCTAAAAGGAGAATACTGATATAAAAGGAATCTTAAACTTGACTGCAGGACCACATACTAGTAAACTAATGACGCCAATAGAAATTATGTTGGGCTGATGGGCAAGGGCATGCCAGAGGGGAAGCAGCATCATGCATTAAAAAAGAAGACAGACAAACAAGGAAGGTGAGAAAAAGCAAGCCAAGTTTTTATACTAAATTTTAATGCACCAATTTTAATGGATTGTATGAAACCTGTACAATCAAGGAAATTATCACTGTAGTAGTAGCACACACAAGAAACCTTGGTTCTTATGGAGAAGACTGGGAATGCTATGAAGTTGAAAAATAAGAAAATAAATATTTTAGATGGGTATGAAGTACAGACTTCTTTCTTTCTGAAGATATTGGATCAATTTGCCAGAGAATCTTTCACTCAATCCCCCAGCAAGAAGAACACCTTGAAGTGAATTTGAACAAGCACAGGACCTGGCTAAAGACATATCCTGAAGAACCACTTATAGTTACTGCACACTACATCTGTTACTCTTGCCAGACAGGAAAACGCTAAAAAAAAAATTCACCACAACTTTTTCCCTTAGAAATAGGAACTTAAAAAAAAAAAGAAAATGAGGAAGTTGAATGAAAGGAAATTATACAGAACTAAAAAAGTAAAACATTTACAAGCAGTCCAGGGCTTGTTGAAACATGCCAGGTAGCAGTACCTGCCACTGTCCTGACCAGGGATGGGCTCTGGTGTCCTGTGTTCATTGACCTGCTGATATCACAGATACAGTCAGCTTCTACTCAGAATCTGCCATTTAGAAGGATTGGGAGAATGGCTCCATTTCATCCTGACATTATCACAGTATCCTCCAGTCACAATAAAGCACTAAACTAGGTGCACATTGGATTTGACACATTACATCATTTTAATACCCTGAAGAAACTGAAAAGCATCATATGATCCTAAAATTTATCTCATTATCTTCCTCCTCCATTACCAATATACCTATTGCACCATGCACACCACTTTGCATTGTCCCTGGAAAGGATAAAAAAATAATCTCATTCACGTTATTGTTTTCTCCCAACCACAACTGCAGTTATGATCACTCGAACTGCTCATTTTTTGACAACCAAGTTATTTTTAAGGGACTGTCTGTCTTCTACTCAGATTCCATTTCCCCATGCAAGTCTAAGACAATTTTATCTTTTCGATCTTATGCTGCAAATCCACAGAAATCTCAAGAAAATTGCCCTCAATACAGAAATAACTACAGGTTTTATTTCCCATGTGCATATATGCCCTACAATAACACTGTCCTTGTTGGTCCATCTCTTTCCAAGATAATTGTTTTGATAATTTTAATGAACAACTAGATCTTGAGAACAGTAAAAAAAGGCAACGAGGGGAATTAAACTCTTCAGCATTTCCTGTAAGCCTTATTTACATCACATCTTCATCCACCTTGCTAACACCTTTGGTTGGTCACATACAGTTGTTACTCAGCATGAACATAACTGATCTCTTTCCCAGTTATGAATGTACCTAATGGATCGTGTAGCAGATTCTAGTTTCAACAGCACTAAGAAAAACCCACACACCCACATTTCCCCCCAAAAAATCCTAAAAATGTTTATAACATTTTGAGATGCTTTCCAGGCAGCATAAGACAATCACAGTCACATCACAAACACCACAACTATTAATATTCAACTAATTTACTGTGTTCAAGTAACAAACCCATCACCTCAGCACACAAGTAGCCTTTACTAAACGATATTTCTTTTGTGGTTTATTGATTCTGATTTCATTATTATTATGTCCCTAAATGTTTAGATACCATCCAAACCCTGCAAGTTACAAATGCTAAAGGGTTAGTGAGATTGAATGGAAATCCCAGGTTTCTTATTTTAAGAAAACATCAAAAAAAGGAAAAAGCAGCCAAAATAGATTCTAGGCTTTTCTACTTTGTAGAAAATGGCAAGTTACCACCTTGGATACAATTCCAAAGCATACTTCAGATTTTAAAGAAGTTTCCCTCCAGCTAAAACCATAAATTTACAAACCGCTATTTATCTGCTTCCTTCCATCATATATTGCAGAAGTTAACAAATGGAATACAGGAAAGACAAGTTTTGATGATCTACATGATTAAAAGATAAGGACAGAGGGGTTTCTTTCTTTATAACTTTGGGATTCTTTAAGTTTGGTATGAGCCATACTTCTTATTGCAAGTCTGTTCAGCTTCTGGTACAATGAACTAACACGAGGACAGAGCTTCATTCCCACCCTGCAGACATGGGTCAGCTGGTTTGTTTATCCTGTAGCAGAGGCAACTGTTAACACCAATGACAACAGCTAATTACATATTGAGATTTTCTCTAACTGTTGCATTAAGTTTTAACAATTTTTCACCTCTTAGCTTTTTACTCCAATTCTGCTGCTTTAGTCTTATTTCCTAAGCCACTAATCTCCTTGCCTGTTATTCCTTTCTCATCTCAGAGCAAATGCTGTCTGTACAGTAACTTGCTAGAGACATTGGCTACAGCCCACACTTGCCCATCTAGGAACAGGAAAGCTGCTCAGCACTCAGTCAAGTATTCCTCTTTTCTCTGCCTACATTAACATTAAAAAAAATTCTCAGCTGTGGTCAAATTCACATTCTAATTCTGGAAAACCAGAACCTATTTCAGCAAAGCCACAGAATTAAAAATGTCACTCAGTGAGACACTGTCAGTGGACGCTCTGGAAGAGCAGCAGCTGCTGGATTGGCAACACAAATCCCACTGCCTGCAGAGACCGGAGTCAGGCCTTGTTCGAGTGTAAAATACTGGTGACAGCTCCTGGCACAAGCAGAACTTCTTCCAAATTTTTACTGTCTCTTTCAACTCAGTACACTGCTCAACATACATTACTCATGGAGAGAGCAGCAGGCTGCCAACCTGCACACAAATAAGCCATGAACACCTTTCCTGCTTTAGCTTGCTAAAACACGATGCTGTCTCCACAACCTTCTCTTTTTGAACATCTTCCTCCTAACCTTTACTCTTCTTTGCTGCCTTCTCCATCAAAATGTTGTTTCATCTCCCTCAAGAAACATACACATTACAGCATTTTACTGATATTGAACTTACATTTCCACTATCTAAAAGCATAATTAGGTGTCATTTCTCCAATTTTAAATCTCCAGGTTTGTGAAACTGCTAGTCAGAGCTCTTCAGAATGACAAAATAAGCAGATAAAATACAGGAAATTAGGGAAGCTGCATTACCAAAGTTACTTCCTCTGATCTATGAAAGCCACTCTCGGGAAAAGTTAGATAAGGAAGAATGGAATTTAAAATTTCACAAAGATAGCAAAGACTAAACTAAATTGGGAGGGTTTTTTAATGAAAACAAACAAACAAACAAAAAACAAAAACAAAAACCAACAAACAAACAAACAAAAAAAAACCCAAAAAACCAAACCTGGGAAAAATGAGGCTATGCATATAAAGTAGCACTACACAGCTTAAAAGGAACAAGTTGCATTGCTGCTTACAGCCATGAAAACTATGTGACTTTTTTATTATAGTGTGGAAACAGATGTGCCTTTAGTCAGAAAAAACCCCAAACTTTTAATTCCTACTGATGCTGAGGCCTGCCTATTGCAGTGTTTCTAGCTAGAAAAAAGGCTATAGATATTGCATGAAATTGGGGAGAAACAAGGACCCTTTCAAAATACCAGAACTCTATACACTTACTACTAGGAGAACTATTTAATCAATAATTTAACCAATCTTATTTTCCCTTAATGGAAGTGGCAGCATTCCAAACAAAAGCCATACCTTTAAAAGACCTCAATTAATTTTCAACATGTCAGTTACATTTAATCTCAACTCCTGTATCTGCTGCTGCAGTTTGACTTTAAGGAACAGTAGCACTTTCCTAAAGCAATGCCCTCTTTAATCCTTGCATAGTGACTTCCCTTAAAGGCTATCTTCTTCTTATTCCCAGTTTCTAGCATTGTGCATGAGCATTCCACTGGGCAACCACAACAGCTAATAATGCTAATAAGCCCAGACAGGAATACACATTTGTTCTAAAGAGACAGTAACTGCATGACAAGTAATAGGATGAGACATACAGGATTGCTAAGTCCTGGCTTTAAAATGCAAAATACAGAAACATGTTCTCTACAGCCAAAGTGAATTAATTTACAGGCGCAGTGAAGTATCACATCATCTTATCAGGATGCAAGTGCTTCTTATAGATGTATCATGGTGAATAGCACAGGATGTGCGCAAGCTCAAGTACACCACTTACTAGAAGATTGCATCCCGGCCCCAGTGCAAGCTGCACTGCTATTCCCCCTGAATACTGACTGCATTCCTTGTGGCTGACAGGACTCAATATTTATTTCTAAATACTCAGATTAGGCTTTGGTCTCCATGAATCTCTGAAATAACCAAGCTTAGACAACAGCTAAACACTACAATGGCTCTTTTGAGGAAAGATATCCATAAGCAATATTACCTGGTCCAACACAAACACTGAAATATAATTCCTGATGAAATGAACAAATCATAACAGGAAAATTCATAAGGGACACTGCATGAAGTTTCTTACAAAGACCACTTAAACCAGTCTGGTTAAATCTTATTGTCCATAGTCATTAAAAAACCAGCAACTATCAGACAGATAACATTTTTAAATTTAACTTTCTCTTTAAGAGGACAACAAGGTCAATAATATGTGAGGCTGAGCTACTCTGTTCTGAATTTAAAACCAAGACCCAAACAAACCAGCCAGTTCTACTTTGACCACTGAATCAAGAAAAAAGACAAAACCGCTACACACATACCTTCTTATAATTCAACAACTGATCATGCAATACTCACACAGCTTAAAAGGATACCAAACTATACTCTAGACAATCATTTGCCTTCAGTTCATTAAATCCATGACAACCTATATAAAGCTAATGCTTGTTCTGCAGAGCTTCTAGTCTAGAAGCAAGGCAAAGTTGAAGAAGTTTATGAAACTTATTCACACGGTTTTCCACTCATCATGCAATGGCTTCTCTCATCCAAAACCGGTAAAAACCAAAGGTTTAAAAAAATAAGGAGATCATTTTAGCAGCCTAGGGATAAGGTAGCACAAACAGAGGAGTAAAGGTGAGGGAAGAAATGAAAAAAAAAAAAAAGTAAAATCCAACCACAACATGAAGAGAGGAGAAAATTTAAAACATTCAAGACAGATCAGAGTTGATATGGATCAAAAATACATGTTGCAATTTGCATAAGATCTGACAGAAGTACTATGCCCAGTGGAAAACTACATACTTCATAGGATGATTCAACCACTAGCTGACAAAAATACAGAAGTCCCAAATGATATCTTGTCTATATAATGTCCAGAAGCAAGATCCAATAAGCTAAAGACAAATCAAAGATGAGTATGAATACAAGGGGAAGCTCCATGAGCAAGTATTTCTGTCTTTTCTTCCACAAAAACCCTTCCTCCCTGGCCTTTGAGATAACCTCCAGAAACAAGTCAGGTAACTTTGGTTATGCAACGTGTGTTGTGAATTTTAAGGGTTTCTCAAGCCCAGCTTGCAAATTAAAGGATTTTATGTACTTAACTTTCCACACAATATGACAATCATATATCCACTAACCTACCAACCACAGGAAGGAGAGCAGGTTGGGATCCCCATCCAAACAGATCTGCAGTTCAGGAATATGAAGTTGGTTAGCTGCTCTGATGGGTTGACCCTGGCTGGTGCCAGGTGCCCACCAAAGCCATTCTACCTCTCCCCTCTGCAACTGGACAGGGGAGAGAAAAATATAGCAAAAGATTGATGAGTTGAGATAAGGACAGAGAGAGGTCACTCACTGATGGCCAACACAGGCAAAACAGATTCAACTTTGGGATATTAACTGAATTTATTACCAACAAATACTGAGAAGTAAAACAAATATTAAAAACAAACCAAACCAAAACACCTTTCCTCCACCCCTTCCTCCTTCGCAGGCTCTGCATTCACCTCCCAAGCAGTGCAAGGAGATGGGGAATGGGAGTGACAGTCAGTTCATCATGTTTTTCTTCTGCCACTGCTCAGGGAGAGGAGTCCCCCCTCTGCTCCAGCATGGGATCCCTCCCACAGGAGACAGTTCTCCACAAACTTCTCCAGCATGATCCCTTCCCACNCCCCTCTGCAACTGGACAGGGGAGAGAAAAATATAGCAAAAGATTGATGAGTTGAGATAAGGACAGAGAGAGGTCACTCACTGATGGCCAACACAGGCAAAACAGATTCAACTTTGGGATATTAACTGAATTTATTACCAACAAATACTGAGAAGTAAAACAAATATTAAAAACAAACCAAACCAAAACACCTTTCCTCCACCCCTTCCTCCTTCGCAGGCTCTGCATTCACCTCCCAAGCAGTGCAAGGAGATGGGGAATGGGAGTGACAGTCAGTTCATCATGTTTTTCTTCTGCCACTGCTCAGGGAGAGGAGTCCCCCCTCTGCTCCAGCATGGGATCCCTCCCACAGGAGACAGTTCTCCACAAACTTCTCCAGCATGATCCCTTCCCACAAGCTACAGTTCCTGAACTGTTCCAATGTGGGTCACTTTTCCATGTGGTGCAGTCCTTCAGGAACAGACTGCTCTAACGTGACCCCCACAGGGTCACAAGTCCTCCTAGGAAACCTGGTCCAGCATGGGCTTCTCCATGTCAGAAGTCTGTTCCAGGTTGGGCTTACCACAGGGTCACAGTCCTCTTTCAAGCATCCACCTTTTCCAGCATGGGGTCCTCCAGGAGTTGCAGGGGGACCTCTGCTTCCCCATGGACTTCCCTGGGCTGCAGGGGCATAGCTGCCTCACCATGGGCTGCAGGGGAATCTGCTGGAGCACCTCCTGCCCCTCCTTCTGCACTGACCTGGGTGGCTGCAGAGCTCTTTCTCTTTCTTCTCTGGCCGGAATTACGTCTGTGCATTAATTTTTTGGGGTTTTCTTCTCAAATATCCCAGAGGTGCTGCCACCATCACTGATGGGCTTGGCCTTGGCCAGCAGTGGGTCCATCTTGGAGCCACTGGCGCTGGCTCTGTTGGACATGGGGGAAGTTTCAGGTGGCTTCTCAGAGAAGCCACTCCTGTAGCCCCACACCCACTACCAAAATCTGGCCATGCAAAACCAATAGCTACATTCCCCTAGGAAGAACATTCAACCTTTTCAGTTGCCACCAATAAACACCAGATTCCTGTACCACACTAACAAGAATCTGTTAGCAGGGAAAGGAGGGGAAAAAACCCAAGATAATAAGTAAATACTGTCTGCTTTGTTATCATTTATTTTATCCAGGTGTTCCATGCAAACTATTCCATCTACACCACCAGTACACAATTTGGGAAACTCCTGACTTCAGCATGAACTTCTGGAGGTGTTAAAGTGGTAAGTAATACAACAGCAAAAACCCCATAAACCACATGGAACTCAAAGAACAGAAGAAACGAATTTTTTGCCTTTATTTACAAAAGCCAATTCCAGTGCCTCTCTGACATGCTCTACAAGATCCTTTACCTTGCAAAAAATCATGGCCATTTTTAGCTCACAAGGTCCTGTCTCAAGAAGTAAATTAGTTCTTTACCTACTTATATTCCTTCACTGAATTCCCTTGCCACTTCACTGCTGCTTTTCTCACTTCTCAACATATACTGACTTCACATACACTTAATCTGGAAGTTACCTTTCTCCGTAAGAGCTAAAAACATCATCATTGACCTTTTTATATCCACATACTTTCTTGGGATGACCATATCATCTTACTGTACCAGACAGGGAATACTTTTTTCTGTGAATACAGGAAGGGAAGCCCATTATGTATGCTGCAAGGCTCCAGAAACACTAGCCTTCATTTTCACACGATCACCAATTTAAACAGTGCTAATGCTTTTTAAATTGCCACGCCAGAAAGACATGTCGCTATAGCCTTGCACCAAAAATACTACAGTGTTTAATCCTGTATAAGGTACCAAATGCAAGCTCACATTCATATTAGAATTAGTTATGGAATTAGCTAGCATTTTAGAAGGAAATATTCTTTCCCTTTAGGAAATCACATTGATTTATGGCAACAGCTTGCTGACTTTGGTATACACACATTTTTTCAGTGTTATTGGTCTCCCATGTTAAATAATTTATCAACGGGTTATAGATTTCTGTAAAGTGTACAAAATAGAACTAGGCTTCTCTGCCAGTTTCACCTGCTCTTTTAAGAACAACAAAAATGGGAAGTTGACATCTCAGATAATTTGCAAGCTGCATTTCACCACAAAAGGGAAAAGAAATGAAAGCTCATATTACATCATCTTAATAAAAATATTAAGAAAATACATGGCACCAGTTGAAGAAGCAACAGTAGCAATGTTACTACAGAATGCCAAGGCAATTCCCACAGCAGTTCTGTGGAACAGCTCTCCTTATAGCCTTCTGTTTATAAGGAAAATATAAAAGGCTGTGAAAGGGCTCAACCTGCAGCTTAATAACAACTTATTTCAGAGCACTCAGTTTGAGAAGCAGACTCATGTACAGAGCTTTAAGTGCCTGTATAGCACTTAAAGCACTTCCGTGGCAAAGGGCTGTTAAAGGAAACAACATGTATTTCTCCCTTCTGGGCATAGCCTTCATGAAGTAGAAATAACAGAAAAATAAAGCATCTATAAAACACCACATTTCTTCACTAAAGTAAATTCCAGTGAGTGCCTGTAGTACTTTCCAAGTCCCTTCTACCTGCCTAAAATCAGTCATTTTTCTCCATTAACATTTACATATAGTTCCCTATATGTCCATTAACATCACAGTTCTGTTTATGAAACCTCAAAGAAAATGAGTTAAAATTAATTTTACAGTATAATTTGGTCACAATAAAAATCCACACAGTTTCGTGTAAAATTGAAATCTTACAAGTAACTGTTGAGTACTTAGAGCTATCTGGGGACATTTACAGTATCTAAGAGATTATTTCCTTCCTTTAGCAGTTTGTGCAATAGGGATGCTGCCCTATAGGCAATTTATAATTAATTCAACTCTGCAGGAATTCCCAGTTTCTTGAAGCAGTTCAACTAACCTACATATGCCCTTCCCTCCAGAAGAGTGTTTCATTTTCCAGCTTTATTTTGAGCTAAATGTTTCCCTTGAGTACTCCTACTGGACAGCTGTATTCATTTAAATTAACAATTACCTGTTTGCTAAAATTATCAGAATATACACAAGGGAGTAAGTAATAACAAAAGCATAGCTTCTAGTTGTAATCATGATTCCCACGCATGAAGGTAAAGATTCAAGCAGAAAATAAAGGAATAACTAAGACTTATTTTCTACATGTGTAAAAACAGTAAAAAAAGAGCTATGCACTGCAAATATGCAGGACATGATATATTTACCACTGAGACATCTCCATGATTAATTTTACTCACTCACAGAGCAGCCAGTCATCAACTTCTGACCCAGTTTATCCACAGTCTAAGTGCAGTTCACTATTCCGATCACTTTTTCTTCTATGTCTGTTCTGCTTTTTATATGAATTGATCTTTCAGTTTTGTGCAGTGAGACAACTGAACAACTCAGCCAATAAGAACATTTGCCTAAGTAGGAAACTATACCCAAGTACCACACATGCTACCTGCACACTTGAGAAAAGAAAGACACTGTTCCATCACAAGGTTATGCATTACAGAGCCAAACACAGTCAAATAAGAAGTGAAACATTTAGGACAGAGTAGAACACTATTCGGGCTTCTCAAGAGCAGTGCAGTTCCCACAGCAATCAATCATTTAAACATGATGCATAATCTACACTGACGAGCCCTCTGAACACTTGGACAGGAAACCCGTGAAATATCCTTTCAGTTTGGAACCCCATTGCTCAAAGATAGCTGTGTCCTCCAAGAACTGTCAGAAGAATAAAAATAAGGACATACTATCATAATGGAAGACAAAATGTATTTAAAAATATAATCAACAATGGAAAACAATATGAAAATTCTGAATCAGGCCCCTGAGACTCTCAAATGTCACAAGTAGCTGGAAATCATGCCAGTAAGTCCAGGAAAAATGTGCATGAACCAGAACCTAGAACTAGTTTAGCTCAGCAAAATAAATTAATTTCTCATCCATGATATTGACCCTAAAGCAAATAGGAAAGATAGCAAGGATAGCAACAATAGCAGAGGTGCTGACTGCCCAACCTCAGTAAAAGCAGGAACATACGACATCACTCATGTGCCACATTCCTTTCAGCCTCCCTTTGATTGATTGTATTAGCTGCCCAGAGGAACACGGCTTGGCCCCTTGTTCCCACTGCAGCCCAGCTGCACAGCTGAAAGATGGTAATTTACCTCTCCAGACCCCCAAAACCCCACTCTCTCACTGATCCATATAGAAGCTGTTCTTCCCTTGATCACAAAGAGTACAAAACATCTGTGTATTTTCAGAAAAGAAACAAAAAGCAGATGTCATCCACATGAGGCAGTAAGAATGATAAGACAGCAGGACAAATACAAGATGTGAAATTGTTCAAGAGGACACCACTGTACTCTGACCTCAGAAAAACAAACCCAGCTACACCTTACAAGACCACGTAAAAAGGAAATTAATGTAAAAAAGTTTGTTTAAAAATGACAAGTTCAGTGTCATAACTAAATGAAAGAGATTAAAGTAGTACATACATTCTTTAAAGCAATATGGTTTTAACTAAGTTAACTTCCCCTTAGAGACTGATGCTTTCCAACCCATGACTTCAGACACCAAAAATCATTGCAAAGATCAGGCAATTAAAATGAATAAATTTCAAGAATGTTGAAGAATCAAGGCTTGCTCTCCAACATGTAAAAAATGAAGCATATAGCCCTTCTGCCAAAAAGGAAGAAACACAAGTTATGTGGATACCCTTAATAACTGTGTTAAGATTTCTCCAAACCATAGCAAATTAAAAATTGAACAATGCAACTGATCCATACAGCACTTATAACTTTCAGTCTACTCATGTAGTTGCCTTTGGCACTTTCTTAACACGAGGCAATCCAATTCTTTCTGCAGAACTAAGGGAACTCAGAAGTAAAACTAATATAGAAAATTAACCGTCAGAAGCATTATGGTAGGATTTCCTTCAAAATTATTGATGCTTCCTTCCAGAAGTATGAATGAATGGATGAATGAATGAATAAATGAAACATGTTTCTCTATTTGCTTTTGTTCCTAATGACATGTGTAGCCCATGAGGCAACATCATTCATAGCTTCACTCCTCTCGTAACAGCCAGATACTTTTCTCCACTGAAGTAACTGCCTTGCTACTTTTTCGGAGATGGTAATTCAATTCTTCTTGGTTTTACTTTCACAAGACACTTCCAATATTGCCTTTAAGTCTTTCCATAAATCAAAACCAATAAAATTACCTTCTAAAGAAATTAAAAGTATTGGCTTGGAAGAGGACAGATAGAAGCAAAAATTAGGTCAACTAAACTAGGTCATCCATTTATACCTCTATTATCTGGTACCTCTTGGGAAACATTTTTCTCTACTTGATCTTTTCAGCTGTGTAAGAATTTTTTCATTCTAAAGCTGATGACAAAAGGGTAGCTAGAACAAGGTCCTCAGGGACACAAGCAGTAACTTTCCTATGCAAACCTCAGGGACTGAAACATCCTGACACCAGTATTCAGAGATACTTTAAAACAGTTTCCAACCCAGAATGATGGTCCTAAAGCCTGACAGACTTGACTGTGCTCTTCTGCTCTTACAACTCTTTCCTTACCTTGCTGCACTCTCAGCTTCCCTACTGGCTTTGCACTCGTATTGTCTCAGCAGTACTGGGTCTGAACATAATTTGGCTTCTTGAAGAAGCAGAGGGACTCCAGACAGAACAATACAGGCACTCTCTGGGGCTCCAGGTTCTGGATCCAAAACTCCACAGCCACACCAGAGTGCTCTCCTTTCATAAACATATTCTGATTGCTTAAATTTGAACAAATAATTATAAGTTATGTTTATATTAGCAAGTTTTTTTTGTCAGATAAACAGAGGAAACAGAGGAAAACAGAGCTTAATATCTCTGCAGCATTCATGTGCTAGTTAATAGAAATAGAAATGCATGTCCGTGCTTCATTTAGGGCAAACACACACAGCTGAGTTACCCAAGCCTGTGCTGGCATAATCATAGCAATTGTGGAATACAACAGCTTGAGAAAAACACCAGGATGCAAACACTGCACTTCCTAATGGCACAAAGAGCTCCTGCTCTACCTAATTAACTTGTGCTTTACTCAGTTCCTCATCTGACATTTAACACTGATGCCTCTCCCTAAATGAAGGCAGTTTTCTAAGACCAAGAAAAAAAATCCTCATCTACCTTCTGATTTCAGTTTGAGAAACGCATATCCAAGGTTTCCTTTTCCCAATATTAACAAATGCATTACTATTTTCCCTATGCCAAAATGTCCTTTGTACTAAGCATAGTACAGTAAAACTGTAGCAGTACACAATGCAAAATCCATGAATCTTAAATAGTAACAGTGAAGAAGATAAAACATAATTTCTTTTTATTACAAACTATGGCTTTAAGAGATTAATACAGAAGCCTCAGAATTTTGTTGCACTTACAATCAACAGATGTACACACATTAGATAATCTGAATATCTGCTTAACTTTCCCCTGCTTGCAGAACTGATAACTTATATTTAGCTATAAGAGCATTAAGGAAAAACACCCTGAATCTACTGAAATTTTCAAGTAAATTACATGCAATCCAAATCAAGAAATCCGTACTATGGATCAGTGACACATGCAGAGTAGTACACAGCCATACATATACAAATATATCAGCAAGTACATGGAACTACAGAACTACAGGTTAGGGTCTATGGTTCATGAACTATGAACATACAGAGACATATCCATATACAAGGTGCAAGGTCAACATTACCATTTGCTCCTCCTCCTGAACGATTCTTTAACATTCTGCAAAATCCATACACAACTCTTTATTCCATGAGAACAGTAGACTTACACACTGCAGTCTTTGGAAAACGAGCAAACAGAACTTATTACCACACAAGCTATTTGACACAACCCAGAGCATTGCTTAACTGACTTGGGTTAGTTTCATGTCCCTGAAAGAACTGCAATTTTAGGCAGAGTTTGCAAGTTCTTATACCCCAGGGTCCCTACAGCAGCTTTGTGGCTGTATTCAACGGCCTCTATGAAAATTCAGAATAGCATCTTTGAAGCAACAGAAACAGCATTTATTTCCTCAGAAGGGGACAAAAAAGCTGAATGATTTTTCATGTAAAGCCGTATTTTCATATGATAGTTAATGAACAGTGTTTCACAAAATTTCAGAAGTCTCTCAAGTTTGGGTCTGCTGAAATGACTGTTCTGTCACATTGCTCCAGCCAGATTTGGTCCATGTAAAAGAAGCTTTATGAATATCCCGGATGACTATAACCATACACGATGAAGTAATGTGGTGGGGTGTGCCCCCCACATACAAATTAACAGCATACAGCTGAAATACCATTAATGGAAATAAAACTTTTAAAATACTTTCAAGTGCAAATTTAAGCATAATACGAAAGGTGACTACTAACAGACCCATTATTTAACCCCGAAATGATAAAAACGCACAAGGCATATCTAAAATGACAGCTGTCTATGACCTATTAACACATTGCTAGGAGCAGAGTTTCTTCTGACTGATCAGCTATACAATACACTTATGGGTCATTTTCTCCAAGGCAATTACTCTTTCTATCGCACTTTAGGGAAAATAAGTGCTCCAAACAGTTGTGTTTTCAAAACAATCCCATTTATGAGAATTCCATGCAAACTTGTGCTTACACCAATTAAATCTTGGATTTGAAATTTTAAGAAACAGTTTACCATCTAGTTGATTCTACCAAAGCATTTCTTCCTAATTTAACCTTTACAGATACAAATAATTAATCTTGAAAAGACAGCACACATTTTATAACATATATGACAAAGCATTAGTGTTTCTAAATATGTATTAAAAGCATGAAACTCATTAAACAGGTACTAGAAAACATCATTTCCAAAAGTGTCTATATAGTGGGATCTTATAAAATAATGCAGAGATAGTAAAAAAAGATAAAAGCTTCACAAATTTCCAGATTATATGCCTGCCTTATAAATTTGAAAGATATCTTCACAGATACTCAAGAGGTGCACTAATAGTATTTGAATCAGAAAGGCTTATGTAAATGCACATTAATACACAGACAAGCTTTTAAGAGGGACATTTCTAAAGTGTTACAGTTGAATAGGTATTTCTGGTATCCCTAAGGCTGTTCCAGAACCAGAATAAAATCTATGTCATGACTGATATCAGTATGTGGACTTTCACTATGTATCTTAGTAGTTCTAATCAATGATTTAGTATAGTGTTGATTGTTAATTCATTTTAAGCAGACTTTAGGCATTTTAGGAATTGTGCCTTTTCCTGAAAAAAACCCACCAAAAAACAAAACAAGGACAAAACCCTCAAAAAACACAGAAAGCAAGTTTTATAACATCTGGTGTAGCACTTCTATGATCAGCTACATTTTATCCTCACAAGTCAAGCACATTCCATCTCCCGTTTTTTAAATAGGATTTTCACAAAACAAACAGTTAGAAGTGCTCAAATATAAAAATTTCAAAAATAAAACCAACTAGAGGTAAAAAGCATAGAAACTACTTTTTTACCTGTTTCAAATCAGACCCATTCAAATTCCCTTTCGTACTTCAGAAAACGGCACCTTGAATACTTTACTATCTCCAAAACCTAAAAGCTTCAGCTTAGACAGACTGAACAGAACACAGACACACAATATTCAGTTGAGTTAGTTACCTGTGCCCCCTTGAATGAAAGGTATAAAGAGATCTGTGACTGGGTGTAATGAATTTGTCAAAAAAATCATTATTTAGACTGATGGTCTAAGCCATGATCATTTTGACACCACTATCTCCAAACACCAACTGAGGATTCCCTAATAGTATCCATCACCAAAAACCCATTCTCAGCCATCCACTGTGTTCCATGACAACAGATTAGCCAGATATATAACTCAAAAAGATGAGGCAAGACTGTCATATACCACAAAACAACTGAAACATAACATCTGATTTTTGAAAGAAAAGCTTCACACCACTCATATTTCAGTTCTATAGCAATGGCAACCTACATAAAACAAGAGAAATTAGAGTGTCAGAATGCTTTTGTCATGACTATCACATAAGAAAACAAAAATTAATTGTTAATTGTGGGTAAATTAAAATAAGAAAAGAAACCAGCAAATAATATTTATTGAAGTCTTTCTAAATTCTAGAATCTAGCAAAGCTGTTTCCTTTTCCTCCATATGGAACTTTGACTTCCAACCCTTGTTTGATGTAAGACACATGCTCACTACAAAAAAAAAATCAGAACCTAGACCATGCTGGTTGTATTCACACAGCATGAAACACCACGAGGAAGCAATCTATACTTATTTCCTTCTGCCCAAATAGCAATATCGGCAAAAACCCAGGCAAAAGTATACTCCTGGATGCACTGCAACCATAGAATAAAGTCCTAACCTATGCTATTTTAGGAAAAAGCCCACTTGCCCCCATATCCACATATACATGATTACTGGCAAGGCATCCAGATATGCCTACCCTGTTTTCAAACTATCCACTTCATTTAATCTTAATTGTGCACACCCAGGGCACTAAAGTGATCTAGTAATAAGTCCTGCTTACTTCCTAGTGCAAACGAATTAAAACCATTTGATTTCCAGTAACAAACTTGCTACTAGTGTCCAGATTATAGAATTCATTTTGTTATTGGGGGGAGGAGGTGGGAAGGGAGTGGTGGAGTGGGTAGAAATCAACTTTCCACCTTCCAAGCGGAAGTTGTTTCCAGGTATGTCAAAGGCATTATTAAATTGCAGTCTTAGTCATCTACACTCTGGACTTTCAATAGCAATCAGCCAGGCTTATCAGCCTACCTGTGCACACCTCTAGCTTCTCTACCTCTCCTCCAGCATTCCCTGGCACCCCTCACGTACTTTTAGTTCATTCACTCAGGCCTATACACAACTCTCTAAGCCTATTACTCAACACATTCAAAGGCAATAAAGACCTAAAGGTAAAGAATCGTTTTCATTTGCATTCACCCACTATTCCATTCGTATTTTAGATTCCATTTTGACTTGGAAATGAAGCAATGGGTAACAGCAATTCCTATTCCACAAACCTGCCACTGCTTAACAGCCACAGAACATCCTGCACCTAAACGAGAAAACACAACTTCCTCCCTTCTCACCCCTCAAAAAATACCTACTAATTCTTTAAGCAAATAGAATACTGAAACTTATAGCCCCTTTACAGATTTTTTCTTCTCCCTTTTCAGTCATGTCAAAGAGGACCTATGCATGGCTCTGTTAAACAGCCAAAAACACCCCAAAACACATACCAACCAAAACCCCAAAATATCCCAATATATTTACAGTGACAAAAAAAATATCAGTAATTATTATTCTTGTCACTACACTAATCTATGTCTGCTTTACTACATAAAGGTGAATATTAGAGCTGAAGATCAGCGTCCTAATTTCCTGGTTTTCCTTTAATTTCTGATAGAAAAGATCTAATAGGAAAGTTTGAAATACAAAGTGTGAAGAGGACAAAAGAAATTTTCAACAAAATTCTCCCCCAGACATTTAACACTCTTTCAGGTAATACACCTTTTTCCTGAAATGTCTTGCCCATTAGTTCCTATTATCGTATTTACGCCATTTTTACCAGTACTCTCTTTTCTTGCTGCTGCAGGAAAGCAATAGGAAAACTCACTGCCTATACAGTTGAAAGCTACAGAAACAACATGCTGTCAAACAGAGAAATTGAAACAAAAGCTGTTTTTCCATACAGAGGTGCCACTGCTTTAGAGAAAGGATGATAAAAATATGTATCGTATACCATTTGACTACAACAAAGCTAAAACCAGATATGAAATGGTAGAAGTGGGTTATGAGATCTAGAACAAAGTATTTAACAAAGAGATTATTAAAAATGTTCTGCATTTTACACTAGTCTAGGCGAGCCTTTCTGTAAAGTACATAAAATTTACATGAACAAGACGGACTCAGCAGTACAAGGCAAGGTGTCAATTCGTGTTAAACAGCAATTACTGACTTAATGAAAAGCTTCTGTCAAATTCTGTAACCTTTAAGCTCTCATGTGAAGAAGATTCAGAAGGGTCCTATTGCTTCAATGCCGTTCTTCATTTCACACGTTTCTCTCTTCCTTTCCCACACGCTCAGATGTTTCAGCAGCATACTTTTAGTATTTGCAAAATCCTGCCCAAAGAGCGTGGCCGATTTCCCACGGGCTCCCTCCCCACCCTGGATGAACTCGTTACTTCCCAAAGTCCACTTCCTCTTCCACCCCTGGACCTGCCAGCGCTCCTAGCGCCTCTCCGCCTTGAGCAACATCCGCGGCCTCCTCCCCGCATTTCGGACAATCTCCGATGCGACAATTATACATTAAGATTTTTTCTGTTGTTGTTCCCAGACCACTAGCACAGACTGACAGCTTAAAGCGCTAACGATGTGCTTTTTATCCCAAAGAGCGACGCATAAATAAAGCGAACTACGAACACAGACACGGAGGGCACTAACCCGCACTCCTTCAGCTCTTCTGTGGGTCAAACTGCATTTTGATATTAAGTATTTTAATGATATTGAAAAGTGCCAGCAACATTTACCCAATCAAAATTATTGTTCACAGCTCAGATCACCAGTTCAAAAGATAAAACTCCCGAGATAGTGTAACAGCTCAGTTAAGCATCTAAAATAAACCAGAAAAAGCACTAATTCTCCAACAGAATTTTTCCCCGAGCGCACACGCACACGTTAACCAAAGGCTGACGGTGAACTGATCTGGAAGGAAGAAAGGACGAGGGATACAGGCAGGGCTGCGATGGGGGATGGGAGATGTTAGGGAAGGGAAGATGAATATTCCTCCAAGGACTATCAATACATTTAACACATCTCCTCGGAAAGACGAGAAATCTCAAGCAGGCAGCTACAGAAGGAGATAAAAGGGGAAGGAGGGAAGAAGCGCCCGATTATCCCCAGCTGACATCATAGACGACAACCCTGCAGAAAAGGGGCTGCAAGGGCGAGGAAGCGCTCGCAGCCCCCCCCCTCCGCTCCGCCTCTGTCCCCTTTATGTGCTCAGGGAAGTAGCAGGGCGTGTGGACGAGGAGCCTCCCTGTTAATTTTGCAAGAGCCCATGACCACCACCTCCCCAGGAGCGGGTAAGCGCCGGGGCCACGGTGACAAACCTCCCAGGGGTGGGGGACAGGAAGGAGGCTGAATCCCGGCGGACACGCTCCCTCCCCCCGCCGACCTCCGAAGTGGTGGTGGGCACAGTGAGCCGGCCGAGCCCCGGGGCACACAATAGCAGGTCATCCCCAGGGATGCGACGCTCGCCCGCTCCAACACTCCCTCGCTCGCGGGGGGATGGGGAAGGGGGTGCGGGTCCCCCCCCCGCCCCGGGGGGCGGCAGGAGCCCCGCCCGCCCCGCCCGCGCCGC
>VZTN01031851.1:67851-113998 GCA_013400515.1 Erpornis zantholeuca | reverse complement strand
TCGCCTGAAGGGCGCCTTATGGAGCGTTGGAAGGGACCACATGGCGCGAGGGGGGAAGCTGAGGGAGAGGAACGCGGTTTCCTCTGGCTGGAGCACAATGGGCGGCGATGGGTGCCCGCGGAGCCGCGCTGGGAGGCAGCGGCATGTCGGGACATGTAGTCGCGACAGCGCCGCGTCCCGGGGTTGGGGGCTCACGCAGCGTCCCACTGAAACGCCGGGAGCAGAAGGGCGCCCGCCCCACCGCGCCGGGTGGGAAGCCTGCAGCCGTGAGAAGTGCCGGGGGGTCCCTGCAGTGGCGGTGCCGAGGCGCGGCGGCGGTGAACGCCGGGCAGCGGGAAGATGGCGGGGCGGGTCGGGGCAGGGGACGTGGACGGGCGTGGACACCTGGCTGGGGATCGCTCCTCGCGTATTTGTATGTATGTATGTATATTAAGTATATAAATGTGTGTGTGTGTTTGTATATTAACTCTCTATATATGTAAGCGTATATTCTTTATGAAGTATATATATGCATGTGTGTGCATATCTATAGATATATATATCTGCTTAATAAAAATGTCCGCAGGCGAAGCTGAATCATGCATGTGCCGCCGGCAGGTGTCCACGGGCTCCGCGCTGGTGCCAGGCGGGGAGAGGGTCCCGAACCCCTCGGCACCGCAGCGGGAGGGCTCAGGCACCCCGCGCATTCCTTTTTTAAACATAGTCTAAAATCTCTGCCTTACGTGGTGTTGGATGATTTGGCAATGTGCTTTCTTAATGTTACATAGAAAAGTTAAACTTCATATTTGGTGTCCTGATGACATTTATAACTTCCGCTTCAGCAAAGCAATTGTAGACGTGTGCATATATATAGCCTTAAAGCTTCATAAATATTTCAAGTGAAGTCTTTTGCAATATAGTTTTATTGGTGAAGAACTTCACAGCCTTGAGTGATGATGTTGATCCAATAAAACTTTGTCTCACAGGCAGATGATAAAGGCCCATGCTGAGAAGCATAACCCTGTTAAGGCACTCCAGCCCAATCGCCCATTCTCTGCTGCTCATTCCCTGCCCCGGGAGCATGTGGCGCTTGCAGTTACACCAACACAACCCCTTGTCGTACAGGACATCGAACCGGCTGGGGGAACTCAGTCAGCTGCAATGCAAGTCCATAGACAATCGGTGTGTTTCCTTCTCAGATCATTACATTAATCTGGCTTCGTTGCCAAAAGAAACCTACAAAAAGCTTGGTCTTCCTTGTGTTGGTGTAAGATATTGCTGTTTTAGAAGGCTGACAAAGAATACCACTTCCATACCAGAATTAGTACAATGCCACACTACCATCCTCAGCCCAATTCAGTGCCTACCAACTTAGCATCTTCCTAGTGGAGGCAAGCTTTGAGATACAGCGTAAGACCCCGAGCTGCATCTGCTGCTGCATGGACACACATTTCCTTCTCCTGCATCTGCTACAGACACAGCCATCTCTGGCAGAGAGGTGGGTTGGAAAATTGAGAGGCTTACCATTTTCACAACTTGCTGCGGACTTCAGCAACTTATAAAGGGGTTGGGTTTTTTAGCTGTTGATGTTCATCAGCTAATATACAGCAGACATAAAGACACATGAAGGAGCTGGGAAAGGACATCAGTGCTGAGGTTTAGTGAAGCCTGAGCACTCCATACAGGCACATCAGCTGTCAAAGCTCAGTCTCCGCTCCATGTCCTTTACTCCAGCTTCCATAATCTAATCTCTTGGCCCCAAAGAGCTACAAGTATACCTGCTTTTCTTGTTTTAATCCCTCTCTTCCTTATCCTTTTCCTTCTTCAAACCTCCTTTTCTACAATACCAATAAGCAGCTTTAAAGGGAAATAGAGAAATTAGAGAGACCAGAGACCACAAGGACAGTTGGGGCTTGGATCACCAGAGTTTTTCCATGTCACCTTGCTGGATTTCCATCTGCTTAGGAAGGTTGCTGTTTGCTCAGCAGTTGTCCTGGCAAACCTGCTCCCAGTGCCAGATGGCAGGTAACTTCAGAAAAGTGATACTTGAGACTAAGACAATTAATGAAGTCTTGAATTTTATATGGTTTTCTTCATTTATTCACACAATCAAGTTATAGAGGAGGAAAAGAAAGATTGTGATGAATCTGATATTGTTATTGCCTGACGTGGAAAGAACCCAATTGTAAGTTTGGCCTCATTCATAATCTGTCACAGAACTGTAATAAACTGTTGTAAACCAGTGAGTGTAACAGTGGCCTTTCATTTGGGTTAACTGATAAGAAGGTTATACAGTCTCAGAAGGCAAAAAAATCCCCCAAACTAGCCAAAACAAAAGTGTCACTAGCCAAAACAAAAGTATATATGAAACAAAGAAATTGGGAATAGCATGGACAACAGCGCCTGGCATTGTCTGCATGTGCATGTGTACCTATACCTGTGAGAGCTGCTAGACAGTCCTGAGCACAACCCAACAGCACCAGTTTTATCTCCCACAGCCCTGCAAAAGCTGCACGAGGCTGTCTCACGTCTGTGCTAGGAACAGACACCTAAAGCCTCAGCAGCAAAAATAGCATTTTAACTAAGGCTTTTCATCTTAGGCTCATACATCTGGGTTAACCCCAGACATCTGACCAATGCAGCATGTGTGCATGAGTGCGTATTTGTGTAGCTGTAGGAGAGGGGTGGAAAAACAGACACACAGCGTAAATTACTCACCCTATAGATAGAACAGGAAGTTTCAAACCAAATCTGTAGACGAAAATTCTAGTTCTGTGTCAACAATCCATACAAGTATGGTCCTTGAAGAAAAGCAAATAAATCACCAACAGCTTCTCTGCTATAATCCCATTTTGCCTTGCCATGCACTACTCAAGCTGCTGCAGGAAAGGAAGATAGATAGTTTTTTCTGTCCCAGGTGGCTTCTCATGTTCCCATAAGGTAAACATGGTGTAGATTGGTAAATGTGCTTCCTGGCCTGCATACCATGGTGCTGCCCAGTCAACGGGTGGAACTACCCCACATCCCAGTTTACCAAGCTTCAGAGGTTTCCTTCAAGCTGAGATGGAGCACAGGGTCATGTCAAAGCTGTTTGGCTTCAGTGCCCCTGTGGCTTGGAGCTATACTATGTTCAAAACCCAGCAGATATCTACCCAAAAGTGTGCTTCAGAAAGAAATCAATGAACTGGAGTGGGAGGGAAGGGTGAAAGAAGCCTACAGCTCTGAGCAAGGGCATCACCTCCTATGGTTTTAATTTCTCCTTTGTCCAGCAAAACAAGACCTTGTGAATTCCTCATAATATTGTGTGACTATATTAAAATGATTGCTCACTTTGTCACCAGTTGCTTCTTCCCTTTGCAATAATCTGCAGACTCTTAGAATTTCACTATTTGGAGTACTGCAAAAGAACCATAATGCACCAAAACACTTTATGGTTTTGTATAATTAATGATGTAGTACTGAAATGATAATTAAATTATGATCAATATATCATATACATGACAGCTCAATTAATTTAATCTATATTGTGTGTCTGAAAAGTTTTTGTAATCAAAATTATTTAGGATAAACTAATAAATGTTAGCATTCATGGATTTCAAAATAACACTCCTGAAACATATTTTAAGTGCAGTTAGTTGGAAGTTTTCTAAAAATGTGGTGTTTCAATGGAAAATGCTGCTTCTGTAAAAGTTAAATTTTCCACAGGAAACGATTTTGCCAATGTCTTTCTGCTTTCCGACAAAAACAATGCACTGTTATACTTACAGATGCAGAAATGTCTTTACCATTGAAGTCAGCACAACTTGGGTTAGGGACTCAGCACATGAAAGAACTGGAGCATGGAGCATAAATGCCAGGAAGCTGTTGAACAGCTCAAGGGTACACATAAAAACTATGTCCAAGTGAAACATTTGTCTTTGATCTGCCAAACTGAAATGCAATGTGTCTTTCCACAAATGTTAAAATGTTTCATGCTGCTTGAAAACAGTTAAATGAAACATCATTTAAGAATATCAGTATTACATACTTTTTGTATACTCTTATCCTCGAAACATTTCAGTATTTAGTCACTTTTGTTTCCAAAGAGGATAAAAACAATGTATCAAGTTTTCTAGCCGATCTTCAGCTACAATTTAACCACTTAGATTATAAGTAACAAACTAAGCCAGCAATCCTCACTGACTCTCAAACTAATTTTGAAATAAAAAGGCATTGAGGAAAATAGATCTGAGGAAGATACAGAGTATCCTTTGTATGCTACAAATAAATTGAATCTCTGATTTAAACCTGAAAATAATCTCATTTTAAATGAGTCATGAAGACCTGATCAGTGTCTGTATAATATGTTCCATTCATATTCATTAAGTGCCATGTGACTGCTGGATTTCTTGACATTTGCCTCTATTACTCTCAGTTCAGCAATGATAAACTCCTGTATTTACCACTAAAAATACTCCTACTACAATTTAATTTTATCTGGCTTGCTTAGTTTTAATTTACTTATTTACCCTCTTTTGGGATTCATTGTGTGATATTGCTAAAACCCTTTAAATGTGATATTTCTTATGCAGGTAACAAATGTTTTAGGCCAGAATTACTGAGTTCCATGATCAGTGCATATTTTGTAATCCTGTCGAACTGAAACATACACCCCCCCACCCCGTACACACACACTTTCAGTACATAGAAGAAACTTTGTTCTTGCTGCAGCACTTACTGAAGCAGCATTGAGGTTTAAAGTGGTTTTTAGGTATTGCTAGCATGCAACTGAAACAAAAATAAGTGTGTGCATTATGATCATCAGCATAATCTTCTACCAGCTCTAAAAATGACCAGCTCTAAAAAGAAAACTGCTGTGAAATACTGTCCAGACTTAANTTTTTTTTTTAAATTTCATTTAATTAAAGATTGTTGATTGCGGTACTTTCTTCAATTTTTGTGAGTGAAAAAAAAGTCTTTCAGAATACAATCAAGATTTTCTGCAAGTTTTTAGCAGTATTAAAATACACAGCATATGGGTTTCAAATTAATTGCTGTGTCCCCTTTTGATAGTTACTGTTCAATAGCCTCACTGTAAATGCATCCCTGAGAGTCCCGATGACTGTTATTTATACATGTCACTATTAATGCAGAAGGAGACCTGTTTTGTGCTATTGGATCAGGAAAAGCAGGAGCCATTTCCCATCCATATCTTTTGACCTTATTAAAATTGGACACATAATTTCTGAACCCTATCTTTATCTTGTGCCTAGGCAGTGCCTCTGACCCAAGGTGATGGGGTGTGGGTTGCTGCAGGCCAGCTGCAGCACAGTGGTGGGCTGCTTCAGGGAACCTCATTTGCCTCCTTGTGACAAAGCTTTCCTTGAGGGTATTCCCCAGGCACAGCCGCAGCACATCTGAAATGGAAATAGCAGCAGCAGAAGGTAAGCCTGTGCACAGGGCAAGCTAGGTATCTGTGCTCTCGAATCTTTGCCTGCAAGTATCACAAAAAGCATAATTTTAAAAACTGGCCTGTTTCAAAGACACCACGGAAGAATCTGGATGTTCTAATGGGAGGCACTCATCCAAAATGTGATTTTGAAATAGGTAATTGAATAAAAAATGAAGTTTGCTGAATCCATCAGAAAAAAAAAATCTTAGTATGAAAATTTGCATCAGTGAATCCAAAAGATTAGTAAAAACTGAATGAGCTTTGCTTCATCTATCTTGTTTAGTTATTGTAAATCAGCCTCAAGAACAAAAGAATTAACCAGTTCAGTTTCAGGGTTCTTATGCATTAGCATAGCAATATTTGTATCATCCTTAAACAAGCCTTAGACTCGTTTGTCTCAAGTTTTATATTCATCAGTGCACATCAAAGTATTCCCACTTCTCTAAAACGCATCTTTACTGAAAATAAAACAAAAAATTGCTAGACAGAATCTGAGCCAAAATGATTAAATACTGGTCTTTTACCTGGCACGAGCATTCTCTGGATGCACATACTCTTCTATTTTATTCTGAAAATCCTATTAAAATAATAATATCAAGGACAAAGACTGCCAATGCATTAGATGGACTGGTGAAACTGAGCTCCCTAAGAGTCCCTCCTGTGAAATGCCTGCTGTTACAACCATTAGTATTCATAATGGCCAGTTCAGATTCTCAACTATTTTGTAGATTTTTAAAAAATATTTTTAATAGTCTCTTAAGGGAAATAGTAAGCTTTATAGTTTGTGAAACAGAACAAGACGGGAAAGGAAAAAACAAAAGTAAGAAAAGACACCCCTCCCCCTCTAGTGCACAAAAACTATACTATAGGGAGCCAATCTATATATGACCAGATCTGGGTTTATAATAACTTCAAACAAATATGGATACAGTTTCGACTTTATTCTCCAATCTGAGTTTTCTCCCCACATTTCACAGTGAAAGGTTTGCACTATAGCAAAGTGACATAAGCCCAGCATATACTGTGTCCAACAATATTCACATTTCATTATCAGAGAACACAACAATAGTTCCATTGTGCAGGGCAGCTCTCCTCGGAGGTGGAAGGAAGGCTGCACACAAGCTTCCAGAGTGGTCCAGAAACACGATGGTGACACCAGACTGGCTCATGTAAACAGGAAATCAAACCAGGATGTAAACTGGACTGCTTCCATATTCAGTAATATTCAGCTAAAAATAAACAGGTTGAATAGAGGTAGGAAAGCCAATTCTCTCTGTAAACTCATTTTTCAACTTGAGTTTTTCAAGACCTGATAGAAAAATTCAAATAAAATGAGTCTTAGTGTTCTTCTATCAATATGTTGGTAATGAGATTGCAGCTGCATCCAGAGGCCCTACTAGTGTGAAAAGAACAATGGAAAGTCTCTTTCAAGGGAATAATAAGGTCTTGGAGATGAAGATTGAAAAGGGATAAAACTGATCTATAAGTATATCAAGGAATTTAAAAAATCAAGGAGAAAGAAGATACTTTTAGCTAATTGAGCAAAAAGAAAATGTAATCATAAGAATAAATAAATACAGACTCTGAAATCTAGAACTGATGAGCCATCTCATTCTGAGAATAAGGGGTTCTCAATCTGAGGACAAGTTGAGTTTGATTTTTTTTGTAAGAGTTTTATCTAATGCTATTTTTGTCTTCAAGACCATCGTGTGGAGTTTGCCTGGGAGTTCCTCTGCAGCCTGAAGTTCCTTATGAATTCTCTGACTGTTGAAATTAGGCCAAACTGCTCCCCAGCTTTAGGAATAGGTGAATATAGGGTAAAAACTGGAAAAGAATAGCAAAAGTCACCAAGTCCAACTCCTACCATCACATGTAAACCTGAATATAATCCAATTAATAAAACTGTCAAGCTTCATCTGCAAATAAATCACATTATTTGCCTCCACTGGCCACACAAGAAGACTATTCCAAAACCTCACTGCTATAATTCTGGGAGGTTTTTCCAATTTTCAACCTCAGTTTTTCAAGGATATTTTTTCCAGCACAAAATATCTCTTTATCATAATCCTCTTTGGTTTACTGTATTAGAAAAGTTATGCTTTTGCTCTACTCCTAAGCCATAAACTGCTCATAATTTCTAACAGGGTCTTCTTCATAGCTGGAGAGTCAAATTAATTCTTTAAGGTGAATCAATCTTTCTTCTATAGGAAAGATTAGGTATGTGCCAAGTTCTAGATTTTCTAAAAACTTCCCTAACCTCTGCATCTGCTTCCTGGGGATGAAGGTTAAAAGACACAGTGAGCAGATGTAATTCTGAAGGAAAATAAGGAAACACAGGAGGAAGTTTTTTGGTTAGAGTTTCATTGCTGGTAAACAAGAGCAGCATGTCACTTCTCAGAGCTATGCTTGCTGCCTGAGAACAGCAGCAAGGAAGGGCCAAAGGTTCTCTAACGAGCGGCTGTCATTATTCCCACCTGGAGTATTGCATCCAGCTCTGGGGCCCTCAGCACAAGAAAGACAGGGACCTGTTGGAGCGAGTCCAGAAGAGGGCCACCAAGAGGGGTTAGAGGGATGGAGCACCTCTCGTGCAAGGAAAGGCTGAGAGAATTTGGTTTATTCAGCCCGGAGAAGAGAAGGCTTTGGGGTGATCTAATTGTGGTCTTTCAGTACCTGAGAGGAGCCTAAAAGAAAGATGGAGAAGGACTTTTTACAAGTGCATGTAGCAACAGGATATGGGGGAATGAATTCAAGCTGAAAGACCATAGGTTTAGATTAGATATTAGAAGGAACTTCTTCGCTGTGACGATGGTGAGACACTGGAACATGTTGCCCAGAGAAGTTGTAGATGCCTCGTCCCTGGGGCAGGCCAACATGGGTGGGGCTCTGAGCAGCCCGATCTACTGAAAGATGTCCTGTCCATGGCAAGCGGGTTGGAACTGGGTGATCTTTAAGTTCCCTTCCAACCCAAACCATTCATAGCACATTCCATCAACAGCTAATCAAGGCTTTGGCATTGCCACAGACTATGTGACACTGGAATAGGACCCAGAAACCAAGTAAGCCAACTGACCTAGCCTTCAAGGAGAGCTCTTTCTTAAGAAAACAGTCCATATGATCCACTCTTGCCACCTCAGGCCCACTGGAAATGTTGGATAAGCAAATAAATAAGGTGACCAGTTTTTTCTCCCCCTTCATGTAGAACTTCCCTATAAACTTGGAGGCTGTGGAAGGAGAAAAGCCCAGACAGAATTGGCCATGAGCCAAACATCTTGGTTCAGGTGTCACAGTTCTGTCCTAGAGACACACAAAGGACATCTTGGATGGCAGAGGTAGAATTTAAGCGACTGCCATGAGAAAGAAAATCACAATATAGTAGAGGTGGTGCATGTTGTCATTCATGTGCAAACTCTGAAGGGAAAGGATTTTTACACCATTGAGAAGCTGATGAGATGGTGTAAATGCAAACTCTGTGACAAGGCCTGTAATGGAACTGCACTCCGGTGCAATGGATTTTACTCTAACTTCCACCCTATTCCTAGTCCTCACGTCCCCGAGGATTGCCTTTCTTCCTTCTTTAGCCTTCTGCCACTAGAAAGTTCATTAGCATATTCTTATTTTTCATCATTAATGAAGGTGCTGAATAGTACCACTGAATGACAGAATTCTGAGAAATTCCACTTGCAAAACAAACAAATCCAGAAAACCAAAAATACTAGCATGCAAATTCAAGTAGTTAAAACTGTTCCATTTTCATAGTACTGACTCTGGGCTTCTTAGTTTCATAGCAAACTAAAGTGGATGATAAAATCTGTAAATATGAACTAAAATAGAAAGAGGAAGACAAGAATGATTCAGTTGTGATAAAAGGAAATCTGCACAAAGAATGAGGGTAAAATACAATGCAGCTGTTACATCTCAGCATCACTTATTGAAGAAAATTAATATCAAGCTCTTTTAAAATTATCCTTTTTCCTCCTTTTATTTAGCTCTTACGTACAAAAATGCAGTAATTGCTCGAATAAATGAGTCATAAAACTATTTTGCACATGTATTTAACTATAATTTTCAAGCATGCACCCTTGAAAGTGCTAAGACCTCAGCATTAACATAACTCGCTTGCAGTATTGATTGTACGTATGTTTGCTGGTTAATTATTTAACATTGAAACAGCTCACTGCTTCTTTGTTACTGGGTGTTCTACCAATTTATACTTCTGGTAAGCCTCAATTTCTACTCATCACAGAAGAAACTACTTGATTAGAGTCAGAAACCATTATATTTGGTTATGTTTTCTAAGTGCAACATGTTCTCTGTACATGGAATAAATTATATACCTGCTACATTGCCAGATGCATAGTCAGTAGGCAATCTGCAAACATAGGGGGATTTTGTTGTTTTCACATCAGTACTAACCATCTCAATCAAAATGCAAAATTCACACTCACTGCCATCTGGATGGTTGTAAACACAAAGTCCCCGGACAGTATTGTCTGGGGACTTTGTGTTTACAAATGGAGAATGGCTTTCTCTTCTTCACTGATATAATTTCAGAAAAAAAAAAAAAAGCGAGATAAAAAATCACCACGAGGTATTATAGCATATACTAAGCACTTTCAAAGCATCTGTGTCAAAGAATTTAACAGGATGTAAATTATTAATATCAAGGAAACAACAGCATAAGCATGTGGGCAGAGCAACAAAGATAAAAGTTATGCCTTTCATAACAGACAGCATCAAGCAGATTGAAAGTTGGCATAATGAAGAACACACTTGAGTATTTCTAAATTATGATAGCAATAATCACAAGCAATGAACAAAAATATTAAGAGGCAAATCTGTTCCACTAATGTCTTTTGAATTTACAGCCCTGTGAAACACACATTGCCTGGACTGCTAGCATTTTTACAAATCAGNCCGGTGCCGTCGCCCTGGCAGCCGCGCCTGTGGAGCCTCGCAGGCTCGCTAACACCCAGCCCGGCCACAGGCAGGCAGCGTGCACATCCCCTGCCGCCCGAACGCCGACAGCACTGCCCTGACTTACTGGTGGTAATGCTCTCTTTTTCTCTCCGTCCCCTCTCTCTCCTATCCCCCATTTCTTTTTCATTTTTATTTCTTCTTTTCTGTCTCTTCTAGCCCTGTTTCGTTTGGGCAACTCCTTTTCCTTCTCCTTTTTGTTATCAATAAATGGTTTTTCAGATACAAGGTTTGCCTCATTTGGCTTCATTTTGTTCTCGACCATCCATTTTTAAAAGAACTCTTCGCAGTTCCCCACAATGGAACGCAACAGCAACTTTTTGGATTACATTATTTTCCTCCCAAACAACCAAGAACCCAAGAGCCTTTAACACAGTTAAGCATTTACTATTTTTTCCATAATCTATTTGGCAGTTAATGAGTAGGTAACAGCATGTCTCAATGCTTTGAATACTAAACACAAAATTAGAGAAAGCCAAACTACTATCAGTCCATACACAACTACTAAAGTGGAATGCTCACAAAGCTAGCTGAACTCATGGTCTAAACCTGCTTTTAATTTTATCCTTTACTTTCATTATACAAATCCAGTCAAGTCGACAGACACATACTGTAAAACTGGTATAACCAAAAAACCAGACTTTTAATATGCTCAGCAAAATTCACCATTCCTGAAAAGCCTGATCTCTGGTTAAGCGCAAATCTACATGTTGCCTGAGTTGTTTTTTGGTTTTGCCTTGTTTCCTTCTCAATGAAACATGAATGGTTGTCTTTTATATTGCTCACAGAAATTGAGACCCCCAGGAGAGCAAACATTGAGCAGAATTTTATTAAGAGGCTTCTCAAATGCAGTTATCCTGGCATCACAGCTCAGCCCATGCCAGAGCATGGGCACAGCATCTTGGAGTTTTCCCCTGCCTGTACTTCAAAGGTAGGGATCCAGCTGCCTAACTCTGTATCCATTTAATATATCATCCTTAAAAACAGCCCAGAGAAGCCATTGCTAAACTTAGTGCTCACTACCCTGATACCAGTTTTTAAGCGGGACTTCAGGGCAGACATTCAATACTCTGAACTAATAACCTGTACTGGTTCAAACAGAAGAACAATAATAAACAACAGAATTCAGAGACATCAGGATAAATACGGTAAAATGAGGAAGAGTCAACATGGTTTTTGTAAAGAGAAGTTGTGCTTCACTTACCTACCAAAGTCCTCTGACATGTCAATAAAACGTTGGCAGCAGAGATCTGTTTGATACTCTCTCTCTGGATTTCCAGAAGGCACTTAAAAAGTTGCTTCTCTTGAGGCTCTTGAGGAAGCTAATCAGACATGAAGAAATGTTCAGAAGATAGGAAGAAAGGAGGTAAAGCATTAGCTGCCTCTCACAGTAGAAAGAGATCACACATGGAGTCCCACCTAGCTTTGTCCTGAAGGCCACTTTGATCAACACAGATCAAAAAAGGATGAAAATATTTGCTGATGGCACTGAATTAGTGTTACAGACTACGGCTGATTGCTGACTCCCATAAGACCTTCCCACTGTGTAATGACTAGGCAACAAAAATTCACTGTAGAGAAACATAAAATGAGGACAAACATTGCTAGAAATGACTACAAAAGGAATCAAGAATATAAAATATTCTTTTTCTGTTGTATAAATACATGACATATCCACATCTTCAGCAGTGTTTATAGTTATGTGTCCATCTGAAGGCAGATATAGAAGTCCTGTAAAAGATACAGATAAGTGCAACAAGTATGACTAAAGATATGAAGTGATTACAGGATGAAGAACAATAAAATAAAGGTTTTGTTCTGAAAAGAAAACATATACTAAAGAACAATAAAATCAGGAGTAGCCTGAACCAGGTGAGTAGGAAATAACTGTTTCTTTCAGGCCAAAATCTGGAAGATATCAAATGAAGTCAGAAGATGCCAGCCTCCAGACAAACAAAAGGACCTTCACTCATCACATTATTAACCAATAGAACTTATGCCAGGACATTGTGGATGCTAAAAATATACCTGAATTAAAAATAAGAATTTGATACATTCATGAAAGAAAAGGACACCAAGGATTATTCAACACAAATCCACATCAAATAGTTTAGGAAGTCACAGAATTATTTATCAGCAGATACTCAAAATGTATTTTGGAAAAAGCTTCTGGAGGGCCCTTATAGCCTTCTCAGGAAACTTGCTTGGTAGTCACCATTGGAAACAAGGTGCAGAGCTAGATGAAACTCTGCTCTTACCTGTATACAATTACTCAAGCTTGAATAGGAGTTATGCACTGTCAGCGTTGAATCACTGTGCACAGGAAAAGTTCTCTGTGCTTCACCTGCAGAATAAAACTGGAATTTCTGGGCTGTGCCATCAAACTGTGCACGCACAGCTACACTTCTTGGAGAAACATCAAGCCTACTCTACAACAAGGAGCCACAATCTCCAGTGTGTTAGGAATGTCCAGAGTTTCCAGCATATGTTAAACCTCTCCTCACAGCTGCGCATGCTCACTGTCATTGCACAACTGTCAGATTTCCCAGGAAAAGGGCTGCTGCATACCTCCAAATCTTAGATGAATACACAGTTTCTCTATATTGTGCCAGACAAGATTTCTAAGTGAGAAATAATTTGTATTCATGAGAAAACGGATGGTAGTCCTACTTAGAATATCTTCTTTTATCTGGAGTGAATGTGGCTTCTGACTTGAACCAGAGTTTTTATATCATTTGGTGGTTCATGTTTTCACTGTCTGCAAATGAGAAGCCTCTTTGTCTCTGCTTGGTGGTGGGACCCAAAGGTTTGCTAGATGGTTACATTTCTTTACCCTCACTGTCGGAGTCCAGGGAAGCCTGAAAGCTTCTCCTGCTCCTCTGGTGGTTTCTTATAGCCCCAGAGCTCCTCAAAAGTGGCCTAGCCAGCGACCTAGGCTTTTGGAGAAGCTCCCTCCACTTTTGAGGGAACCTGAATGCACCAGAGAGGTGAAGAGATTTTTGTTTGGTGTACCACAGAGAGTTTAGCTGTAGTTTTTAGGATCTTGCTCTATGTATTATATAGAGACAAGATGGAGATTTTTGGGTGTGGTTTTTCCTTCTTTCTTCTTCTCCTCTCTCCTCATTCTCTTCCTCTCTCCTCTGACACCAGTTCCTGTGGTGTGTTGGTTGGTGGAAAAAAGTTAGTATTGAAAAGACATATCAATAAGATGAGGATCTACTGGTGTTGAAAAGAAAATAAGATACGTATTGTTTCTTGAATGGTTGTTAGTAAGATATAAAAGGCAGCTGCCTTTTAGCTGCCATTGCCTTTCTGCCCTGGTGTCCTCGGAGGATGCGTCTCTGCCTCCGACGTCTTGTTCAGAAAAATAAACAACTCGTAAAACAGCAAAGAAGATGTCTTGCTGCATTCTTTCCAACATGACGAGCAGAAGAAAGAAAATCTCCAGGGCAGAGGACAGCAGGGGCCCAGGCCTCCAGTACCTCACCATTTTTGTTGTCACAATTCACAGTCCTATAATGAGAGGTGGTTGAGTTCAGGGGAACACCCTCAAACTTATGTCCTTTTGCCCAAAGTGATCTTCCTGGTCCATATTGCACATGTGACTGAAGTTCTCAAGTGCAGAGGTGTGGTTTTGTAGTGAAGTAAACCAAGATAGCGTCTTAATCATCTTCATTTGCCTTAGTGTTTGCTTTGCTGTTTCAACATAGTTTTCAAAGTCCATTGACCTCCGAGAAATACAGGATGCAAGGGTGTCTATGAAACCTCCAAATCTCTCAAATATCTGAAATTCCTGGGATATTTAATGTGTTCTGTTATATTAAACAACTTTATCATAAATATTGTTGTTTAACGCTATCCTGTTGTTATTCATTGCCTTGATAACTAATGAATTATTTAGCTGAATTTCATGAATAAAACTAGTGCAATAGTTGCTGCAAGCAGGCCCTGGTCACCTCTGTGTTTGAATAATTCCATTGCCAAATGCTTCCAGGCTCTGCCTCAGAAATTAGCACAGGCTTACTGTAAGTTTATCCTTAATATTCTCTGTACTGTGAAAAAAAAATTTTTTCTTCTGTTCTTGTTCTTCTTCTGCCTTGTATTGATTTTTTTTTTTTTAATTATTCTTGCATGTTTTTTGGTCAGCGCAATACCAGCATGAGTTCTGTGGGATTTTTCTCAAATCTCCACATTTTCCTCAAAAGAACTATTTCCTTTTCTTGTAGGACTGGTTCACTTCCTGCAGACAATTCTGGTTTTATTTTAGATGTCTGTAAGAATTGATGAAGTTTTCTACCAGCTATCCAGAATATTTTTTATTCCTTTAAAACATTATGTAGTTTCCCTCTGTATTTGAGGACTATTTGTAGATTATGCTAAGTGTATTGTGCTGTTGTTTCTCTTTGGTCCTACATCTTATACTCTGAAACAGAGTACGTGACACCTGTTTGACAAAATGCAATGTAAGCCTCCTGTTTTACATTCAATTACAAGCTATATTTTTCCTATATTTTTTCTCACGGAAAACGGTTTTCTCACATAAAAGTTGGCAGCAGAGATGCCAAACCTTCCTTAAGACTATCCTCTAGGAAGCGTTTATACAATTCTCCTCTCCAGAGCTTGTCCAGACGGTTTTCCTTTCTGTCCTACCATTGCATCTCACTTCAAAGCTCTTGTAGACATGTTAGGATTTTCCTGTCTCACAATAAAATATGGAAGGTTTTCTTACTGTTACTAATGTGACTTTCACCTGGGGGGTAGGGGGAGCTGGTGCTTTTGACTATTTCTGAAAGACCACAGATAAACTTTCTGACATCTAGTGACAAGGTGGAATAATTCCTTCTCTGATTGAGCGTAATTTTCCTCCCTCAGTTGTGTTCTCCATTTGCTCCATTCCTGCCACAAGGCTGCTCCAAGGGCTGCTAGTGAAGGAGCTTAGAAACCTCTTTCACACATATTAAGGAATTATCAGAGTTTCCAGTTCACACTCTGCTTTCAGCAGTCAGCTCAGCAGAGTCAATAACCAAAAAGCTGGAGCCTCTATTGATTTCAATTGTTTGGCATTTCTAAAAGGAAATATATATGGATATAGATATTTATTATAGATTCATCTCACTTTATCTCCCAAAAGCTTAAGCAATTAATCAGTCATGAACAGCCCACTTTATATTTTACAGTCACATTTTAAGCAGAAAAATGGCCTGAATGACAACATGTGCTGATTGCAGACACCCCCAGTGGCAGCTGCAATCCAGCTTCTGTGGGAGATTCTTCTGCAGCCAGCACCAGGACAGGGGACCATGTGAGAGCAGATGTTTGCAGCCCTGTGCCCTGTACAGGGTTTCTGCCAGAGGAGATCAGCTCTCGTTGTCCCATCAGCTCTGAAAGGAGGAATGGGGGTAGCCAGCATGAACACTCATTTGGATCCACCACTGGAAAAGGGGTACAGGGTATTACTGATAGTGCTGCTGGAGTGTAGCTGGCCCTGGCTTTGGCTGTTGTTTATTTAGAACATACTGAGAGCTGCTGAATTCTGAATCTCCTCTTTGTGGCACAGCCGTGAGAAGTGTAGGCTTAGGACTTAAGTTTAAGAACATTAATATTAGGGGATTCTGATGTGCACTTTTATTCTGTCATTACCAATAATTTGCAAAGGCAGGAACAAAATCAATCTCATAAATAACATAATCATTCTTGGTAGAAAATGCACATAGAGGCATTAACATTTTAAAATGCTTCCAGCTTCTGTATGAAAAAGTGTGAAAATCTGTCTCAAAAAAATGGGGTTTTAAATAGTTTTCTGAAGGTCAGGTGATTTTTTTACATATTATTACCTCATAATTCAGTTGGATGCAGATTATGTCCTATGAACATCAAATACTCGATCTTCTCACTCCTTTTGTTGACATTTTTTGTGTATGTTGCTCATCACACACTTCTCTAATGCAAACTTCTTAATTTTGACCTAACAGTGATCTCAGTTGCTTTTCTCATATGAACCTACCTTGCAGCAATATTTATGACAAAATATTTTCAATTATTATTTTGTTGCCACTTTTTGATTTTATCATTCACAATGGGTTGTGGTAGGTGATTACTAAATGTAGATTTCTACTCACTAAGGCTTTAATTTCTACTAAAATTGAATAAAAAGCTTTCATGACTCGAGCCTTAAAAAAGCCAGATGTTTAAAAAAATCTTTCTACATTTTAAAACAACTATTTATTGATAGATGGAGAGAGCATTTTTAAGTTAATTTGCTATCAGGACAAAGAGTTCAACAAAACTGGAATTATTCCAACAATACAAGTTGAAATAGGATAAAATCAGAAGGTTTAGAAATTGAGTGTAAAAAGTAGACTCAGTGAATGAACCTGAGATATTAATGAGGATCTAACTACTGGTAACATACATTGAAACCCTTTCCCATTTCCTTTTCCCCTCAAATGCAACAGGTGGGCTGTTTATAGGTAATGGTCTGTCACCATAATGGTAAGTTAATGATTACTCAGTAATAGTCACTAAAAGGCTTAACATTAAAAATTTGTCTGGTTTTACACCACTTTTTTTTTTTCCCCTGGGAATTTGTGTACACAGAGGTTAAAGAGTGAATTTCAATACGCTTAATTGTGTTTCTTTCCAAAATTTCAACTAAAAAAGTATTACAACATTTTTTGATCATGGCAGGTCAGGTCACAGTCCATCTGGGTCCATGACCCCTGTAATCTGTCTTTACAGTGGCCAGTAGTGGATGTTAAGGAAATAAATGCAGGAGAAGAGACAGATCCATAGCCAGGTCATCTGTCGAGGCCTGAGCAGCCCCTCTCTCTGGTCCCTGCCCGGTGATCTTCTTTCTCAGTGCTTCATGTTAGAAAAACGGAGCGAGACTTCCTTCTGCTGCTTCAAGGATTGTTTATTTTTTCTTATCAAAGTTTCAGAAGCACAGGCTGTGCTGCGGCTTCCAGGAGTACAATGGCAAAATGTCCAATGGCTGCTCAGAGCAAGTGGCTTTAATACCTTTCATCAACCAGTTAAAAAATTTTATGTATTCTATTTTGTCTTTAAAACAAGTAGGTATCAATTTTATTGATATGTCTCTTCTACACTAAGTTCTTTCTACCAATTAACAAATCACAGGAACTTAGGTCCTAGAAGAAAGGAAGAAGAAGGAGAAGAAAGAAGAAGAAAGAAGAAGAAGAAAAGCCGACACCCTGGATTCTCCATGTTGTCTCTATATAATATATAGAGCAAAATCTAAACCTAGAGCTACACTCTCTGTGATACACTAAACAAAAACCTTTCTCACTTCTTTGGTGTTTGCAGCTCATCCAGGATCGAGGGGAGTTTTTCCCATGGGCTTAGGTCAACAGCTAAGCTATTATGGGGTGCTCTGGGCATAAATGAAACCCCCGGGGGAGCGGGAGAAGTTCTCTGGCCTTCCTTGACTCCACCAGTCACCCACAGGCACTGGCATTTGCAGCTACTGAGATCCTTAACTGGAGTTCATACAGTGACATCCTGTGCTACTGTTACCAGACAGTATGTGTGAATGTATCAGCTCCTTGACACAATACATTTCAAGTACAAAACATTCTGTGATATGAATTCTGCAACATAACTATATGCTACATGGAAAAGTACATTCCTGTGTTCATTTAAATCTGTTGCCCAACAGGATTTCATTTGATTCCTCCTAAATCCTTGTATCACAGAAAATGATGACTAACACCCATTGTATTCACAAGTTCAGAGCTTTCTCTCAAATGCTTCCTTAAATTTTCTTCTGCAAGCCAGTTAGTCCAAAACTCTTTTAGGTTTCTTCATATAGAAGCTATTACAGCTGCTCAGTGTATGAAATTTTCAGCTGTCATCTTTGAACCAGACTATCCTGAATAGTTTTTTACCATTCCCAAACTAACCTTTATATCCAAGACTGTTTATGGCCAATTAACTGAGCATAGCATCCATCTCAGCAGAGATACTTTCAGAAACTGCTTATGACATCCTTTATAGTGAAGAAAAGAACTCTGAAGAGAACTTTTTCTTTCATTATATGATACCTCAATTACTTTCAAATACTTTGGTAAGGGACTTAAACTTTAAAAAAATCTGAAAACATCAGAATGCTTACTATGAACACTGGGTGACCCTTGCCCATTGATTTCCAACATCTCCAGTAACTTTGTGGAACTCCACATTAGGTGTAGAGGTTTTGTTGATTTTTCTCCAACATATCAATCTGAATGTAGTGTTTACTTTTTTTTGTATTATTTGGTATAGTTTCCACCAATACATTCATATGTAATTTCTTCTCATATGGCCTTTCTGTTTCAGAACAGCACCTGTAAGGATTCATTTTCCCTAGACTCTATCAACTGCAAAAGCAAACAAAGAGATTATTAATATTTGATTATCATTCAGATGTCTGTAGCTATATCATTAAAACAGCTTTTCATTTTTTGTACTCTACGCACAAGTCAAAGGAACATTAATAAAAAATTAATACAATGCATTTGCAGAGCTCCAAGTTTAACTCTAGAGAGAGGCTTGAAGGCCTTTCAGAAGTAATTCAAAGCCCATTGAGTACTTTTGCAGCTCCAAAGATTTCCAGCGCATTTGGAAGACTTGGTGACTGTGTGTTTGATGCAAAAAATTTGCAGTCAAGGCTCTGCTGTAGAAAAGGCTTCTGACTCATTATAAAGTTCCCATGAAGTTGATGCTGTTCTGTAGACTTCCAAGACTTCCTACTGACTTAAGTGAGTACAGAATAAACGTACACCATGCCACTGCAGCTTCGGGAAGCAAAGCCCATATCAAGCAGAAGGAATTCTTCCATGAAGAAGAATCCTATGTAATGTTTTGGGAGAACCAAATCTCCAAGTCATTCTTCTGGAAAACTTTCATCGAAAGTAACAGCTTAAAGCAATTCTGCACTAGAAAGTAAGTGTCTAGCCCTAATTATTAAAAATGCTGCATCTAGGTAAGGAAATAAAAAGCTGGTCTGTCATTTTATTGAACTTCATTTCATTTGTAAAAAATGTAAATGAGCAGTGACAAAAATGTCAGTCCTGACATTTTATCTACCCTTCCCCCTTTTCTTACATATTTTACATTTTTCAAATAACTCCTTATCAGTTCATTTTTGAAAAAATGCACTTTATCTCTATTTTCCCAATGTTTTGATGCAAAACTTTCATGTATGCACCATAATTTGCACATTAAAAGCCAATTTACAATGCAAATTTTCATGTTAATTTTTATATGCAATTCAAATTTCTAGAACAATAGCACATACATTAAAAAATGCTGCATTTTGAAAATATAATCTTCTGTATGAAATAGATTGTTATTGCACCTACAAAAGAATATCATAAAACAGTGAAACATGTCTCACAAGTCACAGCAAAAACACATTAGCACTCTAAGCAGTAGTTTGTTTACATTAAAATTAGCTCTGAGAAGTTTTACTGGGAAACTGAGTGCTTGGATTTTCCACTAGAGTACTGAGTGCAAGATGTAGAGTTGCTGCCACTTTTGTGTGGCTTCTGTTTTTCTAAGTCAAGTGGAAATATCAATTTACTTCGAATTTTCCGTAGAAACCCTACTAAGTTTCAAACTGAAGACTTAGGATTTTACGAAGACAATAAATAAGACTGTGTTGGCTGCATGCCTTTGGGGAAGCAATCATTAGTTCACACTCAGGAATATGTTGCTGGATCCTGGATCTCACCAGGGATGTTTGGAGCTACAGAAAGGCTAAGGGAATGCAGAATTTCCAAGCCTGTACTTCACACCTGGCCCAGTCACTCCTCATTTAATACCAGAGGATGATTTATACAATGATCGAGGGTAGAATGCGGCCAGCATTTAACTAGCAGGATGAGAAGGAAGTGTTATAAAGATGTTATTGTCATCTAAAGATGACCTAAAGAAAAGCAAATATTCACACTTTGGAGTTCTCTGGCATCCCTGCAATTTAGATAAGACAGTGCTGCATCAGTTCTGCAGCCCAGATGTCATGCTGGAGATTTTTCTGTAACCATGAGGTAAAAAAAAATCCCTTTTTGTTAATGATTCCTGAAAATTTGGACAGTTGGTAGGCCAAACTCTGAATTTTTTGGTAGGCCCCATAAATGCTTCTTTAAATGCCACAGTTCCACAGTACAGTCTGTGTATATGATAATCCTGTTTCAAAGCATGAGGGGGGACAGAAGTAAGGGGACCTGCTGAAATCTACTCATTATTTCTTAGGGTTAGTTTTGTTTTGCTGAGTTGCTCTTGAGCTTTTACTATCCCAGACTTTTTACTACCCTTGTTTACCATGTTTGCACTAAGATCCCTCTACACAGCAATGAGTAAGAGCAGGATGACCACAGCCACTTTGCAAAACTACAGTCCGTAACTTAAACTGAGATCAAATGTTGGTTACAGGGGTAAATATCTTTTTTCATTTTCAACTAGGAAAACTTATATGTATCATCTATACAGCATTCCATGTTTCTGAAATTCTGAAAACATTTAAAATTGATGAATCCTGTCTGTCATACATATTGAGGTCAAACTCGCTTTTATAGGCAGAGGTATTACTCAAGATTAACTCAGCAGAATTCAGCTTTGTCAGCATTACATGATAATATAATTTGGCTTTTAGTAATTAAAAATATTTTAAAGATGTTAAAACATTGAATGAAATGTTGTCCTGATCTGCAAAGCTACTGTTGTGGTCTACAGGATTCCACAGTTTTAGGCAATGGCAGGATCTGCTCATTTTGAGGTTCCATTTTTGTAAGGGGTAAAATTTATGCCTGAGACAAACTCACTGAACACAGGTTTTTAACAACACCCCAGGTCCCTGCCACATCTGCACTGCAAGTGCAAAAATTCAGTTACTTGAATCTGCACCTGGCTGTACCAGTGCAAATACAGGCCAAAGAGATGGTTTCTCTAACTACCAAGGGATAGTGGTAGGCTGGCACACAGAAAGGACAGTGAGCCTACACACCACTAACTAGGTCCAAGACAGCAAATCCTCACCCTTCCAGTATTACTGCATTTTATAGTATTGGATATCTATTTAAATAATTGTAGATTTTGAAAAATGAAAGAGTCTCTCCTTAAATGATGAGCAGATAGTTAATTCCTACTCATGGCCACAAGAGGAAAACCAAGAAATAACAAAGCTAATTTATTTTTTAGCATAGACATTAGGAATACTCTTTCCAGCTTATGGATTGTTAAACACCAAAATAAGTTAGCCTGGAAGGCCATAGACTAGAAAGGCTTTAGGAAAGCAGAAGTTTTAAGAGCAGTTAAGCATACTTGTATTTGGGATGGTCTGGGTTACAGCTGATCAGCTCAGTCCAGGGGATGGACCACCAGTCTCCTGAATTCCTACACATCTTCTCAGTACTAGGATTCCATAGAGGTACAGTTGCCCTTAGTCTGGTACAATACAAACAATCCTGAAAGTGAATGACCAACATGAAACAATTGTACAACTGACTAAATTAAAGAGACAGGAAATGTTTTCTTACTACTCTTTATCTCAAAGTTATGTATTATATTGAGTCAGACAAGAAAACAAACACCATATTCCAATGCAAGCCAGTCCTGCCTGTTTTGCCCACATCACTGTTTCTTTTTCTCTATCTTGATTACAGATCAGAGTAGTTCAGGCTTAAAATGGTAGTTATCAGAACAAGAGGTCACTTGAGTCATTGCAATTTCCAGAAATGTGGCTTATGCCCTCAGAATTTGCTCTGGAAATGTTTTATTGTAAATTAAACATATTCCATATCATCCTGTCTGTGCAAAACATTAGAAAAGTTGACAAAGTGGGATAGAATGGCTGAAGGGTTTTTGCTGCATAAACATTAGAACAATACATTCCTGGTTTGGCCACTTTTATGGCTGACTGCCTGCACTTCTGGTTAAGAAAGATTTTAAATGAATCAAACTGTAAACTGATGCCCTATTGCTGTCATGGTGTCTGCATGACCTCATGAGAGAGGGCAAATAATTTTAAATGGCCAGATCTCAGCTTTGAGAACCAAACTCTTTGCTGCTGTAGCTCCTTTGATCTGTGTAAACCTGACTTCTGCTTTCTGTAGTTTTTGCAAACTGCAACTTGAGTTTTCACATGTATATTTTTTACTGTAAAAATGAAAATCCAAACCCTGATGTGAATGAAGTCTTGGTCATCTAATACTGTAAAATTAGAAACTGAAAGCTGAAATTACACATNATAATTCTAATTAATATTAGAGGAAACCAAAAACTAATGACATATGATTTGCTAATTTTCCCCTTAAATCCCAATTTTATTCCCACAGCAGGATTACTAGCTAGTCTAGCTAGTGTCTAGAAAGCTAATTTTCAAATGTGCACCAATACTTAGTCCATAAGTATAATCTGCAAAGATGCACGTGGAATACAAATGTTAAAAACATTTCATCAAATTCTGGTCCAAACTAAACCCAAATTATGTTCCAGTTTTGTACCAGTAAATCCCTAGCACAAGTTAAAAGGTACAACCAGCACCCAACAGAATAAAAGACTCAAGCTGAGCACAGAGAAAAAGGTTTACTCTATCAACCACACTGAAGCAGGAATAAAAAATATTAGCATAAGAAACCAGTAGAAAGTGAGCAACATTTATTCTCTAAATAGCAGGGAAAAAAAGTGCATAGTATTTGTGGTTCTCAAATGCTTCAGAAGATTGCAGAGCATTTAGTGGAAATCTTTCAAAATTGCCAACTAAACTGATGGACATCTTGTTTGTACATGTTACATTACCAAAATTGGGCATTACTATATTTAAATGAGGTTTTGTGGAAGTTTTTCACGTCTTACTAGTTTCAGACTAAACCAAACAGTGGTTTATTGAAATTGAAACATTCTCCAGTCAGTCTGGCCTAAAGACAAGCCTTAAGTGACTTTAATTCTGGAATTGTTTCAACTAAAAAAAATAAAGTTTAAAGTTGCTATGCTACTTATGGTAATTTGTTTTTGCTGCACAGAATTTTTTCCCAGCTTTTATATTTATTAATTATGATTCCAAGATTTTAATATCTGCCTCTAATTCTTTTTTTCATTTGCTTTGTATTCTAGATAGGTTGTGAGAGGTATAATCCAGGTGGGAAACACTGGATTACAGGGTTTAAAAAGTATGCTTTCAAATGTAACTCCTAATAGTGTCAACTAAATCTTCCTGGGGTAACAGCAGCTGATACATGAATCTGAGATGGTCTGACACCAAAAAGCCTGGTAATTTACAACAAGATTCTCTTCTCTGTTTCAAAATTTTTAAAAAAGTATATAAAAAAAAAAAAAAAACACAAAAAAAACCCCCAACAACTTACTGTGGTCCTCACACACACACCCTACTTCTTACTGTTCAAAGATAGCCCATTTTAAGCAAAACTGATACATGTCTTACATGAACACAGTTGTCCTAAAATTTGAAGCTTTATCTTTTAGGTCCAGCAGTAATTCCTGTGTTTTTCTGCTTCTGCAACATTTATACATCCACGTAGGCTAATCCCAACAAACCTGTGAGAAAAAACCACAGGTTTCCCCTTTAAGAACACAATTCACCCTCATAGACTATTAAGCCTGATCTAGTTCACTAGCAGGCCCAGCTCGTGGCTGTAATCATTTTGCTCTTTGAGTTATTTTTACACATTTCTTGCTTTGTACTACTTTGTATTTGTAGTTACAAAGCACCTTGGGGGGTGGGCTGGGGAGAAGACAGATCACTCTTTCCCATTTTCTTCCATTCACTAGATAGTTGCACAAGTTTGGGTTCTTAGTCTCTAAAAGACTTGGATATTTTCATTAGTCTTGTTTTGAAACTCTGTGGCCCCCACTGGAGAAGACCAAGCCTTCCACCTCATACTCATCCTCTTCAGTCACAGGGATTACTCTTACTTCACTGTTTGAAGTAGTAACATAGTTAATTCAAATTTTGTGCATTCAGGACTCCTAAGTGAATTCATGGCATTTCACTTGAAGGGACCAGTCTGCTCTGATCAAACTGGTTGTCCAGGAGCAATAGCAGGTTTCGAAACACTCAGCTTTTCCTGGTAGTGACAGCTCCTATGGAAAGGACGGTGAGAGGGCAGTTGTTACAGTAGGGTGGCAGGCCTGAGCACGAGCTACTCTTAGGGTGTTTGGAGCCCTGTGAAACAGATATACTTGCACTGGCCATTTGAAAGTGAAAACTGTACTGTGCATGCCTGGTGAGCCCATCAGATGTGCTGGAGAAGAGGCAGCTTTACAGACCGGCATGGCTGAAAATGAAGCACTGAGTGAGAGAAGGTTTCAAATTAGTGCTCTGTGCTCTCCATAGTTTGGGGGGGTGACACCTTGGGGATCCCATCTTTAGATAAAAAGACATAGGATAAAAGGCTGAAATAAATTACTCACGATCATTAGCTTCTTAGTCATGGGAGAACTACAAAAGGCACCTACAACTGGTTAGATTTGCATGTTGTGCATTCATCCAGTGTCCCCAGTGTGTTCTCGGTGGAAGGAGCAGAGCCTGATCAGCGAGCTGGAAATGCAGCTCTGCAGGATGCTGTCTGCCCTCCTCAGTGACTCTGATGATTACTTCATCAGGTTGTTTTACGGAGCAAATTTTCTACCTTCACCTAGATTTTAAGCAAAATTGCTCTTTTTCAAACTTTGCCTACATTCACCTACTTCAAACCTTTCCAGAAATGACAAAAAGCAGAGCATGAGTAGTCTGTGTTACTTTCAACTGACTTCATTGCCTTTAGTTCAGGCAATCTGAGATGTTCTGAAATTTAAAATTACCTATAAAGCTGACCTTTACATTCAGAATCAAAAATATTACTTCAGGATTTTGAGAAAAAGAGACTAATATTGATACAGGTTATGTACCAGTGATTAAAATGTAGAGTTAAAAATAAGATTGTGGTAATTTAAAAAAAAAAAAAGTGAGGGTTTTTACAGTAAAATATGAAGGTGTTCTTAAGGTACCTAAACAACTGTAACCTCGCTTCAGAGAGAAGTCACACAACAATCAGACAATTAGAATTGAGGTATTTGGTGCACTTAGCTTTTAAATAATTAAAAGATGTATTTACGTATTTGGTTTTTAAAGACGTATTTACACTTTTATGTAATTTTTTCCCACCCTGAGAATACCACTCAAGGCTATTATTCATGGAGTTCTTAAAACAAAACTGTGTAGAAACATTCCCTCTGCACAATATGGGGCACACAACTCATTAGCTAACCTCATTAGGCTCTCAGTCCACAAAGCAGTATAGAGTATCTAATTTGAGGTCCTAAAGCAATTTAGAGCATGAAAACTAAGCAAGCTTCTTGTTCCCATAATCAAGAGCCACAATCCTACTGTTTATGTGCCCAGCACCACCCTGCACATTTTCCTACCCACAGTCCCCAGTAGGAAAGTGTGAACATGTAAAACCTACTGCAGTTGCAAGGCACTGCTGTTTTGCATGGCCACTCTCTTCCTACTGGGCAAGGAAGAGGTAAGAAAATGGGTTTGGCAAGTAGTGAACACAGAATCAATCCTAGCATGATCTATGTCAGAAGGGACCTTAAAGATCATCTAGTCCAACCCTCTGCCATGGTCAGAGATATCTTTTCCTGCCATGGGCAGGGAGGTTGCACAAAGCCCCATCCAAACCTGAACACTTCCAGGGATGGGGTTCCCACGAACCTGGGCAACCTGTTCTGGTGTCTCACCCACCCTCATCATAAAACATTTCTTCCTTATAATCAATCTAATCTCCCTTACAGTTTAAAGCCATTCTATCATCACCACGAGCCTCAATACAAAATCATTCTCCATCTTTCATGGAAGCCACCTTTAAGTGAAGAAAGGCCACAATAAGGAGTCCTCTCTTCTCCAGGCTGGACAACTCCAATTTTTTCAGCCCATCCTCACAGAAGAGGTGCTCCAGCCCTCTGATCATTTTTGTGACCCTATTCTGACACAGCTCCAACAGATCTGTTTCTTTCCTGTGCAGAAGGCTCCAGACCTGGACACAGAACTCCAGGTGGGGTCTCATGAGAACAAAGTAAGAGGGGCAGAATCCCTTCCCTCTCCCTGCTGCCCACACTGCTTTGGATGCAGTCCAGGACACAACTGGCTTTTTGGGCAGAGAGTGCACATTGCCAGGCCATGTCCTGCTCTCATCCACCAGCACCCCCAAGTCCCTCTCATCAGGGCTGCTCTCAATGTCTTCATCCACCAGTCTGTACTGATACTGGGGATTGTCTCAATCCAGGTGGAGGACCTTGCTCTTGGCCTTGTTGAACCTCATGAGTTCATCTTGGTCTCCTGAAGTCTTCTGAAGGATGTTGCCAAGTATAGACTGTTTCTACAGCAATTTAACTGTCCCTACCAGTCTGCTGTCCTGGACAGGTGCTTCCTGCCTCAAAATCAGTGTGTGAGCTACAACTGATAGCATAGATGGCTTTTGCGCCTGTGAAAAGCAAACCACTCATTTACATGCTTTCAAAAAGATACTTATGGAAAATAAAGTATAAAATGGAAATTAGAAGGCCTAGGTGAGAATTTGACAAGCAAATAGTCATTGACATAAGAAAAATTAAAGGGAACTTTATTACAATATTAAAGATGCAAATTATGGATCAATGTCACTCCCAAGAAAATAAAAACAATAATTACAAAGAATAAAGCCTCCATATGCCTTTTCAAGTATGAGTCTCAGAAAAACACAAAGTATTGAGGATAAGAGGTAGGGCATAGATTTCACATGAAAGGATATTAAATACACTCCTTGCCTTGGAATAAGGAAAATGCGATAGATGTATATAAAACCCTGAGTGGAGAATGATTATGCATTATTTTTCATAACTTAAAAACTAGAGTACACCACACAAAATTATCAGAGGGGAGAATTAAATTGACAGATGTACTTTTTCCCATTTAAAACATTAAACTAACAATCATAGGAATTTTTGGATGCCAAAAAAATAAATCAGTTTATTCCAGATTGTCTTGATTCCTTGATTTTATAATCTGGAAATGCTGCAGGAGAAGGAAAAGAAACTTTTATGTTTTTACATATGCTTTCTCTTAGCATTTATTACTGGCTACTGTCAGAGGCAAGATGTTATTTAGATGGACCTTTGATCCAACTGGCTCAGTTTGTTTGAAGTTTTATGTAAAACAAATAATCACCTCTGTTCAGTTTTTTTTTTTTCCAGCAGAGAACATTGATTACAATAATATTTTTCTTGTAATAAAAATACAAAAACAGCAGAAGGATTACAGAGGAAATAACATAGATATTATAAACTGATAAATATAAAATAAAACACAGGCAGGATACATCCAACACTGTACGAATGAGAAAGTTCATGGACTAACATACAATCCTTCTCATTTAAATCATCTATCTAATAGTACTTTAAGTCAGTAACATGCATATATATCCACAAAAATATGGCTAAAAAAGATTTATAGGAATTATAAGAGAAGGATTTTTATCACTAAGTTAAGTGGTTGACACAGTATCTAATGACATACTTATGAAAGGCCTAACCATGGCCATGATAGGCCAAACATCTCTGCCCATGCATAGGAAAACCACACTCCTGAGTGTCCTGACAAAATGGAAAAACAAATGCATATACATTTCTTCTGGGTTTTAAAGATGATTTTTCAAAGGCCCTCCTCAGAAGACATTCAGGAAGAGCTACAAGAATGATCCAGAGCACATAAAGCAGCTTTTCTGAAGAAAAAATTAAAAGATTTATTGTGATTGACTTAGGAAAGAGCACAGAAGACTAAAAAGTGCTATAGGAAAGATGGAGCAGGAGTTTGAAATGAATTCAAAGCAATTAAATGATGGCAGTTTCTTAAATAATTCTCTTACTTCTCTCCTACTTCTCATGTACCCTGTAATTAGACTGTGGATAAAAATGGTCATTGAGCCTAAAAGTTAAAACAGAATTAAACATTTCTATGGATTTTGAGAATATGTATAGTTCTAATTAATCTGAATACCCTAGAATATTAAATGTTAGACTTTGAGGATAAATCAGTCTCTGACTATGAGAGATCAGAATGAAACCTAATATCCAAGACAGGTGCACAGTATTGTTATTTGACAACCACAGGGCTACTTGCACCTTTCTCAGAAGCATTTGGAACTGACCATTTCTGAAGATATAACAACGCATCCATATGCAATTTAAAGTAAATTTTTGGATTCTGTACTCCTGCTGTAACAAGAACAATTAATAGAGCTGTGGAAAGAGGTAGCATCAAGCTCAGTTGCAGCAATTCTCAGTTTTGGACTGATGTAATTTGTAGTGGAATGAAAAGTCAGTGGCCCAAAATGAGAGAAAGAGGAAGAGGAAAGCAAAAGGTGCCTTTTGGTTAGAGCCCAGGGCAGATGGGCACCTGTAAGCAAGTCAGATATGATGATTTCAATGCTTGTGTTTGCTGGCTGAGGTTAAAGGAGAGGAGTGGGCAGAGAAAAAGATGGAAGAGGAGGCTGGCCAGTATGTGCTAGCTGGGAAATTGGCACAGATCTCTATGGCAGCCTGTCATGCAGGGAACGGAGTGAGGCTGGAGACCTCAGGAAAAAGAAAAGACTAGGCAAGAAGAGTGCTGGTTGTAGGACATTAGGGTCAATGGGCATTAAACATGAGGGCTACAATAAGGAGCTGTAATGGATAAAAGTTCTGAACCCAGGTCTAAGAGTAATGTTTATCCACATGAAGCCTTCATACAAATGATAAACAAGTAAATCCTCTTGTAGATACTGTTGGTAAGTACTGACCAATGTGATAAGAAATGTCTTGGAGTCCAGTAACAGAACTGTCTCCTGATGCCAGTAATAGAAGAGTCAGGGCAGACATGGTCTGCTTTCCACTGCGTCTTGACCTGACCTTGGGAGAGAATAAAAGCTGAGTCTCGGTTTCCAACATAGTCGATAAAGGACAATTCCTTTCTGCCTCTATCCCTGCTGTTTTTGGGTCTTCAGAAACAAGGAAAGATGTACAAGTCTCCAGAACTGGGCTTGTGGAATGAGGTTAACTGGAAATACAGGCAGATAAAGTCAAATTCTGAGAAATGTGTGATAGTGCTGATTGGAAGGAATTCCTTCAAATACTCCTAACATAATAGATTCCATCTTTACTGTATCTACTCAGGAAAAAGGCCTAGGCATCATCAGAGAGAGCTGACTGGAGATACCTGTTCATTGCATGCTTGTATTCAAATGAACTAACAAAATACAGGACCTACAGAAGACCACCATATAATATACTGACAATTCACTATTTAATAGTGAACATGCACAACAAAATACAGGAAAATAAAAATAAGTGATTAAAATGCGAATTAAGAAAACACTGGGGACTTATAAAAGCACCCAAAAATTTTGACTCTTGCACTTTAAAGTGAGAAAATACAAAAATAAAAAGAAAGGGATGTGTAACAGTGCACATTGTAAAGAAGACACAACAAATATACATGACTACAATTTTTATATTTGAAGAGTCATTAGATTGGATACTAGGGAAGACTCAGTTAAATATGATATTAGGAAAAATTTCTGCACTAAAAGGGTGGTCAGGCATTGGAACAAGTTGCCCAGGAAAGGGGTGGAATCACCATCCCTGGAAGTGTCCAAAAAATTGTGTGGGTGTGGGACTTGAGAATATGGTTTAGTAGTGAACAAGGTGATGCTGGATTAATGGTTGGATTCAATGATTTTAGAGATCTTTTTCAACCTTAATGATTCTCTGATTCTGGGATTCTAAACAAATAGAAGCATAATAGACTGCTAAGAGTATTTTTTTTTTCATATAGACAGCACATCTTGGTACCCAGACCCACTAATGACAATATAATAGCTTCTAAAATGTATCACCCTGCTTCATAATGAAAAATAGAAAACTATCAGGAACATCAACACTAGTTAGAAAGGTTTTTAGAAAAAGACACAAAAAAATACAGAAAAGAGATTGCCATTGTCATACTGTGCTAGTGTAATCATCTAACACCGCAATAATATTCTACTTAAAAACAGTTACATCTTCCTGAGAAAAAATCAATTATTTTCAGTAATAATTTTTATGATTGAGAAATCTAGTGACTGTTTTCTTCTAAAAATACATGCACTCTCTTCCAAAATGAGAAATTAATGCTTTCATTTGTAGCTGTACACACCTAATGTAATTACACTTGGTCTATTGTTGTAGTACTGAAAGCAGAACTTAGCTGCATATTTCCCCCTTATTTTTGTACTTATGACATTGTAAAAATAACACATGCATCTCAGGAATTGATTCTGTGACATTTACCAAGTCCCACAGAGCTGGGAACCAAGCCTGCAAAATCATACTCATAAGAATACACTCCCCAAGTCAGGTCAGTGAATAAAAGCTCCTCACATGAGTAAGGCTACAAGAATAGACGACAGGAGGTCAAGGTCAGTGGTGAGTTTTGGCTGAGTCAGGGTTGGAGGATAAGGCCCTTATGAATCCTATAAATAGTTCATTGTTGAAAGAGGTCAGACCTAATTCTGGAAGTATTTTGGAAGAAGAAACTACTGCGTGACTGATGACGTACACCTACCCAAGCCTCTCTGCTTATTAATGTGACATTTGTTTGGAACCAACATATAATAAATAAAAGATATTTTTAGGATGTGCCAGGGAAATGCATTCAGATTTTCAGAGAATAACTGGAGAACTGGAGTATATTAAAAGTGTTGCACAGTATCAAAGGAATGGTTGTTAGAGTATACAAATAAGGTATTAAAAGCTGGTGGTTTCTATTGGTCCTGATGGAAACAGAAAAAGCAGGCCGGGGAGGCTAAAAGGTATGATTTACTCACACGACTTTGATTAGCTAAAAGCTCATACCTAGACTCCTTTTACAGTAAGTCAAGGGAAGCAGGTGCCTCTACTACCATTAACCACATCCTAAGGCTATGTAGATTGTCAGAAACCTGACCTATGTGAGCACCATCAGGAAAAGCAGTTTCCCCAAGGTCTTTTGCCCAGAACGAGTGGTTTATTCCCAATTCTGTAGAGTAACTTCATTTTTGTTGACATAAGGGTTCCACAACCTTGATAGATAGCTGACATTACTGAAACCATCCTCTTCCACCTCGTTCTTTCTCCCCTCAAGGTTACTTTTCAGTTGGATCAGTTCTCTGATCTGGAAACCATGCCAGCAGTAGCTGGGCAACGGATCAGAGCCAGCCAATGCTGGGCAAAAATGAGTGCTTCTTTCAATTTGAAAGTCAGAGGAAGGCATTTGGCAAAGTGTCTGAATGAGCCATGTGGGTCTAACACTTCACTGCTACCAGTATAGGAAGGTCTTCTATTCTGTTCCCCTCCCTGCTGCCAGCTGCACACAACCAGCACTTCCTTTTGCAATGGCTGTGGACTTGCCTTCTGTGACTGGAGACACCTTCCTAACCTGGTAGGAAACTAAACCACTAAAAATAAGTAAATAGATTTTAGTGTGTTAGCCAGTACAGCTGGATCATAGAGGTGTTAGACAGACAGGAGAGCTGGCAAACAAGGAAAGAGGCTGAGTGACCTGGGGATAAGGAAAGGAGAAGAAAACAAGATGGGAATGAAGTCTGGTTTCATCCTTTCAGTAGTCATGAGCTGTTAGATCAGCTGCTCATCAAACTGTACCCTCAGGGCCCCCTTCCATATTATATTGGATTTGATCTAATTGGAGGCAGACACGGGAAGGGACAGTCCCACTTTCCTCCAGGCCTTCAACTGCACATTTCCAATAGGCATGACAGCAGAAGTGAGGGGACAGAAGAACCAGCATCCACACTCAGATAAAATGCCCCTTAAATTAACTGCTAAAACCAGGTGGTATCAATTACCCTCTGGAGTATATGTTTCCTCATTAACAAGAAGGAACCTAGACAAAAAACCCCACACTAGTGATGCCTCTATTTTCAAAGTGCCTGAAGCTCAGTGAGACAAAATTCAGAGTGATGTGTCCTATGCTGTCCCTGTCTACAGTCTCCACTCTACATGCTGCAACCTTACATTTTGAAGGAATGTGTTTGTGCTAAATATTTCTTTCATTTTACAATAAAAATGATAATGGAAAGATATCTAAAAAGTGAAAGAAATTGAACTGATCTGCTGGTATATGCATTATTATACCAATTCCCGAGAGAATTGCAACTCTTGCAAAGCATTGACACTGTCCTCTTGCAATTCAAAACGAAGTCAAAACTGAGAGATCACAAAGGAAAAAGGGCAAGTTTCTAAACCCTACTGATGAATCCAAATCAGGCTGGAGCTGGAAGAATAAACATAGAGCCAAGAGCTCCTCCAACAGCTGTTGAGACAGTGTGTGCTCACAGGGCTTTCATCAGCCCTAGCAGGGGTTAGTTTGTGGAAAGAACAAAGGAGCCTCAGAGCCTGGGCCATGGAGGGAGAAGCAGCGGAAACAAAAAGGCCACTTGGACGACAGTCAGAGACTTCCCTAAGTCCCATTCTCTTCCCCTCCCTCACTTTGAGAAATACCTTAACTGTTTCAGGAGCCTCATTCACTCATGTTACTGGCTTAGCATGTTACTGACTTCTATGAAGCTATTTAAAAGAAGGTGCTGTTCAACATGAGCATGAATAGCATGATTTTTTTTTATTAGTAGCTGAAAGACTATTTCCTATGATGAATTATTAAACAAAGCATACAAAAGTACCTCCATGAAGCACTGGCTTCCGTAACAGATGCTGACTGATTTCAGTGAAACAACTCCAGTCTATGTTGATATTCAGCCATTAAAGAGACTAAACAAAGGTATTGTCACACATTGAAATAAAGCTATTTTATTTTACCAACTCTGACTCGCACACTTTACTACTAAAATATTGATTTCAAATTGCATCTTATTTGTGTTGCCAAGGGGATTTAGTAAATATATTAACCACCAACTTGAGGAAGAAAATTTATGTATACTTTTGTGTTTGACTGAAGGAAAACATTCTTCAAGGAAACAAGTGTCTAGACATGATGACAATAAACCCTCTATTACTGGAATGGCGGGAAAAGAGGTTGCCCTCAGTAAGCAGTACTTCCCAAAAATTCATGAACTGTTTGCCAGGCTGTCATGCGCTTAAATGATTATTTCAGATATTCATTCTTCATAAGAAGCCTTATGTATAATTTCCCAGTGTGGAACACATTGATGGTTTATGGGTTTTTCTCCATGAACAAAGCTTTGTTCTGTTGAGAGAGCTGAAAGGTACCTTACACCCATCACTGCTGTGTCAAGGGGAAATGCTTCATCAGCCCCACACTTGTGTCATAGTATAATTTTGCAATTCTTGTCATATGAACTGTGTGAAAAGGGATTATAGGCATACAGGAAATTAGCACAAAAATTGTTGTTAGAAGTAAAATAATGCTGATGATGGTCACAATGCAATCAGTAGGGCCAGTACTGCTCTCTAATGATTTCCCTGTGAGCAAGACTCAATCCAGATAAAAATTTGAGGGAGATCCTCCCATTACTAAGGCAGGAACAGATTTCTGATTAAAAAGAACATAGAAACATTTAATTTGTCATTTTTTTAATGAGAGCTTTAGTTTCACATCCCACTCCTGGGAGTTGCTCTATCTGGATCACCTCCTGTGCTCGCACAGCTTCAGATTTGAACTAAAAAACCAAAACTGAGTCAGATAATCAGAAAAGGAAATGGAGTATAAATTGAGAGCAAAATTCAGAATTTCATTTCATGATGCAAGCAAAAGTGACAAATGGGTTATAACATTAATTTCACCTGACAGAAATAAGAACTAGGGTTGTTTCTTTAAACCAAGAGCTTCTTTCTTCATCTAAGAAAGTTGGGAGATGTTATCAAGAATACCAGGTTCTGTCTTAATGCAAAGACTGCTGAAGAAAGCCTAAGGGGTTTTTTAGACGCTTACAGCTTTTGTATCAACTTTTTAATTTTATGAATCAGTTTTAAGGTGGCCTGATACACTATACTGAGTTATTACTTTAAGAACTCTGAGTGAGTCAGCTTTGTGGTTTCTGAGGAATGTGTTGTGCTTCTAGGAATTCAACCAGGAGCTCTGGGCCTGTAGATATGGCCTCTGATGTGCACAGCCAGACTGATGGCTCAAGGAACAAGGATAATAATATTTACATAATAAGCTCTAAATCTGTGAATTAGTTTTTACAGTTGTGAAAGAATTAGGTATTAATTAGGTAGAAGTGAAAAAAACAAACAAAAAAACCCAGATAAAAATGGAAACACAGGAAGAGAAAGAAGAAATACCATTTCACTTCAAAGCCTTAGGTGCTACTCAGCTGACAGTAGATGTAGCAAACACTTAGTAGTATCTTGACATAAAAGAGCAGCAATGGATTAAGTTCTTTTCATGTTATAACAAATTCTTATGCAAGACCATTCACTTATTCCTTAAAAATAAAACTGTAAAGACCCAAATCTGTGATTGTCTCTTTTTACTCAAAGATTGGCTATCTTGTACACTTTGATAAGTAGGCACTTCATTGAAGGTAAAGTTTAATGCTGACAACAATTGTGAGTGTTTTATGATGCTTCCTGTGATAAGTTAAAATTAATCAATTAAAATAACCAATTTTGAGAAAGTACAGATAATTACACCACGGTATCATAAGGACTTTCCCAGGGTTATCAGCAGTTTTGGACCTTTAAGAGTCACAAGTTTACATTTGAACCAAAGAAATTTGCAGAAGTAATAACTGCCTTTTTATTGGATAAGCCACTGGAAACTACGGGATTTCAAACTAACTACTGGACTACAGGGAAAATTATGAATCCTTACTGCAATTCTGGGAAGACTGACTTCAGTCCAATGTTGGTTATAAACCTTTGTCTCGTCTTTCCAGACTACCTTGTCCGCATTCTCTTCTGTTCTGGTACCTTTCTCCTGTCTATTCCTTCAGTTCCTGCTGGTATGCTGGTATTTCCCAGCTCTACGTGGCTCTTCCTGTCATGTTTCTGTATCTCTACACCTTGATAGTAATCACGAATCACCTCATCCCTTTCTGTTTCTCAGATCTCTTCACCTGTCAAGCTACCACTTCCTTTTTCTCACTGAAAAGATAGGTAAATTCCTGGGAGAATTTATCTTGCCTCAGTTTCAGGGACTAATGTCAGAGAAGCTTCCAAGTTCCCAGGCTGAATCACTGGAGAGGAGGTGCCACTCTACGCCTTGAGCGAGGAGAGCCTAGGAGTGCCTAAGAGTCTTGAGAACCTTACGTGAAATAATGAAAACATATTTGGCTTACAAAAATAATGAAGAGTCCTTTTTAGTGAAAGCACAGTCTGAGATAAATTTTGTTAACTACTTTCACAACAAGAAAAGTGTTGGAGTCAAGGAAGGCCAGGAAACCTCTCCCGCTCCCCTGGGGGTTTTGTTTATGCCCAGAGCACCCCAAAATAGCTTGGTTGTTGACCTAAGCCCATGGGAAAAACTCCCCTTGATCCTGGATGAACTGCAAACACCAAAGAAGTGAGAAAGGTTTTTGTTTAGTGTATCACAGAGAGTGTAGCTCTAGGTTTAGATTTTGCTCTATATATTATATAGAGACAACATGGAGAATCCAGGGTATTGGCTTTTCTTCTTCTTCTTCTCCCTTCTCCTTCTTCTTCCTTTCTTCTCTAAGTTCCTGTATTTGTTAATTGGTAGAAAGAACTTAGTGTAGAAGAGACATATCAATAAAATTGATACCTACTCGTTTTAAAGACAAAATAGAATATGTAAAACTTGTTAACTGGCTGATAAAAGATATAAAAGCTACCTGTTCGGGGTAGCCATTGGACATTTTGCCATTGTACTCCTGGAAGCCACAGCACAGCCTGTGCTTCTGAAACTTTGATAAGAAAAAATAAACAATCCTTGAAGCAGCAGAGAGAAGTCTTGCTTCATTTTTCTAACATGAAGAATGGAAAAAGAAGATCACCGGGCAGGAACCAGGGACTGGGGTCACCCAGGCTCTGACAGAAAGATTTTTCCTACTGCACACCTGACTGTGAAGTCTTGCACAAACTTCTCCATCAACCTGTACAAATCCTTCCAGTTCTTTCCCAAACAACAACTGTAGGATGGATTTTATGCAAGGGCCACACCCACTGGTCTGCACAACTGCTCACCAGCTCACATCACGGCAGACCCATGGATAAACTACATGTTAACTACATGCAGCTCCTATTGTCCCAAAGACCTTTAACATCCTATGTAAGAGTCTCTAAGAGACCAGCATTGTCATATAATTCTTGATCTGTAAATACTAGAGAATAGTTCATCCATCAGTTCTTTTGGCTCTCTGTGAAGAACTATAACAAGTGGCATCACTGATATTGAAACAAAAGAACAGTGACCATTGTTTTATTTTGGGGGTTTTTGTTGTAATCCAGTACCATCATACTAGTCAAACATATCTAATTTTCTTTCTTTTCCTTCTGCACTTGGAGTCCTGTTGTTAGAGGCAGACTCTTTATTACCCATTTCCACACTTCTTTCTGTTTTGCTTTACAGTTGACTTTGCTTCACAGTTTTGCTCTGTCGTTGACCTCATCTGGCCTTAAATGAACTCTAGATCTGGCTACAGGAGACTTTGTCCATGTGAAAATCTTCTCTTTTGCACATACTTACATAGACAGTAGTTTCATTGGCTTTGTTTCACTCCTTTGCTTGCCTCTCCAGTTGTGTCATTCCCAAATACTCATGAATTGGCCCCATCTTGTCTCTCAGAAATTACATCCATTTGGGACATCTTGTCTGTTTTCTACTTTTGTGTCTGAAATAAATATTCCAGTCACATTTTCAAGTTTTATTTCATAACAGTGAAAACAAAAGCTGAAATCCTTGCACAACCACTTGATCTAAGGAGCTTTAAGAAAAATGCTGATTACAAAACTTGTGGTAAAATTGTAAAAGTTTGCAATATGGAGATTGAGAAGAATAGCATGTCTGCTTTGCATTTCAACAATCAACGTGCTTTTCACCCACACTTTGCAGATATATCTGATTCTGATCTGGTCTTTTTATAGCTCCAGAGCCTAGCAGTGATGGGGAAAAACTTGGTTCAGGATTAGCTCTTAGAACAAGCTCAAGCTGTTCTGTACTTGGGTACAACAAGTTTGGTGTGTGCCCTCACAGCCTCTCCACTTATATGCCACCTTTAGCTGGCTGGTATCAGCCAGCATATTTCAGAAGGGAAATGGTAATTAGAGGCAGGCTATAGATAACCATGGAGTAGTACTTAATCAGTGCTACAAATATTTTCAACAGCTAAAATAACCCCAAGCAAACAAACCCCCATCCCCCCCCCAACATTACATGAAGTTTTACCTCCTCTGCAGATGAAAAGCAGGATCAGGCCAGGCCTAGTCCGTGAGGACATCCCAAGTTCTGCCAGCAGTTTAGACAGAGACTCCATCTATTCAACACACAACTTCAAAGTGCACAACCTCAGAAAACAGGGTTGCTACTCGAAGTTCTGGAAAACACCTAATGCTTCCTGGGGGATCACGAGCAGGGCAACTGATTACAGGGCCTCCTGGTCCGTGAACACCAGGTGACTGAAGATCAACTCCGGGCCTCGCTGACAGGGTGCTCTCTGAGGCACTCGGTGGTGAAGCTTCCAAAAGGATTGTCCCTTCTTCTCTCTGGTGACCAGTGACAGGAAGGAATGGCCTGGAGCTGTGTCAGGGGAGGGGTATTTTGGATATTAGAAAAAGGTTTTTCATGCAGAGGGTGGATGAGCACTGGAACAGGCTCCCCAAGGAAGGGGTCACAGCACCAAGAAGCATTTGGACAACGCTCTCAGGCACATGGTGCGATTCTTGAGGCTGAGCCACGCAGGGCCAGGAGTTCGACTTCGATGATGTTCGTGGTTATCTTCCAACTCAAAATATTTTGTGATTCCGTGATACCTCCAGCATGCCTGAGGGCGAGCCTGGGCGCCCGCTCCATGGGGAAAACAAGTGGCTTCGAGTCCCGCGGCTCACCTGCATGGAGGCCGGCCGCCGCGGGANGTCCCTCCGGCCGGCCGTCCCTTCCTCTCTCCGGCCGCCTCCGTGCCCGCCCGCCCGCGGAGGAGCCGGGCTGCGAAGCCCCGGGTGCGGGTCCCCAGCGGGACCTCCGGCCTCAGGGGCCGGGGGATGGCGGCGGGAGAGCGGCCAGGGCTCGAGGGAGCTACCCTCGGGTGCCGGGGGACTTGAGGCGGGCTAGTTTAGTGTCCTAAATGAACTTCTCACATGCCGAAAACACTTCTACATATCTGCTACACTCCACAGCTTGTTTCTTCTTCCTGCTTCTTCACACGTTTGGGGCTTTCTCTTTTTTTTCTCCCCTCCTCCCTTCCCCCACCCCCTTAAAAAAAAGAAAAAAAAGAAAAAAAAAAAAGAAAGTAAGTTTTAGCATTACTACCTCTCCCACGCTACTCCCCTTTCTGGGAGGAAAAACCCCACAGCCTGAACACACTGGTGTGTCTGGTAAAGGAGTGCTAGTTTAAAATTAGATGCAGCGTCAGCTGTCACAGCACCGTGCGATCCCCAGCGTAGCGAGCGCTCGGGGTAGCGGTTGGAAAAAAGTGACCTCCCGTGTTCTTGGCACTGTGGCTTTTTGCTTGATATTAATCTGCAGAGCAGCTGGCTCAGTTCTGCTTTTCAGAAACTGTTGAAAACCTTATTCTAATAAAATAATTATACTGTAATATACTGAATATAATACTGAAGTTATTGCTTCAGTAGAAATATCATGCGCTGTNGAGCGGCCAGGGCTCGAGGGAGCTACCCTCGGGTGCCGGGGGACTTGAGGCGGGCTAGTTTAGTGTCCTAAATGAACTTCTCACATGCCGAAAACACTTCTACATATCTGCTACACTCCACAGCTTGTTTCTTCTTCCTGCTTCTTCACACGTTTGGGGCTTTCTCTTTTTTTTCTCCCCTCCTCCCTTCCCCCACCCCCTTAAAAAAAAGAAAAAAAAGAAAAAAAAAAAAGAAAGTAAGTTTTAGCATTACTACCTCTCCCACGCTACTCCCCTTTCTGGGAGGAAAAACCCCACAGCCTGAACACACTGGTGTGTCTGGTAAAGGAGTGCTAGTTTAAAATTAGATGCAGCGTCAGCTGTCACAGCACCGTGCGATCCCCAGCGTAGCGAGCGCTCGGGGTAGCGGTTGGAAAAAAGTGACCTCCCGTGTTCTTGGCACTGTGGCTTTTTGCTTGATATTAATCTGCAGAGCAGCTGGCTCAGTTCTGCTTTTCAGAAACTGTTGAAAACCTTATTCTAATAAAATAATTATACTGTAATATACTGAATATAATACTGAAGTTATTGCTTCAGTAGAAATATCATGCGCTGTGAGATGAACTTGAAATGCCTTCAGTTGCCTTTACTTTACTCGAAATACTTAACTTCCTTCCCATATTGAGGGGCTGTTATTAAATAAGCTTGTAAGATTTTGTTTGGTGACAAGCCAGAAAGTATCATCTTGGAGAATAAGATAATTATTTACCAAGCCATCATTTATGACATCTGTTAAAAAATACTTCACATTTTTTGCATTTACTGAACAACTGTTGAAAGGTGTACTGCGGGGATCTGAGGTGAAATTCTGAAATTCTTCTTGCATAATTGATTAATCTATGAATTTATTAGTTCATCAGTGATTAATTCAAAGATAAATCAATCTATATTTTAATGGCATAAGGGTCTCAAAATAGACTTGTGTTTGCAAAAGGGAAAACTTTATTGAGTTTTTAAAAATGTAATAAAGTCTTCCTTCAGTAATGTTCCTGGTAATACAGAATCATAAAAATCTAGATTGGAAGGTGCGTCTGATCAAATACCAGCATTGTTGTATTGCATTTTAGCTCATCTCTGTGTAGTGACTTTTTCCCCCTCATGCAATGCTGTCATATTAGGAATGTGAAGGTGGGAGGTAGGGATTTGAAAAGAGGTAGGGATTTAAACATCAAAGAAATATTGAATCACAGAAAGCAAGTAATTTTTAGCAGTCGTGGTACTTTTGTGTCAGTTTTCAGATGTCAGTTATTGGTATTTATTATTTCCTAAGGACTTGAAAGCACTTGATAGCATGTGAGAACTGCAAATTGTGTGAGAGCTGGGAATAGCTGTGATAAGAGGAAGGGAGCAGCAAGTGAAGCAAACCAGCCTAGTTCTTTTTATTCCACTTACTTTTGTATGAGCTGCATATAATGACCTTCAGGAAATCAAACTCTGCATTCTCCTAAATATGTTAATAAAAGCTGTGTACTGGGCAGGCAGACTGGGTTGATTCTTTTGCAGCCCTTCATCTGCTGGTCTCAGCTGTGGGCACGAGGAAGGAGTTGTCATTCTTTTTGCAGGGTTTTACTGCAGGACTTTCGAAGGGCAGAGACCACTGCCACTTCTTTGCCTCCCTATTCCCATTGACTGTTCAGTGATGTGGAACTCTCTTCTGACTCAGAACTTTTTCAGCACCTTTAAGATGTCTGTGTCAGGTGACAGGGAAATTCATTGATATGGAGATTGCTTAAGGACCTTCTTCTCTACCAAAATTCTGTTGTGAAGAAGCATTGCATGAGGAAATGCGGAGACTGTACTCAAGTACTCATCTTGAAAGTCTGAGGTGATGGTTAAGTTCCAGGAAGCTTCTGATTAAAAAAAAGAGTATATTGTTATCTTAGACTCTCCCAGCTGTCACCATCTAGACGTAATGTAGTGGTATTGTAGCATAATTCAAGTGATCTGAAACCAATAGAAAGTGATATGTTGCTCAATATACAGGAAGGATTTTCATTGTCCTCCCACAACAGAATAGAAAATTTACTTCCTTCTGATAATACTTGAAAACAGTTTTTTCTTCCTATCACTGCAAACTATACAAGCCAGTTTATAGTATCAGGCTTGTTAAAATAAGTTTCACTAAGTGTCTTCCTCCTATCAACACTTTGTGATAACTGCCAAGTAAATAGTGTCAGACTTGACTAAATATTTGCAGAGGGTTGTGGAGGGTTCTTTATGTTGATGCTTACTGAACTGCAGGCCATCTTTATTATAAAATTACGACCAATCATGCAGCTTCAACCTCACTAAGGGCAAAATTTCTGCTTTTAGTAAAAATTCCACCAGAGATACACACATTTTTGATGGTTGCAGTGATTAGAAAACATGAAAGCAGTATCAGGAAAAGCATGCATTTTTGTCACTTTGAGTACAATATTTTGGCCTTTTTTTCTTGTGGTTTTCTTTTTATTTTGTACTGCTTTGTCTAGATAAGCTCTTTCCTTTGTGTCCATCTTAGCTTTCTGCTCATTTGTTTTCATTTTAACCATTCTCTTTCATTCACATCCCGTATAATTTCTTGTCCTTCATTGTTTAGTTCCCTGTACTTGTAGGTAGGTTGCCTATCTCTCTATATGGTATTTAATCTTGTGGTTCTTTGGTTTTTGGTTGTTTTTTTTTTTTCTTTACTTCTTTTTGGCAGAGGAGGAGAGGCTAAGAATGACACAGGAGCGTTGGTGTTGTAGAACTAATGTCTACATTAAATGATGCACATTAGATGATGTCTGCATTAGTTTATTTTCAGGTTTTTCTTTGAGATGCTGAAGGGGCAGTTGTGAACAAATTATATTTTCCTTAGGCTAGTTCTGTCTTACTGCAGTGTCAGGAGGACTGGAGTATGAACTGTTTGAACCCTCTGTTGCGTATAGTGAATAAACGCAAGGGGGTCTTTTGTTTTGTTTTGTTTTTTTGTATTCTTTGAAAAAGAACATTCAATTTTCACAACAAAAGGTACTGGCCATTTGAATCACAATTATAATGAAGAGGAATGAAAATGAAATAATTTTTTCTTGCGTGTTTTGAAATCCCTTAACTATTTGTGTTGAAATTTTTCAGGTTTAAATCATGGTGTAAGAAGTACTCTCTTTTTTCAGAAGGGAGTAATTTTGGGAGTAATAAAATGCAAATAAATATTTACATGTAAAAATATATTTAGCATATTTTCTTAAAATGTGCATAAATTATGTGATGAATGAGCTGAAATGAAAATCCTGTGCTTTTTTGTACTTCTTATTTCAGACACTTCTGAGAATTCATCAGCACTCTACATTGTAAATGTTGAAAGAAATAGAAAAATTATTTATACCTGGAAGGTAAGTCCATATTGGAACTTTATAAATTGAGAATAATACTGTATGTGAATCTAATTGAGCTCTTGTAGTTTTAATATTTTTTGCAGTGAGTGTTAGAACATGGAAACACAACTGATTACAACCTGGGAGTTTGGGCAATGGGAAAATACCCATCTCCACTTCAGACAAAGGTTAACAATGATGAAATGGAGATGAAATCAAGCACTCACTTGATTAAGTCCATAGGATTTTTGCCCTTGACTTTTTGGTGGCCCAGAATCTCCCCATGAATGAAATGCAATTTTTTTTAAACATTTCATAAGCAGCATATAATTTCACCCTCAATTTTTCAGCAAAGCCTAGCTATTAAATTGGGAGCAGTACTTTAGTTAAATATTTTTTCTTACTATGATGTCTTAGGATGCCATTTATCTAACACTATTTCTCCACATACCTTTCTTTAAGATTCATCCTTAACACTTCATTGCAAGTAGTCTGAAGTAACCACTGTTTATTTGATGTCTTGAAGTATCTAGAACTGACTTCTTAGCATAGGATTCTGCTGTCCATATGGTTTTGGTTTTACTTCCAAGTGGGTTTTCTAATAGTTTCAGAAGGTGAAACTTTGTCTCATTCCCATCATTCCCTTGATGAGACAAACTGTGCTTCTTGACTGTGCAGCTCAGAGGAGTCTGTAGATCCAGCTGGATTCTGGAGAATCTTGTTTCTTGAGGAGTACAGATATGAGGTGAACTCCAGTAGAGTAGGCTCAACAATGCAAAAACTCTCCAGTTTCCTTAGGGTTAAGGAAAGAGGTGAAACCTTCACCAAGGTGTAATACACTTTAACTGTGGGTGGATGTTTCCTTTGGTACAAGCATAGGGAGGGGAGCCTGTACAAGAAAATAGTGACCATAAAAACAATTGTAAAGTATGTGCCAAATTTTGGGGTTTTTTCATTGCTCAAAATTCTAGAAGACTTAACGCAAGTAACCATCTAGCTCAGCAGAAGATCTTGTACTCTGTGTATGTGGTGTTGCTGCTTTCTAGCACCTGTGGAATCTCACACTAAGCTTTTTTAGGCCTCTGACAGTCTAACTGCCTTGTTTGCTCTTCAGGCTCTTGCAACTGGCACAAGGGATGAGGTGTAGCTCAAGGTTCGCACATCTAAACGCAGGTGTCTGCCTGCATGCTGGGTGTCTAAGCTCTCACTGTAGTCTGTAGGGATCTGGTGAAAACAATTGGTGAAGCTTAGGGAGCTGGCCACTTGTCGCCTGTTCTTTGGGAAGAGGTATATGGCACAGAAGATGTAAACTAAACTGAGCTGGCCTGGCTTGTTTCCCAAGAGATAAAAATAGAAAACAACCTTCGTCTTCTAAGTGAGAGAGAGTCAAGTGTATTCTGTGTGAGACCAGGGGAAGGTGGAAAATGAGCTTTATTTTCAAGCTTATTTTAGAGTATTATGTTGTAGTGTGTTTGACAGTGTCTGTATTTTGTGACATTAATAGTGTAAAGGGAGATATTTTTAACAGAAGTGAATTCTATTTGCAAGATAATGCAAGAATCTTCAGAGTGCACATGAAAACAAGTGTCCTAGTTCATGCATGGTCATGGGCATTGATGTAGTTCTGTTACCAGTCTTGTAAAGTGTATTTTTCTGTATCTAAGTATAGAAGGTGTTAACATTTTAGATGCACTTGAAAAAAAATAGTTATTTGTGAAAGCACTTGCTTAATCTTAAATTAGGAGGCCTGGAGCCTGTGTCTTAATATAAAGATATTTTGTTTTCCTTGTTTAAACCAGAAGTCAAAGACTTTTGTCAATGCTGCAACAATAATGAGACACTCAGAAATAGACCCCTTAGGAAGCGAATACTCAGGCTTTTGTTTCAAATTCACAAAGCAAGATGCCACAAATTTGTAAATAACTACAGATCTCTTCTCTCTCCCCCTAAGCAGTTGTTAAAAACAATGATGCTCGCTGTGTAAGTAGAAGCCTGTGTGACTGGATTTAATTTCAGTAGTTTAGCATTAGTGCCTATACCCAAAGTACAACATTAATTGATATCAGTTTGATTTGCTATCCACTGTATGCAGCAAAGCAGAATTTTTATTTTTAATATATTTGGAAAGTTTAAGGCATGATTAAAATCAGTAAAGTTGTGATTTGTAGCCCCAAGCATTTGTATGTGCCCCAAACAAAATCGTTGTATAAATCATCAATAAGCTAGAAAGGATATATATTATGTTAGTCTTCAAAGGCAGAAGGCTAATGGTGAGCTTGTAAAATACTTAACCTTCAAAAAATTACTTCCTAAGGCAGACCTGAAATCCTTTTTCCAGGCTACAGCCAGATCACTGGGAGCTGATTTTTGGTGATGTTTGATGTTTCTGTGCTCCCTTTTGGAGCAATGACCCACCATGCTGGTGAAGTTTGGAATACCAGCCTTAAATCTCCAGGGGCCATAGCATCCCTATTGATTCTTGTACAGACATCTCTCTCTCTGGCCTTACTGCTATAACTAAAACCAGTTTAAAAGCAAAGTGAGAGAGAGGCACTTGGTTTATCCAATGGCTTGTGGGCTGGGGATTGGCCACATTTCAGCTTTATCCCATGTGTTAGCTCTAAAAGGAAAAAATAAATCTTCTCTTGGAATTAGAATTTGCTTTCTTGGAATTAGGTAATTAACTGCCTGTTTATATATAGGACAGGAAAGTGTGTGAGGATGTGTGTCAAGGGGCAGGGAGAATGGGGGAAAAAAAGAGCAATGTTTTAACTTCGTGTTTATTCATATTGCTAATACTAATTTGTTTCCATCCATAGGGAAATCAGAGAAATACTCATATTGGATTGTACGATCTTCAAACTAAACAAAATGAGGTGAGAGCAATGCCAGGTTTCTCTCCGGTGAAAGTGCTGTAGTGTTTCAGATTTTGATGCTCTGCAACACAGTATGTTATGTCCTTAAGGAGTGAATCCTTGTTTGAAACGGAAAAGATACTGGAGAAGATACTGGAATGATTCTCAGCAGTATTAAAATGCACCACAATACAGAACATATGAAAGGCTTGAGAGTAAAGCATGAGATCTGCAATCTTTATTTCTAAACAACGTTCTAAACAAGTCCTTCCCACTCCTCTTCGCATTGCACACATGTGCCAAGAACTAAATGTTTGGGATTTTCTTTATATGTGCATTCTTGGTCTGTTTGGTGCTACCATTTCTAAGAGATTATTCTATTCTAAAACCGAATGTACTACAATTCAGTAACTAGAACCTTTAACAAGCCTTTGCAAGTGTTTCCATAATAGTATGAAATGAGTGAAATTTTTTATTTACATAAAAGTCTGCTGTGCTGCTCAATTGGAAACATAGAGCTCAAAAGAACCAGTAAAAAGCAAACATGAGAAAAAGGAGAACTATTACAACTGGGGTTTGAAATATGTTTCTTCTGGCCATGAAAAGATTTAGTTTAAAGACAGAAGCTGTGTACTGGACAGCAGTGTTTTCCTAAGGAGAAGTAATTAGATGATTTCCTTTACAGAGTTTAAAAAAGCATAATTACTAACATTACTGTGTTTCTCTGTAGCACCTCTATGT
>VZTN01031851.1:5856-49681 GCA_013400515.1 Erpornis zantholeuca | reverse complement strand
TACCTTTTCATAGACATGCTCCAAATTGATACCTGTGCTTTATGCCTGTTTTAGGTTGCCAAGTCTTACCCTTTGTGGTGTTTTCCATGAGTCAATTTTTTTGTCAACAAATAAAAGCATTTACAAAACCAGGACAGTTATTGTAATTGAATGGATGGTTAAATATCTCAGTTTTCATAATGAAGTATTAATTTATTCCTTATCATATGAGGTTTATAATGAATACAGAATACCTTTAACCAGGAAAATCATGCAGTTATTTCCAGGACAAATAGAACCAGTAGACTAAAGATTTACAAGTAAGTTTGCAGAAGTAAAATAACTTCAAGCAAGGCTTTACACTTAGAGAAAATAGTGTCTCTTAATTTCTTTGCTGTGACACTGTTCTAATATATTTTGGTTATTTTTTTAAATGAGGGCACAGTTTTGGCTAGCTATCTAGTTTCACAAAGGAAATGGGTGATGGAGATTTGTTTAGATGCCCCATGTTCTATACTAAATTATATGATTATAAATAATTTTTCTGTATTTATAGGTAGTCCCTGGAGTCATATGTGCCACGGACATTATTTCTTTGCCTATGTTAGAGGTAAGTTCTAGTATAAAACCACATTTGTATTTGCAGATTAGTAGCTGCTTTTTTAGTGGGTTGGGGGTGTGCTAAGTATTAATGAAGCAGCCCTATCCAAAAACAGATGCGAACAGAAAATTGCCTTGTTGGAAATGATTGATGCATTTACTAGAATATCAGTTAATTAGGCTCAAAGATGGTGGCGGTTTTTTCCCTTTCTGAAGACACCTCTATTCAACAGGGAGGATTATGCACAATTTGATTCTTGTTAATCAGATTGATACCACTTTATGGCTTTGGTAGATGAAGACAGAGGTGGCATAACAGACAAGTAGGATTTCTACCTATGTCTACATATACCCACTTTGAGGGCTATTTCATCATGCTGCCATTAGTGTGGATAGCTCGTGACCCTCTCACTTTGTTTTGTCCAGTGCATCCTGTGATTGCACTTATGTCAAGGCTTTGGCTACTAAATCTAGACAAATTCCTGCACAGCCTGTAAAGGGCAGTGGGCTGTGTGGGGAGAGCACATGCTGTTGGGTAGGAAATTGCACTTTCCGTTGGAAACAACATGAATGATTCTTCCCATCTTCCCATTCCACTCCCTCTGCTCCAGTTTAAAGAAATACTTAAAATTTTCCTGAGTACTCCCCTGCAAAATCTGAAAGAGGATTTTAATAAGCAGTTTGTTGTGGAGAGCTGATGGGAAGAGTGGGGAGTTTAAACACACCAGCAACTCATAGGATTAGACTGGATACATGACAATGTTGTTCCATGTAGGTCTTTAAAGATGTGCTTGTAATTAGACATAAAGATTCACTGTTCCCATAATCTTTTAAAAAATCAGTGAAATTTCCCACTTTCAGTCTGCAGTAGTGCTGCACACATTCATAGGGTTTCTGTCAGGGAATTGGGCTATCCATGCTTTGTTTGGAAAGGCTACCCTGGGAACTGGGACACCTGGGAAAATCAGATCTTGAGAAAATTTGTTGCTAGATAGTCCTTGTAATTCACTAAGGTCAAAGTTAGCAGGCCTTTAATTTGTCTGAGATTGAACCTCAAGTCCCTGGGGGCACGTTGCCTTTAGCAGCAATACTTCCTGATTGTGGAACTCATTTCCCATTTCTGTCTGAAACCTAAACAGATTGAAAAGGTCAGAGTTGAGCTAAAGACAAATATTTCCTGCTACTTTTGATGGCAAATTGCTCTGACTCTAGCATGAGGACAAAGATGCTAATGCACAGGCTAAGTTTTAATGCTCTGGCTGTTTTGTACCACACCAGTGTCACAAACCCACCATGGCTTGAGTTTAAGTTCTCAGTTGGTGTTTTGTTGGTGCATGTTGTTGGCATCAGGAGTCAGACCCAGGTGATAGATCTGGTCCTAAAAGTAGTATTTCTTTGGCAAAGATTCTATGGCATTTCACAGAAACAATGGGGAATGGTTACTTTGAGAAGCTTTTTGGAGTTCTCAAGCCCATGTGTTTTTGAGACCCTTTGGGAGGGCTATGTCTATATTCACAAAAAAAGTTGTGCTATTTGGGTATCAGGTGTTTTTATCACTAAATTCGTGGTCATCAAGATATACTGAGAAAGGAGGAGGAGTTAGTCCGATTGTCCAAAACGTAAGGGTTGCAATTAATGTCTAATTTTTTCCCCCCTTTTAACCACAAATCAAACTTGCAGGGGTGCAAATAAGTTCAGTCAGAAAGGGAGGAAGCAGGAGGAAGAAGGGAAATAAAGAAAAGAGGAAGAGGTCCAGAGGAAGAGTGAAAATATATAGTGCAAGAAGTTGTCAGAGCATGGGAAAAGGGCGTCTCCCTCATGCTGTGCTGAGGTGCAGAGTGATGTTTTAAGGCGTAGCTGCCTGGTTGGTTACAGAGCTCTCTGAATGCCATCACTGCTGGGGAGACACAGCACCAAAGTCCAGAGGGACATGGGCCTCTTGAGGGCAATTGTCACCCTACATATTTTCAAAGGGTATAGCAGAGAGCTCTCTATCTTCAGTTAAAAACCTACTGCTTATCAAAAGCTTCATGGGAGCTTTTTGTGGATTGCAAGCTGATAAGGCCTTGCTTTGACTTATGGTAATGCAATGTCTTTTAGTTGTTCATGCTTAGGTGTTAATTCCTGACTCTCTAGAAATGTCTCCCAAATAAACACCTAAGATGAAGAAGCCTTCTCTTTCTAGTCCTTGCCCTGATGATCTTCAAGAATCAAAGAATCAAAAAATCCTTTACTTCAAGCTTTTGACTTTTTAATGAGATATAATACAATGCAGCTTTTTGGGATTAAAAGCAGGCAACACTGAAGTCTACCACTTCCTGTTAGAGATTTCATATATGAAAGAAAATTGCTGTCTTGCTTCCCCCTGCCACATATCCAAGTCCAGTGTGGCCTGAACACAGTTTTGCAGTGGTGGTGCTGCTGTTGCATGGATTGGTCACTAGATGATACCCTTATGCTGTATTTAATATTTCTCTGGTTTCATATTGGTAATGTTTAGGCAACATTCTGCAGTAGTAGGTTGTAGATCTCATGAGTTAGGTCCAACAGAGTGAACATATGGTGCCATATGTGCTCCTAGTTTGCAGCTGCTAAATATAACTAACATGAAGCAAAACCCAAGATGTATTTTCTCTGCTGCAGCTATAATGATAAAGTGACAATAGGCACAGGCAGCAANGAGAGAACAAAATCCAGTATGTTAGTGCAAGGTGTAGGAATATTGTGAACTCAAACTTCTCTTTATTCAAATGTTGTTACTGTAGGGTCTGTGTTAGGAGATAATGTGTATAAAGAGGGGCAAGTGCAGCTCATACCATCTCTTGTTTTTTAAAACTGTCAAAAAGAATTGCCTTAATCTCATCTATTCCTCAGCAATGATCACATCTTGCCCCCCTTATAAACAGCAGCTTCAAATCTTTATACCCAGTCCAAGAACTAGCTCAGGAAACTGGAGTGGTTTTGTTTGGATTTTGTTCCTCCTGCCTGTGCACAGCTGAGTTTAAATTAATTTTAGCATTAGAGTTAAATGCTTTAGAATTGCTATGGAAATGTTTGGATTTTGTTTATTTTCTAGGATGAAGCACTGTTAGTTGAGGTTGGTAAATGGATGTTTGCAACTAAGTATTAATGCATCTTGAAAATGGTGGCAGCCTGCAGCTGTCATGGCCATGGTGGTATTCCTCTTTTTGGAACTACTAGAAACCTGAAATAGGATTTATTTGACCAAGTGTAAACATTTACATCTAAGTTAGTAGCCTAAAGCTTTTTTTACAATCAGAGGAACTCTAGACAATATGGTCAGTGTAGTCTGTGGTGCAGTTCTTCCCATCTCAATCATGTAAATAGATCAGATGATTTTACCCAGAAATACCCATTTCTTTCCAGGCATCAAATCTTGATCTCAAGTTTGAGTAAGTGCAACCACTGCCATGCCATCAACAGAAATTAGTTGACGTGCTTTGGTGTAACTTTTTTCACTTAGCTTGTTTTGAAGCTACATTAATCACATGTCTTTGCAGTCACTTAGTGGGAGGGTGATGAGGTATTTCTCTAAGAGGTCAGCTTGTATTCATGCTTTCTCTGCAATACTTTGCAGTTCCAAAACTCCAAAGGCTTCTGGGAGAAACTCAACTCAAACTTGGAGAGCGTGAAGTATGCAGAGCCACACTTGCACTACCAGAGTAATGTGCTCAGGAGGGAATGGCGTAGTCTTTCAGAAGAGGTGAGTGAGAGGCACTGGAACTGAAACACTGCAGCTCTCCAGAGCTGCCTCTGAAATGGGTGTTTTAAAGTCAAGCTTTTTTATTTTCAAGGTAAATAAATGGGAATCTGATTATGAGAAGTGCAAAGACTTGCAGTCATTTCACCTAAGGTGATTGCCTGTAAATTTTGTTCTCTTAAAATAATGCAAGAAATTAAACAAAAGCAGAGCTTGCACTGTATTCACATGATTTACACATGTGTGAGTGCCTATGAGCATGGGCACTTGGAAGATGATTTGAGGCCCCACTGTGTATTATTTCCATTCAAAGGGAAAACCAACTTTATTTATCATCTTCATTCTGCCAGGGAGTATTTTATTTGGTCTTCTGTTCTGTTCACTTTGTGGTTTTTGTTTGTTTACAAACCAGAGAGAGGAGAGAAGAACCACAGCATATTTGAGGAATATTTTTGAAAATGCCAAGAAGTATGTACTGGCTTTTATTGTATTTCCCCTTTATTATTTTGCACAAGTATGTTGAAGGATTTAATGTGCCATTTAATTAGTTGATTAGGTATCTGATGGAAATCTTTAAAGAAGATTATCCTGGTGAAAATCAGTTATTGGAATCCTTGTTGTCACTACAGCATGATCTGAAATACACACAGGCCTGTAGAGCTAGGGAATTCATGGTAGATGTGAAGTTATTCTCATGCAACCTAGACAGATGGACTATTTTTAATGCTATGTAGTATTTTTACTATAGTCACATGTAGTGTTCTCAGATTTCTTTAGCTGTCTTTCAAAAAAGATCAAAGGCTCTTTTGAGTTTTTAATGATTTTATGAAAGCCTTTAGAGTATTGCATATGAAACACACTGATTTTTGTTTCAAACCCCAGGGTGCTTTCTCATCTGGATACTTGGGACTCTGGTAAGTAAAACTTTTCTTGATGTGGGCCTTAGCTGTAAGACTAAGGCTGTTCATTAGAGTATTTCCATCCAGCTGTTGTTTGCTAAAAATTAATTGCTCTGTGTGTTTTCAGCACAGAAGAGTTTGAGGATTTAAGATGAGAAAAAAACTTTCACATAATGACTAGGAAATGCTTGAAAATAAAGTTCCTAGTTCATATTGGGTCTAACAACATGTGCAGTAAAACTTAGTCTACTAAAGGATGTCTTCCTCAGAGCTTTTCTTGTGGAGCAGAGTATCAATGACACCATGTTACTGTTGAGTCTTGTCCACTTACACCTGCCTTTGCAATATCAGAACTCGTGCAGGAGATTAGGGCTGGTGAAAAACCATGGTGTAGAGAGAGCAGGTGTAATGAATTTCCTTAGTCCAGAAACACTTGAGATTTTGTGATGCTCAGTTCCTCTGTCACAAATAACTAAAACTGAATTTAGTAGTGTATTATGTTCCAGTTGTTCACAAATCAGTGCCTTCTATGTGCCTTGCCACTGTGTGCTGTGAAATGATGCTGATCTAAGCACTGCTCGGTCCTTTATTACCAGGAATTTTCAGTGTACTCATTTTCAGCCCCTAACACTAGTCATCCATGTCACTGCTAGTTATTGCAATGGGCTCTAACTTTGAGAGACTTTGTATCAACTTTGTGAACCTCAGCTTCATGTTTTCAAAGGTGCTTATTGATAAAGAAGTCAGATGTTTAACCAGAGAATTTCTAAATAGCTGCCAGCCAGTAACAAGCATCAATGTAATGTTTCCCTGTAGATTTGTCCTTGAGTCCTTAAAAATCAAGCAGTACAGGTCTTTGTGCTGCTAACTGGTGGTGTAAATATATTTCAAAGTGAGCAAAAACAGGTGGAAATGTTGTAGGAATTCATCACTTGGTTCTGTAAAATGAGGGTTGGTTTTATCTATATTGTGATACAGAAGATTGATTTTCTTCCTTTGTTTTAGTAGACAGGAAGCACTGATTAGGAAATACAGGTTATTAATTTCAGTAGACACTACAATCTCCTTCCATTTAGTTAGAAAAGTTGTGCTCTTTTCATAGTCATCTGCAAATCTGAGTAACAGAAGCAGCCAGACCATGGGAGAGAATCAGTGGGAGGTGATTCCCTGGACTATTTACTTTCTGTCTAGCCATTTTCTTGGAAAACCCATGCAGCTGCTATAGTGTGTTTGTTTGGAAATGACAAGATCTAAGTAGCACGTGCATTAGCACTGGTGTTACCAGAAGGTTCTCTGTGCCTCTTTACTCTCTTGAGTCACCACACTGTGCTAATTCTTACTTAAATATCAAAGAGAAGAAGTGGATGGCACATAAAGGGTTAAGTTCGATTTCTTGGTTCTCTCATGAAGTCCATGATTCTTCACTTAGTTCTGTAGCTGAGTAGATCAAACTGCAACTTCTGTTTGCTTGTCTGTTCCTAAATACTTTTGAAGGTTGAATTCTGGTGATATTTCTGTAGTGCCATGTTCTTGAATGATTGTTGCTCTGTTTCTTTCAGAGGCGAGGCTGGTACCTCTCTTTGAAGAGGAGGATTATCAGCAGCAGTTGCTCATGGGACTGGTATGTGCTTTCGTCAGTGAGCACTAGAGGACGCACATGCTCCGCAGATGTGTAAAGAGTGACCTGTATTCCAGTGCTGAGAGGAAGCTCACTCAGAGTAGCTATGGGACAAACAGGGCATTTCCTAAGCTTTAGGGTTCATAGTCATGATATCATCTTAGCAGGTTATCAAAAGGCATAGAATAGAAAGCTGATTTGTCAAAATCCTTTTTCCCAGTATAACTTTGACTAGAAACTGGGAGGTCGTCTCATCTGTCTGTTATTTTTGGATTACTTTATGCCTTTAAAACATATATAACTGAATTCCATCCCCCTCCCTCCCAGTTTTTCTAAATTGGCTGAGCAGAGATCTTCTTGCTACTCAAATTAACACTTTTTTTACTGTTTCTTTTTCCTTCTGCCTCATTTCTGAAACTGCTATGGCCATTACAATGTCCCTTCCTCTTTTGCACTGTTTTCACCTGTGATCTCCCTAAAGGATCTATCATCTATATGCTTCTGGGCAATAAATTCTGTCTCAAATCCCTACCTGTCCTCCCTTTGTCTGAATACACATCTCAGCTAATCTCTTGTTCTCTTACTGTTAAATCCAACTAATTCTTCAGGAGACACTAGAATGTCTCAGCAGTGAAGAGCAAATCAACTGTCTGTTCACATCTGAGGCAAATTTTCCCTCTTTGCAGTCTTGTCTCCCTGTTTCCAAGTTCTGCCTCTCATTCTCTGAAGCTTCTCTACATTCTTTCCCCTCTGTTTATTCAGACAGATCTAAAAAGCAGGTCACTGCTGTCCTTTGTCTGTGCCTTCCTCATACCTGTACTGCTGTCTTGACACACTGAAATTAATCTACATTTAAGTTCCTTGAGACAGAGATTTTATTTGCTCCAGTTTCACTCTGAGCTTCTTAGTAGTTCTCACCAAAGAGCCAGCATGGAATTGACTTGCAACCTGAAACTATGTGAGATCAGTGAATATTTCAGAAAGGAGAGAGTAGGGAGTGGCATGGACTGTATGATAACAAACACTCGATTTTAATGACTTCACAATTAATGTTTAACCTGAAATTGCTATTAATCCCTCTGCTTCTCAGGTTCTTGGCAACTACCACAAATTGTGCTTGTGCTAGTTTTCTCTGTCATAAAATCTCTCAGGTTTATTTGTTTGTAATAAATACTTCTGTTCTTAGGATTCCATGTTCATATTTAAATCCTTCTTTCACCCTGTTCCCTTGCCTTTACACAAAGAGGTGTGAGAACTGTAAGCTTTTCCTCTTCAGTATCATTGAAAGTTCAGCTTTGCATTCATTTTGCTGAATTTGCACCAAGTAACTATTTTGAATATTTGCATCTGCTGCTGACTTTAGCAAGATTGTACAGTAGGTTGGGATCTCACTCTGAACTGGAGCTTTGGAATGGGGAAATGTTTTGTTGAGCCAATGCCTACTGATGAGGCCCTGCACCTGCTGCAACTTTGGTGTCTCTTTGAAGATGCCCAGGGACACTGAATGGTTGGCTTTTTTTTTCTAGATGGTTGCTCAGCTGAAGGATCACCTTATGAGACATCTACAATATGTCGGAAAAAAGAAGATTGACCAAATAGTTTTGGATTACGTTGCAAACCTGGTTAGTTTGATTTCATAATCACTATTGTGAGCATGTGTGTACTTGTTGGATTGTAGATCCTTGGGTGTGCACCAGTTGTATATAGGAATATATTTGGTAGGAAGAAATTATTTTCAAGATGCTTAAACGTCTTTTTCAGCCTAATATAATACATATTGATAATGGAAATTAATATCATTTAAATATTATTAAAATAATTGTACTGGTCACTCAGAATACAGAAGAAACTGTTCCATTTACAACTTGTTCAAGTATGTTCTACTCCCAGAAATACAATAGGAACTCATCCTGAAAGTTTAAAGCTGTTAGATATATTTGGTTTCCTGTAGAACACATTGCTGCAGGTCTTGAATAATGAAAGTGCCACCAAGGGAAATAACAAATGAACAAAAAAATATTTCACTACAATCTGACATGTCAGTAAATCACCACCACTCCTACACAGTGCCTTTGGCGGGCTGTGAGTGTGACAGGAGACAGTTTTGCATGAAGAAATCCTTGTAAACTACTGTGAAAATTTTCTTTCCAAATTCTTATTTTTCTCTTTCATCCTCTTAAAAGACCTTTTTTAAAAAAAAGCTACAAAAACCATAACTGCAGTGCACAGAAGTTATGTACTTGTTTTTGTCTGTCTCAAGATCGTGTCCTTTAACTGCAGAACACAGAGTTCTTACAAGCTTGCATGGCAACTGTAAATCCTGTTCTTTGGGCCATCCCTGCCCCAGTGTTCAGTAGAAATTCTCCACAGTGCTGTTTTCCAGCGATGAAAACCTTGGGAAACCTCCTTGAGGCTACCAAGGTCTCCAAAGTCTGTGTGAGTCAGTTGTGCTGTCAGTATCACAGTATTCTCTGACCTGCTGCAGTCCCAGTGCAGTTCCTGGCTTCTTAGGCCTCACTCTAACAACTTCACAGGTTGTTTCACTGGTAATTGGCAGACTTTTATGTGTCCATCTAGGAAAGAAACTAAAACTTGTGGCTGATTAAAATTGGAACAGTATGTGAAGCAAAGCTTTGTACCTGAAGATGGTGCTGAAAAGAACACAAGTGGAACATTTATTCTCCTTTCATTTGATTTCTAATAGCAGTTTGTTCATTTTTAGTAAAAACTAAGATGAAAAATCTGAAAACATGTATTCAATCTTGATCTGCAAAGCTAAATTATTGTAGACTAAGTCTTGCAAAACAAATCTTAGCCCTCCCCACAAGCAAACTCTCAGGACTGATTCTCTGAACTCAATTGACAGGCTTATTCTTAGAAAAGCTACTATAAACAAAAATAATGTGCCTCTAAAAATTGCTTCTGCTTTTGCTGGCACATCTTAGAGACTGTTTGGAAGTCTTTAGAAATTATTTCATTTTTAAACTTGTGTTACTCCTCATCCTAATTAGAAACTCTTATATCTCAAACCTTTCTATATCCTAAATGTTTCAGAGTTCTTCAGGGGAGTGAACCGATTAGAGTCTTCCCACAGATCTCTGTACCATCAGTAGTGAGTAGCAGAGCTATTGAAACTAGTGAAACAGAAAGACACTTGAAATTTGTCTGTTTGCTTTCATAAAAGAGTTTGCATTACGTTCAGGAGTGGCTGAGATTAGGCTGTGGTGTGTAGTCACTGTGTAAATTAATTGCAACAGAAGTTGGAGAAGCCAAGACTTGGGAACACTGAGAGTTTCTCATGAAACAACAGGCAAGGGCTGGTTGCTGTCAGAGAACTGCTCTTGTATACAGAGAAGTAATGTGGGGAAGTGTGAATGACAGGTCTCAGTGGGAATTCCTTATTTGCTGAGGAGCTCTGCAGAGCTGGAGCGTGCCAGCAGAGCGGTCCATGTGCCACCTCTCTGGCAGTAGCTGTTGTATGTCCACAGGCTCTCTCTCCTCTGCAATCACTTTATTTTAGCTTTAGTCCATATCTGTTTCTCTCACTCTTGATTTCAGCAAGGCAGAAAAGAGGAGAAATAACTTACCAAAGCCGTGTGACGTTTGCCACCCTGGCAGCAAACAGAAAGGGAGGCAGGGTGAGCAGGCAGCCTGTGGCCCAGGAAAGAGGCAGACTTGAATAAACTGCTGAAATTTCTCTGCAAGTCACTGCAGTAGTTGTACATTTTCTCTGATGTCTATGGCCAGCTGTCATCTGATGTGGGCTCAGCTGCAGAGGGGTAGAAGACAGACACCATTTGGATTTAAATTTCCTCGGGAGGAGGAGGAGGACTGCATCATATTCCTGCACAGGAGGGGATCTGAAAGACCTTGTCTCACTATCTTTTCTCCTTTGTTCCTCATTCTTTTCTTTGACTGCTTCGAAGTCTTTTCTGTAGAAACAGCTATAGGAGCTGAGCACACAATTCCTTTAGTGGAACTTCAGTTTCCTTGGCACCATTGCCTGGAACTGCAGATGTTTCAAGACAAGGTGACAGCAGCATCAGCCAAGGCCCTCCTGCATGTGCGGTCTTGCTTTTGGTCGTGTGTTTTCTCATTAGTTTAGAGTGCTCCAAAGGAAATGGCTTCACATATGCACCCCAAAAAACTTCATATTGGGTATCTGTTACTCAGTGAAAAAATGCCTTGCCTGGTATGGGTGTTGCTCTTAACTTGGCTCTCCCAGACACCCACTGCTAACCTCAGACAGGAAGCTGCCTGTGCCTCTTCCGTCAGACAGATAATGTTGCCTTTCTCTCATGCACATTATCTTGTGTGTTATGTTCTGAAAAAAAAAGTTTGAGGCTTGGCTTATCTTTCTGTATGTATTTTCTACAATGGCAAGGATAGATGTTGATCTCCAAAGTGAGTTGTGTTGTTAGTGAGGGTGTCCCACCACACACATTCATGTATTTATGATTCAATTATGTTGTGATAGCTTGGAGGATTATGACTTAAGAAGTTGTTAGCTTTCTGTGCCCTGTGAAGGCTGTACAGTTCGCTGTGTTGTTAAGCAAAAATATTCATTCTGGAGTAATATACTCATGAAAAATATTTGTGTTGCACAAATAATAATTGGTGATTTCTGGAACTTGTAAGAAACATCACTTCAACACTGATCCTTCAGATCCAGCTGCAGCTCCTGATGCACCCTGCACCCTCTGTGCTGGCCAGAGGTGAAATGCATTCCAGTGGCAGGTGTGGTTCTTGTGACCCTTTTCTGGGAACTGGCAATCACTCATTTCCTAGAAAACTTTCTATATTTCAGGAAGATTAAATTGGATCTTTCCACTGCATCTAGAAAATGTGGAGATGGCAAGTATTAGGTAATTATTGTGCATCAGGCAGCTGTGCAAGCCTGGCTCAAGTGGTGGTGGAGGGGAATGGTGCTACCTTGCAGAGTTTTCTGGCCAAGGTACAGAGGAATGCTCAGGAGCATTACTGAAGATGAATATTCCAGTTCTGGCCTTTGCATGTGGACCTCTCCTGTGTGTCCTGTTTCTCTCTTGCTCAGAGCCAGTGACAAGTCAGGCATTGGAGAGGGCAAAGCCTTTGAGGGGAAAAGAGAGTGGGGAAAAAACATTACTGGATTCTGACCATCTGGAGGGAGGAAAAGGGTTCCTGACTTCTTATGACACCTCTTTGCAGATCAGGAGTCAGACTCATTTCCTGAGTTTCCTGGGATTGATTAATTGCTGTGCTTTGAGGGCCAGAGATAAAAGGTACAGAGGAAGTGTCTCAGTTGTGTTACTGAGATGTGGAAGTGGTCACACATGACAACCATGAGGAAGTTATTTCAACTCTTTTGTGTGTGGTTTCTCCTTCAGCTGCAGAAGCTGAGATGGCCCAAGTGAGAACAGGGCTTGTGGCTTTGGTATATGCTGACTGTGTGTGGTGGACAACAGTTTGGGAGCACGAAGAACAACCATATGGGCCAAGGGATTGTTTCACTTCACTGGAGACAAAAAGGAAACTCAATAGATGAGGAGAGGCATTTGCTTCTCTCATCTTTCCTTCTTGCCAGGACCAGATCTGTGTTTCCTCCTACCGAGTGGCAAACTAAGCATTCCACTGTCTTCAATGTTATCCACTTCTGCTGAGCCTTTGGGACAGTTCCTTGCCAAATGCTCAGCCACTTGGATATGCTGGTTTTGCTTTCATGGCAAAAAGATTTTTGAGAATTTGATGCAAGAGCATGAGATCAGTAATCTCCAAGAAGCACAATGTTCTGTATGTCTTGCATGATACTTTGATGAGCTGGAAGTACTTTAAACTTCTGGAATAGGACAATTCCATTACAAATCAAATTTTAATAACTGTACATTTTAAGGTGTTAGGGGAAAAAAATGAAGACTTAGTAGGAGTCCCTTGAGAAGTTTTTAACATAAACTGGTGCGTGGAATGAATGAAGGCCAAGGGCCTGCTGTACACAGGCTCCTGGAAACTGTCTTCTCTTTTTTGTTTTAGCTGAATCTGGTGCATCGAATAATGAAAGAAGTTTGGAGGAGATACCAGCTTCATTCCTGTGTCTTCTGCTTGTGAGCAAGTGATTTGTTAAAGTTTTCAGCCTGACTTTTAAAATATGGGCATAATGATTTTGGTCTTCAATAGTAGTGTGACTTTGAACAGTCAGTGCTTGTGCTGCTGTCGGTGTCAATGTGACTGTCACTTGGTCTTCCTAAGGATCCTGCTGCCCCTCCCTAGGCTAGTGTGAATATTAACCACACAGGCAGTGTTATGGCTGGAGTTCAAAGTTGCTGAGTTTGGAGTGGTCCTAAGCTGGGTAGTGGGTGTTAAACACCTATAAAAGCCAGGTCACTTACACCAGCACCATTTCACCTGTTGCTACTGATTCCAGGTACTGCTGAGAGCTTTGTAAATGTGTAGCAGTGGGGGGAGGAGATGGAGACACCACAGAGGCTTTGTGTGTCTGCAGCACTGGGCGCCTGGTGCTGGGTGAACAAGGCAGCATCCCATATGGCTTCATCCCAAAGGCAGGCATTCAGTGCACACCCAGTGTGGCAAACTGACCCTCTCTCCAGGAGAATGTGGGCTCCTCAGGTCCTTAATGTGTTGCTACTTTGTTAACTACAGTGATGAGAGAGGAAGCGCGGGAGAGTTTGCGGTGTTCCACATCATGAGTCGGATTCTGGAAGCAGCAAATGGCATGTGCATGCCTTTACCTCCCGGTAAGTCCTGTGGTTTGGTGTTTTAATACTAAGTGAGGAGAGCAGCACTATAAATTCCTCCCAGCAGAGCACTGATTGCAGCACATGTGTTAAGTTAGTTTTGGCAGTATTGACATCTATTCAAGTCAGTTATAGAGGGGAAGGCCCTTGATAAACCTGTAAAAGTGAAATGAAGCAAAACAAAATAGTTACTAGAAAATGAGAAAACTAAACAGAGGTTTCCAGTGGCATGCTTGGATGCAGTCTTATCTTAGAACTAAGATTTAGGCTCCTTTCACATATATATATTTTTAAACAACTGGACTTAAGTGTCAAGGGCTACAAGGGAAAATCCTATCCTGTAGCAAATAGAGTGGTTTTCCTCATGCTGTTGCCCTAATAATTTTCAGTTTCATCCTGAAGGGATTACTTCCAGCCTTGATGGAAGAGCTGGCTTGATAGTACACTTTCATTTCCCAGAGCTCCTCATAATTGTTTACAGCATTTTCAAAGTGCTTGCTTATTTTCATTAGGGAAAGTCGTCTTGATATCTTAACATCTTGATGCTTTCCAATTCTGTTTGAATTTTTGGGGTTTCATTTCCTGATCTGTCTTCAGTCTTTGGTATGAGTTTGTCCCTCAAGTCTGTGTGGGCGCAAATGCTGCTACACAGTCGTGTTACATGATAACAAGACCATCATCAGGCTGATGTTAAGGGAGAAGCTGAAGTGTTAACGCTGCCTGTGGGAGTGTCTGGGTGGCAGCAACATCCTGAGGGTGGTGAGGCCTTTTGATTAGTTAGGAGGAGAGAGGGAGATAAAAATCAAATTAATAGAACAATTCAGATACAAAACTTGGAAACATTTAGTGACAGTGTATGACTTCAATGACTGTTTCAGTCCCCTTAGTGTTCTTCTTTCTGACAAGCTTGTACTTAAGAGGACTTAAAGGATGTCTAAATAAGACTGCATGACTTGATAAATTGATTTCCTCACCAACTACAAACAATCAGAAGTTAAGGGAAGTGATGGCTTTAGTTAGAGTAATTCCAGTCTCCAATAGAGAATTAGAAAAAAATACGTATTGTACTAAACAAGTTTGTCTCTTTCACAGGTTTTCACACTCTGCACCTGGGTCTTGGTGTTCGATGTCTCCCTCTGCACACCCTCCTGCACTATATTGACAATGGGGTCTTGCAGTTGACAGAAACATGTGTCAGGAAATTGCTGAAAGGTACAGTGAACATTGTGTTTCATTTGTCACCAGCAGCTACTTGGGAGTGTTGTCCTTGGAGCCGCTCCCCTTGGACACAGGTTTTATTGCCCAGGACACTCAGCTCTTCTTAGAGTGTTGTTTCAGTGAGGGCTGTAGCTGATGGTGTTGTCTACCTGAAATGAGAAAGTTAGGGCTAAGGCTATGTGATTGGCCTTACCATAGCACACAAAAAAAATATCTTTGTGGAGAGAATTTGAGTTTGTTGTTTTTCCACTTGAGACTTCTTAGAAAAGCAAATACTAAAGATCATTATAGGATTTGTTGGGGAATTTCTGTGATTCTATGAAAGTGCACACCTGCGTGTGAGGAAGTTAGTCTGCTATCCAGCCCTCAGCTTTTGCTTTATGCTGGGGACAAGAGGAAGAGGCCTGTCATGCTGACCTCATGGCTGGAGAAGGTTATGGAGCAGATCATTTGAATGCTGTCACATGGCATGTTCAGGACAAACAGGATGAGACCCAGGCAGCGTGGGTTTGTGAAAGGCAGATCCTGGTTGTCCAACCTGATCTCCTTCTGTGACCAGGTAACCCACACAGTGGATGAGTGAAAGGCTCTGGGTGTTGTCTACCAGGACTTTAGTAAAGCCTCTGATACCATTTTCCACAGCATTCTCCTGGAGAAACTGGCTGATCATGGCCTGGATGGGAGCACTGTTCATGGGGATAAAACTGGCTGGACAGTTGGGCCCAGAGCATGGAGGGGAATGGAGTTACACCCAGCTGGTGGCTGGTGCCCAGTGGGGTTCCCCAGAACTCAGTATTGGGGCCAGTCTTGTTTAATATCTTCATCAATGATCTGGACAAGGGGATCCAGTGCTCCCTCTGTGAGTTTGGAGAGGACACCAAGCTGGGCAGGAGGGTAGGAGGGCTCTGCAGACAGATGTGAATGGGCTGGATTGATGGGCTGAGGCCAATTGTGTGAGGTTCAGCAAGGCCAAGTGCCTTGGATCTGCCCTTGGGTCACAACAACCCCAGGCAGCGCCAACCCCAGGCTGGGGCAGAGTGGAGGCAAAGCTGCCCAGGGGAAAAGGACCACAGGGTGCTGGTCAGTGCTGGCTGGACAGGAGCCAGCTGTGCCCACTGATGTGCTATTTCTCCAGTGTCCAAGAAAAGGGACAACAAAATATGCTGTATCAATCTGTGCCTGGTCTTGATAAATTAAATATTATAAACTTGGGGAGTTGTGCTTAGATGACATTTGAATTACTGTATAATTTTTTATATAAAATGGCAAAGTTATGTACAAATATACAGAAATATATTTGTATAAATGATATAAATTTAAGTAACAGCCCTTATTTATGTAGTATAATGTAAATAATAGTCCTTACTTTAAATTGAAATTTTAATTTCACTGCAGAGGTGATGTTTATTAAGAATGTCTTCAGTGAAAGTTGAAAGTTATATGATTACTATTTGCTTGATATGGTTTTTTCCCCTCTTGCTTATAGATCTGGATGACACTGAAAAGAATGAAAAGCTGAAGTTTAGTATTGTCATGAGGCTTCCTGAGGTAACTAATGGCTTTGGATATAATTTCTTGGATTTTGGAATTGATAGGAAATTCCTCCTTGTGCATAGGGTCAAACCGACATTCAAATAGAACCTGATTCAAATATAACCAGAGTATCCACTGTTTCTCCATCTGCTGCTCCTGGCCTGTAGGATAACCTGGTAACTTAAAATATAGATTTGTCATAGTGTTTTACCAAGTCTCCAGTACCCTACAGGAGTCAACAAGACCGACACTGTTCTGCTGAGTACTCATCTGCATAAAGCAATGAGGGTTTAAAGAGAGTTTGTGGGAGTTTAGTGTGTCATTTTTAGCATCCACAGAGGCTTTCTCACTTGTGACCTCTGTGTTTGGTTCTATACACTTTAAAAATATGTTCAAAAGCTGGTAGAGCAAAAGCAGTAAAATGGTATCGTACCACAGCTTTGTGGCAGGGATGAATTACAAGATCTCCCCTCAGCTAAACCTCACAGTCTCATCCATTCACGAGGTAGCCACCGGCTGGAGCTGATTACTGATCCTTCATAACACATTCCAGCAGAATGGGAGATGCACTCCTCCTCCTCCCCTTTTGCTCTTAGTACAGAGCACAGGACTGCAGGGGAAGCACAAGATGTCAGGGAGCAGAGGAACACCAGGGATCCCCCTCGGGGAATGCCTCGCTGCTGAACAGGCTTTTCTCCACATAAGTTGCCCATTGTTTGCTCCTTATGTGTTGTCACTTAGAGTTCAAATGGCCAGAAGTACTGCTGGCGTTTTCCTCCAACAAAGACTTCTTTATTTGGCAGCAGTTTTGAGAAGGGGTAGAGGAGGAGAACTCCACAGGATGTTCTTTGTCCTCTGTGTCTTGTTTTGGGCCAGGGCTGGTGAGCTGGGGTCAGAACGGGCCCCTGAGCTGCCAGCCCCAGGCCTGGTGGGTGGGGAACTCCATTCCAACCATGCTCTGACGTGGAGGGCTGAGCTGGGAAAGATGTGGGAACAACTACTGCTAGCTATGCACAGTAGACCCCGTGCTTTATTGTTTCTATTTACAACTTTGGGAAAAAATGCCAGAAATAGTCTGTTTGCCAGAAAGGTCACTTTGGGGTGAGTCAGACTATTTTGAGCAGGTTACATGCAGTGGATGACTTCACTTTCATCAGAAGCAAGGATTTAAGCACCCTTAAACTGTACAGCATTTAGTAAAATGAACAGCTGTCTGCATTGCAGTGCAGCTGAAGGGGAGGGGCAGGGGAAGATCTACACAGGGAAAATAGCAGAAAGTGGAGCTGATTTCACAATGTGTTCCTATTCTTTTGCTTATTGTTTGGGATTAGAGTCTTTGGGAAACCTGGTTTTAAGTCTCTTTTAGCTCTGGGAATGTGAGTCAATGTTACCAGTTTCCAGGATAATGGGATCCAAACTTCTGTTCCCAGTATCTTTCTTTGCCAGTGCTTGGCTTGTCAAAGGTTTCTTAGACTGAGCCTGAGAAGCCCTGTCCTGAAGGAGCCTTGAGGAATGGGGCATCTACATTATTCTTTGGGGGAAGAATAGATTCAAATTAGTCACAGTAAAGGATAAAGGTTCAATTAATATTTAAGTACATGTGCCAAGCGGGACAGTGGCACTGGGACAGACCAATTGAGGTGAGGACTGAGCAACAAGGTTTTGATTTCCACATTTTGGGAGCATATTGTGACCTCTTAATTACTGGCTACAAAAGGAAGGCTCCATGGCTTCTTTCCATCGAAACATGACCTCTTTGCCTGTCATCAGGGTCTAAAAGCAAAGCACATCTGCATCGCAGGGTGGATTTTGTGTCAGGTTTTTTCTCCATTTTCCTCTTTCTAAGTTTCCACTGTCCAATGTTTATGTTCTCAGGTTTTTGGGTTTTTTTTTTACTTATTAGGCTCTTGGTCAAAAGGTCCGCCAGTGCTGGAATCATCCAATAAATGCAAATTTCATTGCACGGAAATATGTGAAACTTTTGCTCGAGAAGCTGGGAAACAGGCAGGTAAGGGCACACAGGCCGTGGTTTTAAATCTTATGCTTTGACAGTGTTGAGATTCCTGAGCTTTCTGTGGAGTAAAACACACTAGAAGAACCGTGGTACTGTGTTACTCTGTGAACTAACCTGAAATGGTCTCCCTTACAGTGCAGCAGGCCTATCCCTGAGAGACTCTCAGTCCCTGTGGAGTTTTTGCCACTGAACTACCTGACTAGTGTGTTGGCAGAGATAGAGAATCAAGGTAATGTTAATTCTGTACTTTGGAAGACCAGCGATCATTAACCTTTGATGCTCACTCAGATGTTTCCTGCCTGTGCTGACATAACTGAGTTATTAGAACTCCAGTGATGTCTAAACACTTAGGTTTGGTCGTCTTTCTGCTGAAGGAAAGTGTCAGGGGCCAAGCTTCTCCCTGTATGGGGAGAATACATTGTCCATGTATTCCTCCCTCTCCTATCTGGGGAGGAAAAAGAGTTAACCTCATAGCAGTATATGAGCATGTGTCCTGGGCCATTTCATGCACTAGCAGTAACACAGCCACTGTGCTTCAGTCTGGATTTGGATCTCCAACGTAGAATTGGTTTGGAAGTCCAGTCCAGAGAGCCTTCCCTCTGTGTGGGATACAATTTACTTACATCCCACTGATAGGACAGTTTTTGCCATGGAGGAGCATCCAAAGGGCACACTGAAAGCTGTAGGTATTTTGGGTACATGAAAACACAGTCCTATTAGCCCTTATCTTTTGGTATTGTAGATCAAGATGTTTAATAGACTGCAGGACTGTAAGTGCACGGGAGCATTTACAATTTTGTAAATACCTCCTCACCATGTTTCTCTAGGTGTGCATCCATGTGAAAAACAAGACCATGTAGATGCAAGATTTGTAGAGGAAACAGCACTCAAGCACACTATGACTCTTCTGGGCCTCAAATATTCCTGAAATAACATGCTGTTGAAGAAGGCTGTCAAACTGTGATGCCTCTGTAGAAGTATTCATTTAAACACAATGTTGTTTCCCAAATAACCTGCAGTTTTGGGTTGTTGCCAGTACTGACATGAGCTACTCAAAATAGCGTTTGGTCCAACATACTGAGGTTGAAATTACTGACTTCTAGATAAATCCTAGAGAAATGCATTTGACATACCCCCAGGTTTGAAATATATCTGTGGTTTCATTCTGAAGTGGTCAAAGAAGTGGAACAACAACAGGTATCAAAACACACTGTGAAAATTGGTATAAATGTCACTTTTTAAAAAAAGACAATACTAGAAAATGCAGTCCAGTTGTACAGTAACAAGAGCCAGTAACTGTTTACTTGGATCAATAAAAGGATTTCTTGGTGTGATAGTGTAAAGCAGATAAGAATAACATGACTTTTTCTGTCAGGCATGAGTAAGGAGGTATTCATTCCTTGTGGTGGTATCAGTTACCTTACTGTACTTCTGCTTCTGGAGCTGCATTCTAATATTTTCAGCTGTGTAATTAGCACAAAATATAATCTCCCTTAAAGTGCATATGACGGATTTTGTTGGGAGTTTGTTTGTGGGGTTTTTTGTTGTCTTTTAAAGATATGTATAATATATTGTAAGCAATATAGGATAAGAAAAAAGCTTTAGAAATTTATTTTAACAGTGGCTTGGGCAGAGTTCTACGTAATTCTTTTTTACAACTTCTAGTGTTACAGTTCAAACCTCAGCTTCAGAAAGATATTAGGCAGGTTGTTTTTCCTTTCTTTTTCAACTTCTGTTTCTACGTAAGTGAACCAGTACTGTTTGTTCTTTTGTTTTAAATTCTGAACTGTGACATTAATTTAAAATGGTAATAGTAATTTGCTGCACAGAGAAAATTGCCAAGTTGTGACGTGCAGGATTTCTGCAGCCTTTATTGATTTTACAAAAACTACAAAATTCCAAACTATTAAACTAGAGAAACTCATTAAATTTAATATATTTGGGAGGTTTTCCAAACAATCTCTGATATTCTCTCTGAGTAGTTTCCATTGATGCTCCCTGTTCCTTACCAGTGAAATAAAAAGATCCAGTTCCTGGGAGTGACTTGGCAAGTTCATGGTCACTCCCTTGCCACTGCCATCAGTGAAGGTTTAGCTGTCTCAGTGACTGCATAGTGGGAAGGATTATTTTTCTCAATATAATTAGAATTTCTCTGGCAGGTGTAAACTCCAGTCCCAGACAGCAGAAAGCCATGTTGGTGTATGTCTATAAGTGGTGGTTACTTTGTATTATATTAATAACAAGAGACAATTTTCTAGCCTTTTCTTTTTAATGAATGTATTATAACATATCTTCAGATGTAATAAAAACTTCACCTGGAAAAAAAAAACAAGCGTAGTGTGAGGATTGCTCACTTTTCTTAACACTTGAAAATACTGCACTGCATTTGGGATACCAGGAGAAGGGACTCTGCATCACCAACTAGTTAGCTATGCTTTTGGCATGAACAAATACTTTGTTTTCAGTATGGAATTTGGCTGAACACCTACAGATCTTCCTTCAGTGCAGTGTAAATGCTGCTGACTCTTGTGATCCAGCAGCTGGTGCTAGTCTCTCCTGTTTCACGTGCTGTCTGTTCAGATTTCAGGTAGGTTTCGCAGGAGGCTTTTTGGAATGTCTTGGACTCGAGCTGGGGTCACTTAGTCTGAGGGGAGCCACATGGGGCTGCAGCAGTGGGAGCCTCCCGTCCTCCGGGATAGTGGGGCCATGGCTGGGCACTGCACCTTTTTCCTCCTCTGCAGGGTGCTGTCAGAGAAACACAGCTTGGTCACACTGGGGTGTCTGAAAAGAGTTCATGCCTCAAACATTGATATAATGTATTGCTCATTTTAAAGAAGCTACAACCAAAGAAGGCCTTCTGGAGACTGGGACTTTGAGCTGAAAGTCAAACTGCTGATTAGATAAAGGGAAAACCCAATGTTCAATTATCCCTAGCTGAGTTTGGGGTGGGAGGACAGCACAGCTCACATAAGCCAGGTTTACACGGACACCCCCACAGCCAAGAGGTTGGGAGGAGGTTTTGTGTGTAACCTCTGCTCAGAAGCATTGAACACCCATCCTCCCTCACACAAACCAGCCCAGCTGTGGAACCCCAGCCCCACAGGACACATCCACAGGACCCTCACATGAGAGGCAGCTGAGGGGGAGTCACAGTCCATCAAAGACCCCCCAAAGTGCTGGGCCTTGCACCACAGGGCTGCACGTGATGGAACAGACCCAGAGTTTGCTGTGAGAGATTGTCCCCTCCCCAGGGGACATTCCTGGACATTGCCACCTGGCTTCAGGGGATATAAGCCCATGAGAGTCTATGCTTTTCGGGGAGACCTTCACCACCAAGAAGAGCAGCTGGAGAGGATCAATGCAACATCGTTGGCATCATGGAGTGGTGATATTTTCTTTATTCTGTCCCTGTCACTCCTTCTGTCCTCCCTCACCTACTTTCTATTTCTGTCTTTCTCCTTTTCTCTTTCTCTCATACCTACTATACACTAAAATCCTTATTACTGTCACTGGCCTATGGTCTCGTTTGCACCTTAATTTGGACAGAGGAATTTTTAAAGAAGCATAATATTAATTGGATCACAACAAGGGCTTGTGCACTTTAAAACTCCAGTGCTCTCCTGAGCCAGTGTACAGAATCCATGACAAAGGTAACACCGTTAGTCTAATCTCTGGCAAGCCAGGAAAGCTGAAGTGGTATTAAAAGGAAAGCATGAGGTTTTGACCTTGTAGATGTGAGTTTGTCCTTTTAAATAGGAGACAGTTTGAGCCTGTCATGCTATTGTTATTTGTCAAGAAAACACATTAGATGAACTTTTAAAAGCTGTAATAATTGTGCACAGAACATCTGAGTAACAATTCTGTTCTTGAATATAATTACTACAGTGAGCCTTTACCCACAGCACTGAAAGGAAACTTGAGTCACACATGGAGGATGTTTAATGACAGAAGTTTCTTATTCTAAACCATTATTATTCTGTAGGAGCTCTCTCTTCTGGGATCACTAGCTATCTCAAGGACAGAGGCAGTGTCCAGCAGGGTAGGGTTTGAAGCACTGTTTGCCATGCTGCCCTGCCTACCCTCAGTTTCTTACCCAGCAATGTGATCTCTTGCTGCTTCTGATCTGATGCTCATTGCATCCTATACGTGGGAGACTTACTTCTTCTGAACCCCACACTCCACATTTTGCAGCTTTACCTTGAAATCCAATGAAAAGCAGTATTCTACTCATGGCTACCCTGCCCTTCAGCCACGACATAGTCACACAAACTACTTTAATAAACAAAGGTGAAGCTTTTAGTATATGATCTCCTCAAGACTGAATGACCAGCTCTAAGCAGTGTTGCCAGACTTGTGTTAAAACTCCACAAACCCACTGTAGTAGTTGTCTCTGTCTGTACCATGATCTGCACTGGCTCATGGAGCTCTTGCAATGTATGACAAAAACTTACTTTAGCTCTGGCTTCAGCTGCTGCTTTTTGCATCTTGTCATTGCGTAGGATCTTCTTCTTTTCTGCTTCTTTAGGAGGGGGAAGGCCTTGACTTATTGACAGTGAAGCAGTCATCACAAATTGTTCTTTGTCTCTGATTTCCTCCTGGAGTTTAATGGCAAGTGCTTGCTTCATGGATAACTCTGCAAAAAGAGCCCTTATCTCCAGGGTTTTTTCATTTATCTTCTTCTGCAGTTCGTTGGTCTGGAATGCAAAACATCTGCACTGTAGTTAGAGCTTCCCTTTAGGCACTCACTGGGTATGACACTTGGGTTAGCATTAGGCATGTGAAAATAAGTCCAACTTGACGAGGTTTTAAATAGTAGTTCAATAATTCAAAATTACTTAATTTCTGTGATCACTTAGAACGAAAGAAATCGGCTGCTCAAGAAGTCATATTTACTCCAATACAAGAAAAGGATATTTGTTTTGCTTTTTGTCCTTTTCAGCTGGACAGTAAAATTCCCCCAGCCCTCAAAGGCCTGGGATCCCAATTCTCTTTGAGTTTATGCACAATTAACTTTGTAAAAAAGCTGGAATAAGCCCAATTCCTATGAGATAATTGAGTAATAATGCCGATGCAGGGGCTGTGGGTTGTAACATTATCCTTGGAAGGGGAACAAACAGAAAAGGAACGTGACAGCAATCCTTGAGTCTCACTGGACATGATTTTGAATACCCAACAAAACCTAAACACCCTTTAAGTGACTAATAGGCAATTGGGAGAGTCAAAGCATTTATGACAGCAACTTTTGGCACACTGCCATTCTTACAGTAGTTTATTAGGCCATGGCCATAATTTCACAAACACAGTTAACAACCATGATATTTCTGTGTGTGTTTAAAATTAATGATAAAAAACTGTTTTAAGCTTTAATGTATGGCAAACCTAACATCTAAGGAAAAAAATTTACCCTGGCCTTGTTTTACATTAATTACTTAGCATTTTTTTTTTTATGCCTTTCCCTCAGCCCTGCTCAATTTGCAGCTTTTCCTTCAGGAATATAGGGGCTGGGAGCAATTTGGGTCTTTCCCAAACAATATTACTGGCAGTTAAAAGCAAATAGCTATAATTATATTTTAAAAACTGTGTTGGAAATTATGTTTCCTGTGTGATTCTCTCTATCTAAACAACAAAAGAACTTTGAGCTAGATACCAAGTTCATATTTTTGTATGTTAGAATAGAATTTACCTGGCCTTCCTTTATTTCTTTTTTGCCCTTATTTCTTTCTAGCCTTTGACATGTTTGTTGTGGAAACATGTTTGTTTGTTGTTAAGTATATTTGCAAAAGGAGGATCCTACAGAGTTTCTAAGCATCTACTTCAGAAAGAACTAATCCTATATTTGGTGAAAGGTACCATTTATGGTGCAACTTTCTTTTTAAAAGAGAGGACCTAATAATTCACCTAATAGTTTTGGTATATCTGTGTGTTACTATTCATGACTGTAATTTCTGAAGACTAAGTTATGATTTGCCTATCAACATTGCCAGCCACTTTTGTAATTTGCAAGTGAATCACCTCTTGCCCAAATACTGTTTCATTCTGTACAGGCTGGCAAGCAGAGTGTGCAGTGCCCTTCTTACCCTCCTGGCGAACAGCAGCCTGTCCTGCTTGCCGTTCTCCACGATGGCATGGATTCTGTCTGTCAGATCGGAAATGTTCTCACAGAGCAAATCTATCTTCAGCAGTCTCTTCTCCTTCTGCACCAGCTCTGCCTCAATCTGCAATAAGAACGAAGATACAGTGTAAGGAGAGCACAAAGTGTTCTGGGATTGCCTTGGGCTGCTGAAAAAATTCTGGTGAACAGCCATAAACAACCACCTTCACTTTTCTCAAAAGGTGCGCCCTCTCTGGCAAGGAGCAGGCCCAAATTTGTTCCGTTGGTTACTGCCAGTCATACAATTCTTCCGTATCAGTCATGCCCTTTTGGGGGGCAGGGGTTTCCACCAGTGTTACTGCCTTGCTGTGCTTTTCTTGAAAGCAATGGAGTTTTTTTCTAGTCATATTTTTTTTTTAATCTTCTGCTTCCTTGAGTCACACCATAATGGAAGGTTTCAGCTCTTGCTTTCCCTCCTCATGCTTAAAAAAAAATATGGGTTCCATAAACAATGACCTTAAATCCCAAGGAGATTGAAATAGACACTTAAAATGACTCCAAGAAACCCTCCTTTTTAATGTGTAGGTTGGTGATAGCAGGCTGTGTTATGGCCTGCTCAGCTATGCAGAGCTCCCTCCTGTTAATGAATATGGGACGGTAATGCAAAAAGCTTAGGTAATTCAAGCAACTATGTTCAGGGTCTGTCTTTACAAACAGGATTTCAAAAGAAGGACTCTGAGGTGTGCTCAGAGCTTGCTGCTACTGCCCTCACACCTTCAGAACCTTTTGCGAATCCCCTCCAAACACTGAACACAGCGCGAGTTTTGTGCTTCTATAAATGGCACAGAAAAACTATGTAATAAAATGCTGTTCCTTTACCTTCTTCCCCTCCATACAGAGGGCTCTGAAACTGGCTTTCCATTGGACCTAATGCTTCTCTTTGAAGTCTCTCAGGGCAGTGACCAGCAGTACTGCCGTCAGGTGTCAGCTGCTAGGCTGGCCTGGCTGCTGCTTCCACCAAGCTCTGTTCAGTGGTTCCTTGTTCATCAGGGAAGCAAAGCAGTAGAGCCCAGCCCTGACAAGGGGCAGTGTTTGATTCTGTGTCACATGGGCAGACTTTGTTAAGAAGCTGGCAGGTCTGCCTCTTGCTCAGAGCCTGTGGATAGCACTAGAACAGCTCACGGCCAATTACCAAAGACTGTTAGCAGTTTATTATTCTGCATTTTTCTCCCTCTGCTGACTTTTCTGTGCCTTTCCCTAGTGAGGTGGGTCTGCACTGAAGTGCCAATGATGTGAATGGAGTCAGCAGAGGATGCTGCAGAGCCAGTGGTACCTGACAGACCTCCCCCTCCCCAGCCTCTCCTGGAAGAAGTCAAAATGTCCCATGTACAGTTGACCTGGAAAGCAGACACTGGGCTGGAGTTCAAAATAGCCAATCATTAATTCCTTTCACAGAAAAATTATTTTAAAAATAAAAGACACTATTTGCATTTCATAAGAGGTCAAACAAAGCAGGATAGCTTGTAACATGAGAAGTGACATTACCTGTTCAATTCTTTTTAGCAGCTCAGGTGGAGATGGGTCCTTCCCTCCCATTTCTTGCTTTCTGCTCTCATTCGTGGCATCACTGTGGTTTTTCTCCAGCTGTTTAATCTTGTCCCTGCAGTGGGAATACTAGCAAACGAAGGGTCTCAACAGTTATTTGTTCCCACCAATCTCATCACCAGACCTTGGTCTGGAGACTTCAACAGACAAAGTTTTCTTGTACTGGGAAGAAGGGCAGGTAACACAGACAATTATGAACCATTTTAAAATTTTCTTTTAAAAGGGAACTAGAGTGTGACAGTTGCAGGACAGAGGAAACCCTGCTGTTTGACAGAAATTGAGTTCCACCTGTTTCTTGGTCCTCAGGCTACTTTTTTATATTTATCCTCAGGAATACAATAGAAGGCCCTGCTTCCCTGCTGGTTAGCACTGAAAGCCTCATCCCTACAGGCAGCCAAGTTTTCTACACTAACATTCCCAGGCATGTGTCCTGAAGAGACTCAGTGGTGACACTGAGCAGTGTGGTACCCTCGGAACTCACAGAGCAGGTGTTGCCTGACCTTTCCTATGTGAGACCTTCCTATGGAGTAATGCTTCCCAGAACATGCTAGAGGGACATCCAGGCTCAGTGTAAATCCTCGCTGAAGGAGTCACTGGGGCCATTTTTTCATGTTTGGACTTGTAAGATTTGACAGTGACGGGGCTGTGTGCTCTGATGTGCACCTGGCTGGCTGTCAGTGAGCTGACATAACACTGCCCAACTGTAAATGTCAACCATCCTCTGCAGGTGATGATTGATTAAGGAAATAAGCTGTCACAGGTTCTCAAAATTATGAAGAGTCACCAAAATATAAAGTAAATGTTTAGATGTTGCCAGGATGAGGTTTGTCACTGGAAGTTAACAAGTCATGTTTAACTAGAAAACGGAAAACTGACAGATATTCTCAGGTGGCAGTGGAACATTACCAGAACACTTAAATATTTCTTTTCCTAGTAAAAAAGCACTACAACTCACTCCTGTACGCTTTGTCTAAAAGCAGCTAAAATAAAAACCTTAGATGAGTGTAATGAACAATTTCCTCAGCAAACCATGATTCTGAACTTAGCTAGGTACTGAAAGTTATATTTTGTTAACAAATAGCTAAAACTCAAGCCCAAAAATACACAGAGTGGAAGAATGTTAAAACAGGGCCAGCACAAACAGCAGGATGGAGCTATGCTTCCAGTGATCTTTTCTATCTGGGGCCAAATTTCTCAGCCACTAACTCAGCGGAAAATGCCTTGTTGGAGGCAGTGGTATCTTAATGAGATAGGGGCAGCTCACTAAGGAAAAAATTCGGGACTGAATAGTCAATTTAGAGAAGGACTATTAAGCAAAACCCCTGTCCAAAAACCCATAAAAAGTTCCATGTTAAATGTAAATACTAGCTTTACTTTTAAAAGCAATATGAATTGGAAGCGATCAGATGCACGCCAACCCATAAGTATCAAAGTGCATTTAGAGATAACCATGCTATTCTGTGTCTGCTTAAGTAACATGACTACAGGCATCTTTCTTTATATTTTTCCTAATTTGTAGTCTTTTCCTTGGACAAGACTTTATTTGAATTTTAAGAGATTCTAAGTCTTAAAATTTTTATAAATCCTTTCTTTCTTTCTTAGAGTGGATTTGATACAGGGAATAGGAAAAGGCTCTAGAAGAGAGGCTTTTCTACGTTGGATTGTAATCAGTCAGGAGGAATTGCTGAAGGATGAACACACAGGAGGGAACACTTGTCTAGATAAAGCAACTGGTCTGAAGAATTGGACATTGGTGCTTTTTTTGAAATCTCAGAGAAGGTAGGCAAGGTATGTACAGCACTAGAAAAGGGCAAATACAAGACCTATTTCAAAAAAGGGCAGGGATGGAGCTATGGAACCATAGATAACTTCACTTTCTGAAGAATAAATCTGGAACACATAGTTAAGTTTTCTTTATAGGTATTAAGAAGAGAAAAAAGGCAGGGATAACAGCCCACATGGGTGTGTTGAGTCATGCCAAACCAGACCAATGTCTACTACAATAATTTCACAGGTGTACAGATGACAAATAGTAGGTATTATACATTTTGATTTTATATAGCTTCAATATTTCATATTATATTCTCATAAACAAGAAAAACAAATGGATTCTTGATGAAAATATGCAGTAAATACCTCATCAGAGGTTAAGCTCAGAGAGGCTGCAAATGTTTTTTGGAAAAGATTAAAATTCAAAATTACTTTGGTCTGAAAAAAGGTCTGAACCGAAAAGATAATAGTAAATAAAAAATGTAGGCAGGAAAAATTGCCTGTACAAACACAGAATCAAAGTCAACTGGTTGGATGCCCTTTCTTTAAAAAAGGGTCTGGTTGTTCCATACATTTACATGAAGATGAATCACTATGTCACATGTCATGAAAGGTGTCACCGTACCTGGGTGCATAAGCAGGAAGGTAACCTACAAGATGTGAATGAATCCTTTCACTGTCAGCCACAGGTACCAGGCACTGCACCTCTAGACAAATAAAGGCCATATTGCCAAAAATAAAAGAAATGCAGCACAACAGTGAGCTAAGAAAAATCTCTAAGAGCTGATTGAGAGAAACAAGGTTGTGTGGCCTAGCAAAAGGATGGGAGAGGAACATGATTAATATCCTTGCAGAGAATGAAATGTTGCAGAAAGGAAAAGAACAGCCTGTTTGTCATGTCCCTGGAGGACAGAACACAAACCAATATTCTTATACCACAGCAAGAATGATCCAGGCTAAAGGTCAAGAAAATCTTTCCACTGTTAAGGAAAGTCTAGGGTAGCTTGCTGGGGAAACTGGTTTGCCAGGGGTGGCTTGAAAGCAGAGCTTAGCCCTCTCAGGAATGACAGGCAATCCAATGCTGGTGTCAGAGCAGATTGCCTAGATAAACTCTTTATCTCTCTACTAGTCCCATTATTCTATGACTATGATGATGTAGTCTGGAGATTTTAATGGGATTATATGAAATCCTGGACAAATGTTGTTGCCAAATGCCTCAAATAAAATGACAGTCCTTGTACATTGCCCGAACTCTAAGGCATGGAAGTCCCATCTAGAGCACCGTGACAGCTCAGCAGGTCTACGTGTTGGACTAATTAATGATTAATGCTAAGTATTTCTCATTGATGCATGAAGGCAGATTAGTTTTTATGGGTCAGTTCAGTCAGCAGGAACAGTGCCTTGATGTACAATCCCAATTAAAAGTTACATAGTTTTATGCCCAGACAAAACCACCTTACAGTCTTACCAGGTACTTTTTGTGTAAAGAAGTGCCTGTAAATATTTCAAAATCTTTACATTGATGGTAACAAACCTACCTAGTCTGTGTTACTAGCATTTGCTTAGAAGAGGTCTGGTCTTGCTTCAGATGATGGTAATTTTTGAGCTACACTATTCACCAATGTCTTGTGGAAATAGGCAGCTTCTGATGAAAAGCATACAAGTGGAACATACATCACTTTGATGATGAAGCAGCTCATGTGGAATATAGGAGACCCAGGTGAAGTGTTTGTTCTTGCTGAATTGGCACACAGCCCTGATCTGGGCTTTCCCCATTCCCAATGGGCACTACAGCTGCTGAGATTATGAGTCAGTTTTTGCAGTCTGTAAATATTTCTGATTTTAAGTTTTTTCATTGATAATAATGAAAATACCTAGTCCATGTTACTAGCACTTGCTTCAAAGAGGTCTGATATTGCTGAAGACTGAAGGAGGTGGGAAGGGTAGGAAAAGGGAAAGGGAGGAGAAAAGAGGCACAGGTACAGGATTCAGCCTGCCTAATCCAGACAGTCTGTGACCATGGTAACTGAACAGAAGCTGAGTCAGATTTCAGCACGGGGGCAAATCTGTAATAAATACAGGAACTAGCAATGAGAATTTGGAAACCAATGCCAGAATTCAGATTTGGGCTCATGGTTTTTATTTAAATCATTTATTTATCATCAAATTGGAGATAAAGCCAAACAACTTGAAAATTTTCATTGGACTTAATTCCTGTTAGCAGTGGGAGTAAGAGTAGTAATGCTGGAATAGTTGAGCATAAGGAGATGAATGAATTAACAGCCAGTTTGAAAAATGTAATAGTCAATAATCACAGTATCTAGTTAAATTTTAAAGGTTGATAACCGATTATTTGCCATTGTGCACTGGAAAATCCCTGACTTGGGAACATTTATTAAGACTACTGCCTGTATAATATCACTCCAGTCTGCATTTTCTGACTTTTTGCTTTTATATCAACATTGCAAAGACATTTAAAGCACCTGCAGCAATAGCATCCTTTTAACAGTGATTTTAGGTTTCACATGAACTGTCATTATAAAGGAGAAAGTTTCAGGAATTCAGAACAGAAAAATCAAAGTTTCACGATTGACCCTGTCAGTTCACAAAAATCATCTGCATTTTGCTACTACTGTATTTGACTCAGTGACCCTCAGTCTCATTTTAAACCTTATCTGAAAACTTTAGGGTCTTTTTTTTTTTTTTATACTGCCTTGGTTCATTGTTTAAATGTGTAATGGCCCTGTAAAGTTCTTTGGGGCATGATTTGCATGAGGTATTGGACCATGTTTTATTCTTGTAGCAGAGCATAAAATTTCTTCAAAAGGCCAGAAGTAAGAGAATAGTGCAAGCACTATGAAACAGTGAGTCAGAGCTCCCATCGATGCAAGTTTGAAAGGCAATGCTACACCCTAATTTATGATTTTGAGCAGGCACTAACAGCGTATGTATGTATGGGAAAAATTACCATCTGAAGATAAGGTCAAAAGTAAATGAGCCATTTCAGAAAGCAAGGAAAGAATGTCCCAAGCACTGCAGTTTGTTAGCTGTTTAATGCTATTTTGTAACTAGAACTAAAACTTACACTGTTTTTGTGCAGAAGAAAATATATGTGGATTATATCATTGTAGGCAGCAGAGTTTCCAGAGTAGGCTCAGAGTCAAGTGTGAATTGAGTTATTATTTTAGAAATTTGATGGTCTAAGTGTATCTCCCACCCTGCCACCTACTCCATCAATACAGTATTAAGAAATTTTATCTACAGTCCCATTTATTCCCCATGACTCCCATTCTCCAGCTTAGTCATACTGACATTTCAGGCTATGGGGTGGGTTAGCTGGGATCCCATACCCAGGAAACATTTGGCATGTGTGAAACAAAGAGCATGAGCCAGTTACACATAAGTGTAGAAACTCACATACATGAAGTTAAAAACATGTATCAGTGTTTTGCTAGACAGGTGTATTACTAAACTTGCTGTTTTAATAAACCTTGCACATCCAGCTATATTTTTGTCTATGAAAACACTTTAAATTTTAAAATGCAGAGTGATAGTAAAAAAAGGCTTCCTTTAACACCAACCTGTATGTGAAGTCTCACCAGATGTGCATCCAGGGCATTCCTCACTGGGAGCTCTTTAAAATACAATTTAATCTCTCTTTTTTTCTCAGCTACCTTCAGCTTCAGAAAACTGATCTTTTCATCCATAACTTGCATCTTAATATCTCCATTTCTACACAACATCTCTTGCCTTTTTATTTTTTCATATAAAAAGCCTAGTTCTTCTTCTCGTTCTCTGAGCAAAAGACCACTGAAATAAGGCCAAAATTAAAAGATTTTTTTAAAAAAAATACTCATATTCAGTGTATTCCATTCAAGAACATAAAAAGTGACCTTAAAATATAGTAATTATCAGTGAAAATGTATGAAGCTTTCACAAATATTATTTTAATCTAATGACAGCATTTTAAATAAGTAACAAAATAATTGCAATGCTAAAATCAGGAAACAAACTCTTGGAAAAGTTACTTTTGTCTCACTTAATTTTTAAGGTCTTCTGGCCTTCCTCAGCATTTAAAAAAGGATTGAGATCAGACTGATTTTGATAATCTGCGTTTTTGCAGATACCTTATCTGTGCACAATGCACAAAGAGAGCAGGAGGCTACAAGTTCTCAAGGTATTCAGTAGCCAAGCCACGGTATTTTTTGAATAATAGTTATAAAGAATGAGCATGATCACCAGTGGAGAAACATCCACATAATGCAGAACAGCACTGGCACTGCAGTGAGGGGGATTGGTCAGCAAAACATTGCAGTGCCACAGACATTTAGCATTCCTAAAGAGGAGTGCTCATAAACTGAAAAATATTATTGCTTCATGGATGACAAAATTAAACGCTACCTTAGATCAAACTTACAAATGTACCTCTCATTTTGTTGCTGAATAACCCTTTCACATTTTTTGCGTAGTTGCAAAATTTCCTCTTCCCTGTGTGTGGCTACAGTGGTAAGTTTGTCAACATTCAAATACTTTTCCTTTTCTTTATTCTCTAGCATCTCTTGTTCAATTTTGCCATAATCCTTTTTCATCAACTTTGTTGTTCTCTCATTCTTTTTAATCTTCGCATACTCTTCCTGCAATTTTCTTTAATGAAACAGAAATGTGGGAATGCTTTTAGTCCTTTTAATTTGAAACCAATTTCAGCAATTAAAAACACATCTTAAATTTATTTCTCAAGCACACAAGGGCTGTTCTATGTCTCTGCTTCAGAGAAGCTTTACAAGAATAAGAAAGACTCTGAGAACAGTATTTCTTCACAAGTTCTCTCCAGCTTGAAAAGAACTGGATTCTGGCTCAAGAAAAAAATGCTATATAGGGAGCACTGCACTACAGCTCTTTTCTTCTCTACTAAGTAGCCCAAGTAGCCATAAAAAAATAAACTTCAAGAGCATAGGCATAAACTGTGATGAAAATTCCTAATGTGTAGAAGTTCTGCTCTTTTATTTAAAGAACAATATTTAAATTATGTTGTGGTTGCAATTCAAAGTTCTCAAAATCTATTGTTTCTAAAAGCATTAACACAAAAAAGAAAATTATCAGATTGCCCATTTGACAGATGAAAAAAAAAATCACTGTGGAAGATTTATGTGACAAAATCACATAAAAAATAAAGAACAGATCTCATTATTTACAGCATCCTTGTTGATTGCTGGATGATGGTCCCTCACTTAAAAGACAGATTCTTGTCACCAAATGGACTATTCACTATGTCACAACACAGAATTTAGGGTTATTGCATTTGATCTGTGATATCACTTGTGGATCGAGACACAACGGGAAAATATTCATGTCAACATACAAAAGAGGTAGTGAAAGGAGGACAGTCTCCTGTGAAAATACAGACCTGCAGATGAAATATCCTTCCCTCCTAGGCTCCATCATTAAATTGCTGAATCGCTGTATGCGGGGCAGGAAGCTGCTTTCTTTCATTTCCCCCACATGTATAGCACTTTGAGTACCACAGCATATTACTGAATTGAACTAAACTTCTGTAAGTCAAGTTTCAGACTGAAAGTGTGACAGTATTACAGAAAGGCACTATGTTTTAAATATTTTCTGAAAAGTACTTGTCTTACTTGGACTGTCCTCCAAATTGTAGAGGTTGCAGTGAAGTCAGTGGTACTCATACAAAAATCTACTCCTGGGATTAAAAATGTTTTTCATAGGCAAGAGTGTTACTGAAAATTCAATACCTCTGACTAGTTTTAAATCTAGGTTTTCAGAGCCCAAAATATCTTTTGGATGGGTACCGAGTAGGGTCATCAATAATAATTGTACATTTCTGCTATCTATACAGTATTTATGTCTTATTAGACATTTCCCCCTTCTTTCATCACCTGGGAAGGCCTCAAAAATTTTACCACAAAACGTCAGCTTGTACATCTTGACAAAATCACTTCAATCACTGAAGTTCCACTTCTTTTTTAGCTATCTCTAGCAAAAATCAATGCTAGATGAAATCAAACTACTAGGAGATTCACAATAAATACTTAGTGTATTCTTTCCCTGACTGAGCAATTTTTTGGCACCAAATAATGAAGTTTTGGGAAAAGCTATTTTTAACTACTCAGTTTTGGTTTTCCTGTGTTGCTCACACAGTTGGCTATTCACTGTTTCCCTACTTGCCCAAGTATGGATTTCCAAGACATTGTAATTCTGTTGATACTGCAGAATTTCATCTAATACGACAAAAATATGGCAAAAAGATATCTCCACAAAATAATGGTCTAGGAAAAAGAGAGTGACAAGCACCAGATATTCTGCCTCATTATATTTTTTGTGAATGTGACCTTTCATTTTGTTTAAGATTGCTTGGAAATTGAAACCACATTTTATCTGAAATAAATATTACCTAATAAACTTCAATGTGAGTTTGAACCAAAATCCCCAATTCATTCTAATTTCATAATTAGACAGCCACATTGCTAGCTAGTGAGTCATTTAATAGTCCCATGCACAACTTCATTGGGGAATCAAATATGCCAGAATTCTTTTTCTCTAAGGGCAGCAAATATGAGTGCAATGGTGTTGCTCATATTGAATGAAACAGCATGATAACGCAAAACCTGAGAGATCCAAGAACTATGATATAAAGGATGGGCAAGTGAGAGAGTAGCTAGACAAACTTCAGAACTGCTTTCTGACAAGTAATGATGCCCAACATAGTTGTGGAGTGTTAGTGGGATAAAAAATTGGAACAGATTATGGAGGGGTGTTTCTAAATGCCTTTATTTTAATCAGATTTCAAAAATCAGGATAATACCAGGGATGATATGGGCATAAATGAAGTTGGAAAAGATTCCCTCCTAAGATTTTCTCCAGTCTTACATTTCTATAATCACGAACTACAATGTACTTTAAACTCACCTTTCCTTGGTTGCAACAGCATTCCTTAAATTTTCTATTCTATTTTCTAGCAGTTTTACCCGGTTTTCAGCTTCCTTTGCTTTGCACTGAGCATTACGCATCAATTGTATACAGTTTTCCTTTTCAACTTGCAGAACATCATACATTGTAGTAAATCTTTGGAGTCTGAAGAAATGAGGTGTGTGAAAGAAATAATTATTAGCATTTTATGCATACATGACTTGAATAAAAGTTGCTTTAGAAGACTTTATTAAGATAATGTATTCTTTTCTTACTCTTTTTGGAGTTCTTTTTTCATCTTTTTACAGATGACTAGTTCACGATCCTTTCTTTTTAGGTCCTTAACAATACTTTGGAGTTGAATCTGAAATTTAAATAATATTTAGTGAGCTCTTTAGATATATTAAAGAAAGATCTTCAGAGAAATTACCCAGAACAACTCTTAGATGAGTAAAAGACCATAAGGGGACATTATAATAAGAACTTCTTCCTATTATAGTGAAATGTTTTTATTAAATAAAAAACAGCATTAAAAAGCACAGTTTTTCCATTTATATTAAGGTTACAATTACTATTAGTAATGTAGGTAATTTGATGCTGCATCTTAAATGCTTGGTTCCCTGTATCTGAAACTCTGTTTCTACTGATCAGCCTGTCAATTCCATCACTATATAATTATATGGCATATGAACAATTGAAACTGTACCTGTATAAATAAAATTCCTTTTTTACTCAATTCTGACATTTTAAAGCAATCACTGATGTTTGAGCAGAATTGCATTCTGTTAAGTCTCTGCATCTTTTGATTACAGTTCAGTCCTCAATAGCCTAGGCCATCAATGTTAGATGGACAGGCCTTTTCTCCCTTCCCACTGGTATCAGGAGGAGGAGATCGGTATTAGGGAAAGCTGGTGGATGGTGGGTTGCAGCTTTGGGCTTGTCTGTGTGTTCCTGAATTTTTATTATTTTTTTTATTTGTTTATGGACTGATTTTTATTGAAGGTACAAAGCCTGACACGTTTATTTTTATACAGAGTTTCCCAAGATGGTAAAAGGGTAGCTTATCTAATTTATCTGAATACAGACATATATTTTGGGAAGATAAATACCTTGTTCCCATATAGCAATGTGGTATTTAGTAAAATCTGTGTGACATCACAGCACACATCATGCCAGCAAAATGCAAGCAGCAAACACAATGACTAGTCATAGGAAAAGTTTTCTTTGCCTCTTTCTCTAAATCAATATAATTATTTGTGCCTTGAAATGTAACAGGAATTTAGAAATTTTTGCCTCTCCTTGGAATGAATATTAGTTTCTCTTCTAATATTCATATATTTGTAAAATTACCCACACAGTTTTACTTCTGAGTCTCAGGTGAAGTTATCTGCTTTTCTGCCTCTTTCAAGTTGTTCAATTTATTCCATAGGCTTGAAAGAAAATGACAGAACCTCAGAATCACAGAATGCCTGATTTGGAAGGGACCCACAAGTTGGACATTTTTCATGTCCAACTCCTGGCCCTGCACAGGACACCCCAAGAATCACACCATTTGCCAAGAGCATTGTCCAAACACTCTGTCAGGCTTCATGCTGTGACCACTTCCCTGTGGAGCCTGTTCCAATGCCCAGACACCCCCTGGCTGAAGAACCTTTTCCTGATATCCAACCTAAACCTCCCCCGACACAACTTCAGGTCATTCCCTCAGGTCCTGTCCCTGGTCACCACAGAAAAGTGGTGTCTGTCCCTCTGCTGCCCCTCATGAGGAAGCTGTAGCTGCAATGAGGTCTCCCCTCAGTCTCCTCCAGGCTGAACTGACCAAGTGCCCTCAGCTCCTCCTCACCCAGCTTCCCCTCAAGGCCCTTTATCATCTTTGGTGCCCTCCTTTGGACACTCTTGAAATGTCCTTTCAATACCTTGTTTCAATTATGGAGTGATATTTTAACATACTGTACTGCACCACAAATTGCCAACAAAACACCACAGTATTGTGAGCTTCCAGTGTTCTCGTGGAACCTCAAAGCTAGCGTGGGAAATGAGTCCACAGGGCTCCCTTCACTAGTAATTTAATTTCTCCCTATACCAGCTTATACTTTTGAACAGTCTTCCAAACATACAATTTTTTTACCTTGGCTTTCTGAACATTCCTGCATTTCAGTTGCTTCTCATTAGCTCGGAGCACAGTCAGATGTGTAAGTGTGGATAACTCATTTCTGCATTTTTCCTGCTCTTTAAAAAGCAAGTGTTCTTCAGCAATGCATTCTTCTAACATACGGGCATCCATATCTGATATCATTTCCTGAAGAAGATTAAATTTAAATCCTAATGTAACAATGCATCAGTGTTGGTGAGCCCAAAGTTGAAAATACTTTGGGTTTATCTGCAATGTAAACAAGAATGCAGACTACATAGATTTAAAACCATAATAAATTATTGCTTTAAAACACCATGCATAATCTCTAAAACAACATTTCAAAATATATTATCACCTAGGAGCATTTCTGTTCTTCAGTCTAACATCTTTCAGCTATTGTCATTGACACAGTGGATCTTTATAGCTATATAAACTTTAAGTTCAGTGTCGGATCTTCAGAAGGAGGTGAATGGAAGCTCCCTAGGCTCCACATGACTGCCTGTCTGTGGCACACAACTTACATATCCCAAAGAGTGACACATAGCTACTGGAATGCATATGCATCCAAATACAAGCTGATTTCCACCTCATACTGTTAATGAGTTCAGACAAGACACACAAAGAAAATGGATATAAGGGTAAGAAGACAAAGAGGTTTAATCTTAAGATTGTATGTCTGAAATAGATTGCTTCTTATAAAGTCATTTACGTAGTGGCAAGTGCTAATGCTCTCATAATGTGGATATCTGCATTTCCATACTCTGTATGCCTGTGCTGTGTATAGACAGACATCCACAAATGACAGAGCCACGAAGATGAAAAATAACAATGTACAAATGCTGAATTTTTACTGTTGCAACAAGACATGGTTCTATATCCAAAGGAAATCTATAACAATATATTTCTAGCTGCAGTGTCATTAAAAACATTCAGAAAGATTTAAACTAGAAAGTAGATTTGCTTTCTACCTTCTTGTATGTGGCCAGTAACGCCAAAAAATGGTTTTAAAAATGAAACACAAGTGTTCTTTAAAATTGAACGAATACTACCACATTTTCTCACCAGAAAGCTGCAGCTAGAAACTCCCTTTCCTTTTTTCCTTTATTCTCATGATAGAAAACCAACTGTTAAAATGAAAAAATATGAGAAAGCAGGACTCAGCACCTGTTCAGCTAAACCTCTCTTGATCGTTTCAATTTCCTCCTGCAGTTCTCGTCGTCTTTCTAATAATACTGCATTTTTTTTTGAGTTAATTTCTGCCTATAAAAATAAACCAAGCACAGAGTGATGCAAACAAAAAATGAGGAAAATGTAAACTGCCAATACTCTATTAGAGTTAGCTACTCAAATAAAGAAACTACTTTTCTTTCCTATTATAAGAGCTAATACAAGAACACTGTATTGAGTAGAGTTCCTCAGCAACCAATTTAAGTTTCTTAAATTTTTCTTTCAGAAATATGAACACTAAACTTCACAAATTTAGAAGGGCTATGGTTTTCATCAGCTAAAATTCATTTAAAAACCTCAACAATAACAAAGAGAGTATATAAAACTGTCACCTTCTAAATTCACAGAGGATTTTCAGAGTCAAATTCTGAACTTACTACAGGAAAAAAAATAGTTCACATCTAAGTAGAATGGATATCACTTTTTTTTTTGTCACCACAGCAGGATTTTCACTAGGCTGTAGAAAGCTAAATCTAACAACACAATCATTTATGTATTATTTTTCATTATGGGAAAATTTGTTTATTCAACCAGATTTTAACTTTAAGTATGTGAAGGAATACATATTACCTCTGACAAATGTATCTGACCAATCTCACTACAACTACTTACATGATATAACTTCTAAGACAAAAAGTTGTTTTGGCCTCACTGTGACTAACTTCACTTAAAAATTCTTTATGGTTATAAGCATATAAGAAATAAATGCATTCTGCTAATTTTTGGCATACGTTGCCTCTCTGTAATTGATAGGAACAAATATTTTAGCAGGACCTGTTGTGATAGGACAAGGTGTATTAAGTTTAAAATAAAGGAGGGACAATTAGATATGAGGAAGAATTTTGTTCAACAAGGGTAGTGAAACACCAGCACATGTTGACCAGAGAGGTGGTTAATGCCCCATCCCTGGAAACATTTAAGGCCAGGTTGGACTGAGGTCTGACTAACTTGATCTAGATGAAGGTGTCCCTGCCTATTGCAGGGCTTTGGATCCAATGACCTTTAAAAGTCCCTTCCAATCCAAATAATTCTAATTGCAAGTCCATAATTCATATGGGTGGGGAAAAAATTACATTTAACAGCACAACTGGAAGATATTCAAAGATAATACATCCAACCCTGCAATATCTTGCTCACATCTCAACCAGATGTTAGAGTTCAGAACACTATAAATCAATACTGAGAAATAAGTATTTTCCAGTTGTGATTTTCACTTCTGTGGTAATATTGAAAAATAAAATGCTGTTCATTTGCATTAAGGAAAAGGGGAACAAGAGACACAGTAAATATCGAAGTGTGGAGTTACTTTGGTTGTAGCTGCCAGCTCTGAGATTTGATTTGACTTAGGTTTACTAAAAGATCAGTAAAGCCTGTCCTAAGAAAGTGACTTTTGCTCTTGTCTTGGGAGCAAAAATAGCTTTTATTTGGAGCATATATTAGTCACCACTTCTGCTGTGTCAAAGTAAAATGCTCATATAAACATCTTGAATCCATTAAGGACTTTGGTTCATATAAGACAGGGATAAACTTAGGCACTTTTAGCTGTCTCTGTGTTGGCCTGACCAAGGAGAAGGCCCACATGGAGAGGAGCAGCAGTTCTGCTCCAGGCTGGTGACAGCGGGAGCAGCAATTCTCTTTCACACACAACATCAGCATTTAGCAATAGCTGACCTTTCACAACTTAGTAACGGGAAAAACACATTTAAAGGAAGTGCTCATGTAATTTCCTTATTTTACAAACCAGTCATTCTGCACTTAGCATATGATTCAAAAGAAGAAATTTGGGGAACAACACTGATGTACTGCTGCTTCTGCAATCATATATTTATACAAACAACTAATTCTTGTGACTGTTTTCACTTTGACTCACAATGAATGAATGTAAATCTGGGGGTTTAAGTAGTCAAAGAAATTTTATCTACTTAAAACACTGATTTTTAACTTTTGCTAGGTGTGCTCCCAAGTCTTACAAATTAAAATTGTCCCAATATAGCACAAGGTGAGCAGAATCAAACTTGCCACTTGACTCTGCCTTACTGCAGTATGGAATTTGAATTCGCCACGCTGCAGAGGAGCAGTGATTTCACAGTTCCTCTTCTAACAGAGCCCAGAAAGGAATCAGAGAAAACACCGAGCATGGGAGGATGTGTTAAAACAACTCTATTGCTGTTGTGGCCTGTTTGCATTAGGGTAGCATCCTGCAGTGCTGTAAAATCCTGATTAGAATGCCACTTCTGTGTCCTGTGGCATTCCCTTTCCCCTACCCCTCATGATGATACTATTTGTAAGACACATACAAGGTCTTGTCCTTCCAGAGGGTGAAGGAATTGGGCTGAGATAGGTTTAGATCTCACCCCAGACTGTAGATTCTAACCACAGCCATTGGTGAGTTATGGCATTTGATTTTAGCATTACATGTTTTTGAACAATTGTGTTTCTTCATCCAGAAATATCTCCTCAATAGGAACACAAGAAAAAATACCATCACCCAGATTCTCTTAGCTGATAGTGAACAGAAACTCTTTCAGCTTTAAGATCAAAGTCCGGAATATGAGTCAGCCCTTTAATCATTATTTTAGAAAGTTCAATCCAAAACTCTTGTTGTGTAGCTATAGAGCTTTCCTCCCTTCTTCCAGGTGAGCTTATATTACTAGGTAATACACATGTGAATTGAGAAGGAATTTCAAGGAAGACAAAAAAATATTGTTTAATAATATTAAATATTATCAAGTAACAATTGGAGCTTTTAAATAGCAGAGCTAAGTATACATGGGTTTTGATACATATAGGTTTTTTTTAAAACTTTACAGTTATGTAAGACTCTTTTCTGCCCTGAATTGCTCAGAAGGACCAAGAAAAATTTCAGGGATAGTGTCAAGGTAAGAAACATCAAGTCCTGTGAAAAAATATTCACCTGACTAAGCAAGATTAATTTTATATGACTCAGAATCTAGACTAAGCAAGGAAGAAGTACAGGAGAATGGAAAAACCAGGGATGAGAGAAAGAAAATATAAAAAATTTATAGACCAAGTAAATTTTTAAGAAAGAACTGGAAGGAGAAAAGAAAGAAAATGCTTTGAATACACAAGCACGATGATACTTCCCCTTAAAATTACCACAGTCAAAAGACTAAGTAAAACAGAAAAGAATAAAATACTTTTGAAAGAGGAATGGGTGAAATACTAAAGCAAGGGGGGTGAGGAAGGTGAAAGAACAGTCTTACCCCCTTTGCCCTTATGGGACTGTCAAGAGATATCATAGAAGAAAATTTACAATCTTTATGATCAATGCATTCATACAGACCTCTGATTTGAGTCTTTTATGCTTTGCCTTGTCTTGTTCCAAGGAATCACAAATCCCTTTCATTTGTAACTCCAACTTTTTTAAATGTTTCAGTTCTCTATCTTTCTGTGTTTGATGGTGACTGAGAATATCTTGTTGCTTTTTGTTCTCCATGAGACATTTATTTAAATTATTGTCCAGAATTTGTCTATATAGATAGACACAGAATTTCAGAAACAGGTAACTTAATCAAGACATATATGTAAATAGCCATGACTATTTTAATGGGTTTTGGTACTTCATCACTATGGCTCAGCAGCAAGACAAACTCGTAAACTCCTTACAAAAATTACCTAAAAAGGTTGCATTTTATAACTATAATCAATTATAATACCCTAATTATGTCAATGAGATCTCACAGTCTGCTCTAAATATGTTAAAAATTCCAGGGATACTAGTATATATAGGAAGAACATTTGTTACTATGATGGAACACTTCAAAATAAGGTGCCATGGGCCTTTAATACAAAGCTTGAAAGGCAAAAGCATTGTTGCTGAGCATATGGGCAGAATTACAACTATACATCCCCCTCTGCAAAAGAAGGAATCATTTGATGCTTGCCTTCAAATTAACTATTTATTTTACTTTACCTAGTCAATATAAAATCATAATTGAAGGGACTGTTAAAGAGATGATTAACCAATCCCCACTGAAATTCAGGTGTATGTGAGCACAGACATCTATGATTGTCATTTGAAAATGAAAATACTGACATATTTTTTCTTCTTCAATTCACTTTCAGTGAGTTACACAGGAAAGAAAGTATGTGCACTAAAGAGAGAAACCCTTTATAATATTTCATTTTAAGAGCAAATCTCACAGCATTTTATCAAATGCTTATGCTTTTTCATGTTCTTCTTTAAGCCAGAGCCTAGATTCCAGATCCCAAATTTTGATAAATGTTTATAAACATTTCTGAAGCCTGTCAGAAATCAACCAAGCTTGATAATTTCTAATTTGCACTGGTTGCAGCATAAAACTTGAAAATAGAAGCAATACAACAGAAAAAAGAAACAGACTTTTGAGAAGAGAGAATCATTCACACTTTCCATGTGGCTCATGTCTTTTACTCTAACCTGTCTGACAGGACAGCTAATTCCTTCTCTGTGCTCATTTCCAGTAATTTTGTCAAATTAATGCATTCTCGTTCAATGTTTTCTGTCAAAGTTTGTCTCTCATTCAATTCCTTCATTACATCTTCTCTTTCTTGCAAAATCTCTTCAATCCTTCTTTCAGTAGCTTTCAAGGTTCTATTCAATTCTTCTACTTGGTTATTTAGGGCTTCATTCTCCTTCTCTGCCTCGCTGCGGATATATTTTAACAAAGCAGTAAGGGTTAACTTTTCCACATGCATATTTAAAAGACAAAATGTAAGTTGCCAGTTTTTGTGGACACACAAAATTATTTCACAACAATATATGTTTGAAAGCAGACAGTGAAAACCTTCAAATTCCAAATAGTCCAAAAATAGAATTGCAGACAGCCAAGGGGATAACTGACAGTTTAGCACCATGACAGTATTAAAAAAAATTCTGTCAACATTACTAGGTACATGGGTGTGACACTTATATAAAGACTCATTTAAATATTTCACTAATAGCCATCTTCAAAATGTAGGTTTTAGAAGTTGCTTCTCTGTAACTCTATAGGGCAAACATCTTAGATTTATGATGGCAGAGTTGCATTAAGCAGAGTAGTAAGAAAAATGTAGAAAAAAACTACCATACTAGTTTTAAACCTGAGAAATTTAATATAGTCAAAAAGTTTCTGTATCACAAACAGGGATTGGAAGCAGGAGATACAAAAACTTCAGTGTAACCCTGTGCACAAACAGGGTGCAAAACCCATCGTTCATCTGGATGGCAACTGGACTGCTGGGATCTGTGAGTGACCCAGCTGGAACTGCACAGTGCTAATTTGATTTTACACTTACAGAAAACAGCACATGCCATGCTTCAGAGAAGAGGAGCCCCAGCTTCACAAGAGAGAGAAAGAAAAAGCTGGTGGCTGCCCTACACTTCCCCTGATGAAGTATTAGAGACTGCAATTCATGTCAGGACCTTACAGCAAAGCACCTGTGACTCAATAGCTGGTACTGAAGGACCAAGGGAGAAAGGGCTCAGGCCACACTGGCAGCTGTGGAAGTGTTAGCTGAAATGCTGATCCTAATTTTAATGAACAACTATCCTCAATCATTTCTATAACCAAGGGATGAGAAGAAGTCATAAATACATATATTCATGTATATAGAATCATATATTAAAAACATACATTTTTTTCTGATTCAACTTCTCAGTTTCTTTTGCAAGTTGCTTTGGAGCGTCAAGGAGCCTAACTAGCTCAGCCTAGTGACAAAACAGAAAGGTTTGATTAATAGCCTCAAAATCTGATGAGTTTTCATAGCAGTAGTGTTCACT
>VZTN01031850.1:136022-165530 GCA_013400515.1 Erpornis zantholeuca | reverse complement strand
TCAGTTCAGCTCTCATTAATCCAAAACTTGACTGTGTTTTGCTGCAGGGTCCAGCATATACCTAGAAATATATATGATCTAGATCCTGACCTTCACATAGATTTTTTTTTTGAAGTATCCATGTAACCAATATGTCAGTTTGTCTTACATTGCCTCTTTTCCTCTATCCACACAAAGAGGATGCCTGTTCATTAGCCTTCAGCTATGAGCTCTAAACTTTCCAGTTTAAAGTTATTCACAATTTTTCCTTTGCTCACTGTCAACTCAATCAGAAACCAATTAACTGACCAACAAATCAAAACATGCTTGAAATCAAGAACAACTGACATGCTTTTTCTGTCCGTAAACCCTAATAATGGGCAAATAAAAATTACATACATACCAATGAAATGCAGGAGACATGAAAAAGAGCAAACTTTTTCTGTGTTTTGTAAACCCATGTGCTTCTGAGGCTAATAGGAAAAGCGAAAAGTAATAATTTTAATGTCTGTCTTGGTGCTTATTGTTTTTCCCTTCCCAATAGTTCTACAAGTCATGTTATTGCTATGATATCCATTAGGGAAAAATTTGCTGAACAACTTTTCAAATGTGGCTGAGCCATTTATTTCTTTAAAACCTCTTCCTAATAACAAAAGTATTTTAAAACAAAGTACTTTATGTACTTTTTTAGTGTATATTTAATATATCCTGGTTTGAAAAACAAGTCTATAAAGCAGGTGCCAAAATCTGACCTTTAACTCAAAAAAAAAAGTTAAAAGAATTAATTTGACCCCATCTGTAGATTAATATACGCTCTGGTTTGGTTATGAAGGTCTCAGATCTATGGGTTGTGTAGGTCCACACTCACTTGGGATATGATACTGTGCTGAGAACCACACGGCAGGTTCCAAAAATTCTCAGTTCTCACAAACATCAGTAGGAAATAAAGTCTCTCAATCCATAGGACAGGTCTCCCCAAAGCATGGTATTTTAGGCTGCTAACAGAGCAGTCTCTTTCCAGAGATGACCTAAACCAATATTCATCATTTATCATGTATTTTGGTTTAGAAAACCTACATAACTAACACGATTGTACAATTTCACAAAGGCAATTAAATCCTTCAGCTACATTGCTTCTCACTTTAAATGCTAGATGCTCCAGGATTTACTAAGGTACCTTTCATATAGCCAAATCCCTAGCTAAATGGGAGAAAATGTTACTTAGAGGATAATCAGATAACAATCTGGTTTAAAAGTCATTATCATCTGTAAGATTAACATTTATTTAAAACTCTAAAAATATTCAAAAATCAGGAAAACAGAATTTTTAGTATACAGAAACAAAGTTTATGCCATAAATTGTAGTAACTTGGACATTTCAAATTTAATCAAAATGACAAAACAAAAAGTCTATGGGAGCATTCATTGCTCTGCAACTGCCTCTTAAAAGTTTAATACAAATTTTAATAAAATAAAAAAAATACAAAAAAAACCCTCTATATGCCAGCAAGTCTTTGTTGCTTGTATTAGCTCACATTTCACACTCATTACAAAATAGAAATACCAAAGTAATATTGAACCTAGTGGCTTTCCCTGGCAATTAACTTTTTTTTCTAGGACACAGTGAAAACCGTTTTTCAAACTCATGAAAGGGATCTGGTTATGTACCTTCTGTTAATTTTAATAGGCAAACCAGAAAATTCTCAGTGTTGGTATTTAATGACCAAGATAAAAATTACTGAACTTACCAGGACACAATCTCTTACTACTGATTTCAACATATTTTGCATACAGAATGATTACATCCCTCGTGGGTTTTCAGCAAGCATTCCAGCACATTTTTTCACGATATGCAGAGAATATTATTTATCAAAAATGCTCACTCAGACAGGAATTTGGATCTGGAACACAATGAGTCAAAGGAACACAATGAGTCAAAAGCCCTTAGATACTCTCCAGAAACACTGAGCAGGCAGGACAAGATGAGACACACTTGTGCATCACCTCAGCAGTAACAGTGTGCACTGGACTGAAGTGACTCAGAGGGATGCATCGCACACCAAAACCTTTCAGAGCTCATATTCTGTGAGGACAGTTATTCTGCTGCACTGGCTCGCAGCTGCACAGCTGCAGAAAAATGCTCCCTTCCAACAGAAAACTTTCTGCCTTTGGTCTCAGCTCAGAGATTCCCCCTGCTTCTTTTCTAATCTGATTCCCTCCAGACACTATAAAGCAGAAAACTATTTTAAGCAGAAAATTAAAACGTACATTGCAAAATATCCCCCAAATTCAAATGAGTTGGCTTCTAACAACAAGAGTTATCCACAAGGCTTATTCTGCTGTTCACCAAGGTGTGAAAAATGAGCAAGTAGGAGCGCTAAGGCAGCAAGGGAGCTCACAGCCACCAAAGACAGCAGCAGATCAGAGTGCCAGTGCCTTTGCTTCATCAGTGACAGGCTCTTAAAATGGAAGGCTACAGTACTGACTACTGCGTTTACAGGTTTTTATAAGAAAGTCAAGCAGATCTGCACTTCAGTAGCAGTGCTTAACGTTAGAGTGGTAACTAATTTTGTAAAACAGATGTGAAAATGAGATGAGAAAGACAGGCACTACTTTAACCACACCAGAAGTTTACTTTGAAATCCCAAGCAGTGGGGGAAATGTTCAGTAGGGCATAAAAACCTTAAGCAAAAGGGGGTCTCCAATATATTTTTTTATACTCAAGTTTAAATGAGATCTATAGCTTTGCTGCCTGTGGATCAACAAAACTATCTAGAAATCACACTTTAAGCTTGCTGAGCACATGCTGTGTAGGCCAGATTCTGCTGGAACACAGACATTAAAATATAAATCACTGCATACTAGTCTGAAGTAAGAAAGTTAAGAACTTGGATCATCAAAATAAATTGACAATATTATGACTCCATAGCAAGATTTATGTAGTCATATAATCTGACATACTTCCCATCTTCAAGATTGCTTTTAAAAGCCCTAGCAGTACTGTTAAGTTAGACCTGCCTAACCTCTAATCTTCACAGCACAGGAGCTCCTGAAGCTTTATATCCTTTGTTAATAGGGTGTGTGCACACTTAATATGTTTATACACACACATATATATATATACCCTGTAAGAGTACACATACAAATCAAAAGGAGAACTCTGGATATGAGATTTATGTCAGAGACTGTTTATATCTGTCATACTGGCAAGTTGTCCAAACCCTGTGCCATCATATGTGTTAAAAAGAGTTCTCCAAGGAAAGAAGCCATTTTGTTATAGCTTTAGAAAGAGTATCTAAAAATATATGAAGAGAGTAAATGTTTCAAGCCCTGGGAGATTCTTAACATTTATCAGAATAACCTTCATGTTTAACACATCTACCAAGGTCAGCCAAATGTAATATGTAATCTGTAACCCACCTCTCTCCACTATAGCCAGACATGGACTTCTGTACCAGATGGATATGATGAAAGACTTCTTACAGTTCTTTGATTCTAAAAAATTCAATTATTAAGTTCTGAGTAGGAGAATGACAGCATAAATAATAGTAAAGCATGTATAAATATGAGCTGAAAACACTGCTGCCCCCCCCCAATCATATTCTTCTTTGGAGTATGTTCTGAATCTCAAAATCATGTATGTTTTAGTTTGATGCATTTTATGTACCAGCTTTCACAGAATGTTCTTATTTTCTCTGCATCATCAATTTGCTTGAGGCTAATGGCTCCCAAGGGAACTGACATTTTATTTGGTTTTTTTCAGTAAGTTACTGAAAATGATATTGTCATGAAGGAATTGCATAGTTTATGCTCTAAATGCTAGGAAAAAGAATTAGAAGTAAAATAGGATTGCATCTTGTATAGCTATTTTTTTTTTGTTTGTTTCATTGCATTCAATTATCTCTCTTTTAGAAGACTGCTTCAGTTAGTGGACTGGTTTACACTCTATACAGAAGCAGATTACACCCCATACAACTGAGCCATACACAGCTATTCCTCGAGGAATGCAAGTGACCACTGCAATGAGCAGGGATTTGAAGGACAGCAAAGCAATTTTTCCCATCAGGATCCATGTAATAGAGGCGAGGTGGGTGCAGGCTTTAAGCAAAACATGCAGTTTGAATACATAGAGAAACATATGAGGCACAGAGGATGGAGGGGCAAGAGAAAGCACATTGGGATTGTCAAATGAAGGAAATGCTGGCTTTTCAGAACAGATCTCCATTCTGAAAGATCTCAGCTCCTTCTTCTAGAAGACTGACTTTTCCATTCTTTACCCTTGGGGTGGCAAGCAACATCTTGATTCAAGTAAGGCAAGCAGTGATGATGACAATGATAAAAATGAAACTGTTCAGAAGTAAGGAGCAAGAAAGCTCACAGTAACAGATTCACATCGGGTGTTTAGTTTCACAGAAGCAGCAACCGAGATTTTCAGGTGACTGATCTTACCTGAAACGAGAGCTACCGAAATGCCAGCAATCTTAAAATGTGTGTCCTTAAGCCCTGGCACACAACACCTTTCTTATTAAGAAAATTGAAAGCTGCTTCTTAGCAAAAAAAAAGAAGTCAGCAATGCATTTCTGAGATAAGCTGCCTCTGGATTACTCCCTTGGAGGAGCACAGCTGTATGGTCAGCTGTAGGTGCATGCTGTAGGGGTATACTCTTGCTGTATCTCCCCAGGAAGAAAAGCATTGCTTTTCAAGAGGCATCTCTCCGCATGGCTCAGAAAGTTGATCTGTAACTAGAGCTGCAATGATACAATGCCACGTTGCAGCTCCTAAGCAGGAGAGGTTCTATAGAGAGGGAATACAACCTGGAGAGGTTCCAAAATTTCATTTTTAAAGTAATCTTTTATGGTTATATTCTCACAAAGAAAAACTATCTTCACCTGGCATCTGGAAAACGGTCACAGAGATTACAGTGGGCCACCGAATATATACATGAACTGTTCTAGTAAGATACAACTGTTAAAAAGCTCATAGATAGGGATTAACTCTTCTTTCTCTGTATTTTTAGTGTCCTGGATATTAACAAACCTCAAAGAATGTTAAAGAACAATTCACAACAGAAAATCTTCTGTCAAGCAAATCTTCTCATGGTGACTTTCTCACAGATGTTTTCCTGAGCCAAGAAGCTTGAAGGTGTATTGCAGAAAACATCACTAGAAACTTCACCTGTGATTCTGATATGCCAGCATAGCCAAGTCTAAGAGCCAGAATACTGGGACCAAGAGAAATTTATTCCTATGCTGCACTACAATGTTAAACTAAAACCGAATTACAATAAAGCAAATGAAACATAGCAAAGAATGAATGTTCATAATGGAAAATTATTTTGATAAACAAGCACTGTAGATTGCAAAGGGAATACACTCGGAGTTTAGAGAGGCAGCTCATTAATGCCAAACAGAAGTATTTGTTAAAGCTTGGGGTAGGTATAGATTCAATGGCTTTTAGGGGCAAATCTCATGACATTCATCCAAGCAAAACTCCAAGTGAAGTGGATGTTCTCCCTAAAGACTGCAACATTTGGAATGTTGGAAAATGGAAAATAATCAACAGTAAGAAGTTTGGATTAAATTAATCCAATAGTAAATTAATTTACACAAATACCAAAAAGAAAAATAACTTTTTGTTAGCTAATTAAAGCTAATACACTCCTAAAATTCTAGTATATTTCTAGATTTACTTATAAATTATACATTTAATGTACGAATATCATAGTTTAGTTAGTTAGAAACCCAGACTAAGCTTATAATAATAGCTACTGGCACAACCTAGTTAAACTGTTGGTATTTCTCTGCAGATCCTGCAGTTCACAATCTGTAAGACAGGGATAAAATGTTGCATAAAACATTTTTAACTTGGTGAGTTTAGAAATGTAAAAGATTTCAGATCATAAGAACACGTGTTACAGAGACAAACCTTACACAGGGATTTGAAACATCATACCTATGGACACTGAACTAAATTGGCTTAAATTGATCTCCTGAGTATGCTTTAGAATGAGACAGTTCCTCACATCACAGTCCCAAAACCAGCTTCCACTGAAGAAGGAAGACTTCCACTGAGATCAAAGCAGACAAAAACTTAACACATTTAATCCTAAAATTGAGGGTAGGATATATATGAAGCCTGTGTATTTTTATCACCAAAGTATGCTACCTACAGATAACTCATAATATCCAGAAGCTTGGTTCACATAAACAGAGATTTCTCTCAACAATTATCTTTTTGTTGTTCTTCCCTCCCTTAGTCCATTCTGTCTCCCCTGAAGCATTACCTTCCTTCATTTCTCCCCATTACAACAATTCAAGCATGTTAATATTTCATAAAATACTTCATCACAGACAGCTAGAAGATCAATTTTCTTATTTTAAACAATGATACATGAGTGTATTCTCAAAAACCACAAAATGGTAATTGAGAAAGTAAAGAAAAACCTAAGAAACCACATAACAGTTCAGAAAAAGTTCTGTTATACAAAAAAGGACATAAATTTCACTCTGAAAGCTCTAGAGACTGAAAACCAACTCTGAAAAATCATTAATGTCTACTGTATTATAAGAAGTCTTCCTAAATTAGATTTAAAGAGGCCTCTAGATTCACAAATACTTCTCCCTTGTTATCACACATAAGCACATCCTATAAGCTCTTAGGTAAACTTTGCAAATTTAATCTGAAAACCAATCTTGGACTGCTGCTCTAAAACCTCCTGTAATAGGAAGTAGTGATTTTGTTGTTGTTTTCCAGCCTGTAACTTTCCATGTGTGGGTCATCTTGTGTATACACCACCACCACCCTTTGACTGAAGGAGCTGTTCCATTCCTGGTGTTCATTTCAGTTTCTTGCACACCTATAGAGAGCCATTTTGTGACCTTCCAGGCTTAAGGAGAACAGCCATACAATAGATTCTCTTTCTTTTATGTGTCCTTTGACAAATGTGAACCTTATTTTGCCAATGAGTGATAAAATTTAAACAGTTATTTAGATAAAATGTAACCACTAGGATTTTGCAGTAAAATGTATTCTTTTGCCCCTTCCATGTCAAACAAAGCATTCTAACCATGCAAGTAAAACTTCGCTTCACAGACGTAAGAAGTGTCAGGGGTTGTGGAAATTTCATCAGCACAAACAGAGAGGGTTGGAATGGATCACACAGGTCTTCAGAGAAGTGAAGATCATAGAATCATAGAATAGTTTGGGTTAGAAGGTACCTTTAAACCATCCAGTTCCAACCCTCCTGCTATGGACAGGGGCCCCTTCATCTAGACCAGGTTGCTCAAAGCCCCATCCAGTCTGACCTTGAACACCTTCAGGGATGGCAAACCCACAGCTTCCCTGATGAACCTGCCCCAGTGCCTCGCCATTCTCATAGGAAAGAACTTCTTCCTAATATCTAATGTAAACCCACCCCCTTTCAGTTTGAAGCCATTCCCTTGTCCTGTCAGTGCATTCCCTAGTAAAAAGTCCCCCTCTGAATTTTTTTTAGGCCCCCAGTACTTCCAGTACTGGAACACAACTCTAAGGTCTCACCAGAGCATTCTGTTCTCCAGGCTGAACAACCCCAACTCTCCCAGCCTGTCCCCCTCCAGCCCCCAGATCATCCTCAGTGACAATGATAACCAAGCCTAGAGGAAAGGTGCAGGGTCTGGTGATCCCTGGGGCTAGGACTATTGGTAGATAGGCAGAGACTTCCCAGGCAAGAAGGAAGAACCAAGCACAAAAAGTAAGACAAGAGGTGGCAGAAGGTTCATCTGTAGAGGTGTCACTGGAGCCTGCACCTCTCCCTCATCCCTGTCCACTCAGGGATAAACCCTACCTTCCTCCTAGGGCACCCTCCTCCCTTCAGCAGCAGCTACTCATCAGTCTGAGTCATCCCAGCCTCAACCCCCAGTGCCTTCTGGGCTGCTGATCCGAGAGCAGGCGGCTCTGGGACAGGTGGCTAGGGTGCATACAGGGCACAGAGCCACGGCACTGGCCAGCCTGCCATGCAGGCAGAGCAGCATCCTCCACCCCTGCCAGCAGCCATCATGCTTGGGCTGCATCCAAGGCAATCTCTGTCCTTGCATGTTCTGTGTTACAAGTGGCCTTCACCTACACCCAAACAATTTTTATGAGCCTTCACAGTAATTTTGTACTCAGCTAGTTACCCGGATTTCTCTCTCAAACAGTGAATTCCCAAATAAACAGCAATAATCTGAGTAAGTCCTCAAGCACTAGCACGCTTGCATGTTGATCTCTTGCACATTGTAAAGCTAAACTTCTTCCCAGTCCTTCTCCAAACTCTAGATATTTCCAAAACGTTGACTCATTCCTTAGCATATGCCTACACTTTATGCCAGGGTTGACAATGAAATACTAAACCACAACAAATCCTAAGACCAACTCTGATGAATGCGAATTCCCCCTGTCCAGTACTGCTCCTTTCACCACACTGGTATCTCCCTTGCCCAATGTTTTGTCCATCTCAGTTCTTTGCTGTTTATAAGTTCTCATGCGGCACCATAAGTGCTGTATTTAAGCTCATACTTATATCTGCCTTATTTTCATGCATTGAACACTCTTCACTGATGTTTTTTTAAAGATAAAGCTTTTTAACAACATCTGCTTCTGCCAAGTCATTATCAAATTCCCTGCAACTTTTTACTGACCTCCACATTTCCAATTTTTCTCTCCAACAATATTTTTTATCTAAGTATTTACAAACGTTACGTCAAAATAAAGGTCTTGCCACTGCACATAATATTTATGTGAAGGGGACAATTATCAGCAACTATTCTATACCTCCCATATCACTCCAAGTGGTAGACATTGACGTGTGTCCTGCAGTCACTAAGTGCCTGTTACACCTCACCTTTGCTCTCATAGTCAGCTGTATCAGCCTTACCGACAGAAGAAATAATGTTAATGCACCTTTCAGTCTACACCCAAATGCCTATAACAAAATTGCTATTTAATCTTCCCTCGGCATATCTCATTCCTTTCTTTGTTCTGTTCCTTTGGCTGAAGAACTGTTTGTTAAAACATCTCCTATTATATGTAACTAACCCCTGCTTTTAGCAGTTTCCATTTTATCTTTTAATGGAGTTCTTTTTTGATTAGCCTAGAAGGAACGGAATGGACAGACTCCCTAATTCTAAATAATTTCTGGAGAATGACCAGTTCAGTCAGCAAAATGAGGAAACACGTCTTAGTGGGTTTTTTCTTGGCCACTAGTTTCATATAGTTTCTTCCATGATAAAGATAATGTTGTTTCCCTCCTTCTCAAAAAATCCCCAGTTTATTTGTGCAGCAATTTCCCTATGTGCTTTTCCCAATTCTTCTAAATACCCTGTTTTGAAACTGAAGACCTGAAATACAATGGTAATACACTTTCATTTACGTTTCTATTAAATCAAAATAAATGAGCTTGTGAACACTGAATTCAAAGGGGTTTTTATATCTTTATTTTAAAATAAAATTATTTTTCTAGTAATGACAACTTGCCAGCTACAGAGCAAAGCATTTAAGGCTATCCCCCTGATAACAGTATAACAGGTCCCCATTCTCCACCTCTGAATTTCTGTGAGTGAGTTTTATCTTTCTGCATAACACTACAGGGATCTCCATCCACACTGAATTCTGTCTCTGGAGTTTCTAGGTAGGTCTCCACAACCAACACATTTTCTTTTATCGCTTCTCCCCAAAGATTTTGATCTAACAGCTTCTTTTACTTTTGCTACTCCTTCTTGCAAGTCCATGGCATGACTAATTAATCATTTTAGGAGCTTCCAGTGTGTTTAATGAAGATAATTCATTATTTCCATGGGCAAAAGAAAAAAATCTAGCCTTACAAAAGACTATAGACGTAATACCTAGCAGGATTTGTGTTATGGTTCAGACAGTTAAAAGTACTTAGTGACATGAACTCTAATAATAAAAAGAAATTAGATGGGCACTCCATCATTCTGTGAGATGTTTTTTCACGTTAAGTAAGGAGGGCACACTGGACCTCCCAACTTCATTTATCCATGTTACATAGTTTCTCAGAATCTCTTCGGTACCGTCAAACTAAACACCCGTCCAAGACCTTGAAGAGGTTTTATGAAGTGCAGCAGTGTATCCATGAACTATGAATATTTTTAAGGGCACCAGAATAAAATGCTAATTATTACTATAATGATACATGTAAAACTGGCATATGGAAACTGGACACAAATACATCGCTTATTTAGAATTAGCCAGAGAGAAAAAGTGGAAGCCTTACGAATTGGGAGAGCATTCCTTCCTCCCCTACAAAAGAAATTATTGCTAAAGCACCACAGCTTTAAGGCTAATAATTTATCTTTTTCTGCTTGTCAATGAACTTGCTATGCAAACATTCACAAAATATAGGGAATATCATATTACAGATCTGTAAAACAGGCAAATGAAAGCAAAAAACCCTAACATAAAAGTTGTACCTTCCTCCTCAAAGAGGGCCATCAAGTTAAAGCATAAGCATTAGCTTCTTCAATATTTTGAAGTTATTTAGAAAGAGAAAATAAATAGAAGATGATGAGCAATAAAAAGAAGAAGAAAAGAGGAATCACGAAATAAAAGTTAGGACATTCTGTTACAGTAGGTTATGCTTTAGACATACTTCCTTTCATTTTATTTTTCTTTTAAGATACATTTTTAGGTAGAGATGTCAAAACAAAAATTTCACTAGGGCAAGGAAAATTGCATTTTTCTTGCTTCACTTCCCTTAGCTCACCTATATATTCAATAAACTCATCACTAATTTGTTTAAAAAACCCTGTAGATCTGCATGATTAAATCCTTCAGTGAAGTTACTGTGGTCAGCCACAAACTACTCAATATACCCAGAGTATAAAACATAATATGAAATATTACACTTTAAGAAAAAATAACCCTGGAATACTATTCTAGCTATGTCACTCTTCAAATATTTACTGTCATCAAACCAAAACAAAACAAGTCCTATTCCACTGCTGCAAAGTAGCTCTCTCTACAACTGCAGCCACCAGATATTGGTGCAACAAATTGTTAAACCATTTGCTCTCTTTGAATACACACCATTGTCCACTTGCAACAAAAACTAAGAATATTACCAGGAAAGTAAAATGCTACTGTAAGTATGACTTGTGAATTGCCATGGCATTTCACTTTTGTTTTTTTAGGCCTCTTCAGAGGTCAACAACATTGAGATCAGGAACAATGTTAACTAATGAGATCAGACCTGCACATGACTTCATCTTATTTAGCTTCTCAGAGGACAATAATAGGTTTCCCTGAGGCCACGCTATATCCAGTCTGACCACATATACACGTGTAAGTCCAAGTTCCTGGGTGATGCACTGAGACTTCAGGACTTCATTAACAAACTTTAAGTAAAATTTACCTACTGTTCATATGAATCCTTCCAAGAACTCTAACATGACAGTAACAGATCAAAACAGCTGTCCCCAAATTCAAAATCTACCTATGAGGAATTCAAAGTACCCCAGGAGTTCTATCTCCAAAACAGTTTATGAAAATTTTTGTTTGTAATACCCATTCAGACACAGATGCAGAAAATTAAACTTTTGGTGATGATGGGGTAAACTTTACTTACAGTGTCTCATCTCTGTATTTTACTGATCAACAGGGTTTATTTTTGCTTTAAGTAAATATTGAAGTGGCTTGTTCTTCAGACAACATAAACTTCTCAATACAATACATTTTGAGGCACGTGTCCCTTAAAGCACGAAGTCAGAAGTGGTTATTACCCCAAAGGGAGTGGAGATTTCTGGTACAACAGCTCATAAAAACCTTTGGGGAGTAGTTTATGTAGCATACACCTGTCTTGAGCCAAATTCTGCTACATGAGGGAGGAAGCCAAACTTTGCCAGCCTTCTAACAGTCTCTATAAAGTACTTCAGACTATTGCTTTATGGAGAATTTATCAAAAAAATGTGTCCTCTAAGGAGACATCACCTGGTATTCATTAAGCAACACAGCTGTAGTAGCATGAAACACAGATGAAGAGCCTTAGGGAAACTTGGTTAATTTTTGGTAACCCTAATCAGACAGGAATTCTGTGAGGTTTTGTGTAACAAGAGATTGGCTCTTACTGAAGTGATATATGGGAAAGTAAATTTGGGTTTACACCTCAAAGTCCTGGTGCACAAGGACATCACTGATGACCTACTTTTATACTAATCAAAGAACTACACAACTTTCCTTGTATCTCTCACTTGCAGGACACCTGAGAAAAGAAAACATTAATCAGGATTATTGTCCTGCTGGCCTCCATGGAGAGCCCGTGACCACCCTGAAAATTGTCCTTTAGATATGTGAAAATATCTGTACAATATATTTTGTTGTGATCAGCAAGATTTGTAGAAGGATAAAATATGTTCTAAATATTAGCCTAAATAATCCAAGAAAAGCTAAGGTTCCGGGAGTACTGTCTGACATTAAAAAAATTAATCACCCGTATTAATTATTAAATAGATTGTTAAGTAAAGCAGAACTTGGTCTTTTGTCTGACTATATGAATGCTTACCTATAACCTAATTTTCTGGATTTGGGGATTTTTACTCACTTATAATTTCACAGGGTGGGATATTAGTTTTCTACAGGAAGTAACCACTATCAATCACTCTTTGGAGGTGGCACTGCAATGACATGAACATTAACTAAAAATAGAGAAAATTTACAGACTATCTGTAAAATATCAAAGAAAGCAGAATTTGGCCTACATTCTTGCCCCCTCTCATGTAGAGAAGGGAGATGAAAATCTTAATTTAGGCTCTGAGTACCACCACAGAATTACATGGAGTTGCATGAAAACTCAATTTAGTGTTATGATCCAACATAATCCCAAAACATCCAAACAGAAGTCTGCAGATGTCAAGACAGCGTTTTTCTATCTGTATGCTGGTTTTGTAGCTTTAATTTATATACACATACGCAAATTCGCAGCATAAATTGAAGTTATGAAATTTGCACACTTTACTTTGTTCATGACAAAATTTTAGGTCTTCTAATTAGGAGTGAATTTAAAGGGTCACTAAAATCAGATAAAAGGCATGGAGTTACTTACTGCATTTACTTTATGAGTGGCATACTATTGTCATTATTTTAAAGTAATTCTTATTTGTGTATCTGTACGCAGTCTGAGCCCAGGGCTGCTTTCCCAAATGAGCAGCGTATCTGAGAGTAGCTCCCATCCTGACATTCCATCCACTAATTCACAAGATAAACTGACTCTCTCTTGCTACTTCTGAGGAGAAGACCTTTCAGGACTATGCCTCAGGAGAGCAAGACACCTAAATTTCCATACTCAAAGTGAGAGGAAGGAGAGAACTAATGAGGTGCTGGCTACCAAGCGCCGTGGCTCCAATGCAGCACCCTCTGACCACAGTGGCCCACAATAAAAGAGATGTTGTTCTGCTGGGCTTTCACCCAGGTCAAGGCTTACAACACAACTCCACGTTACCAAGTCTAAAAAGTCCACAGATACAAACCACATCAACAACACAAAAATTGTCATTGTCAAAGTCATTGTCCTTCTTGAAACATTCCTATAAAAAGGTCTACAGGAACAAATGCTAGATGTAAGCACTTCAAATGGAAGACAAGTTGGAATCCACTGAATTTCAGCAGATTTCTGAAGTTTCCATATTTATCAGTATTTCCTCAAGCCTTATCATTACACAGTTACTGTAATAAACCATTTTCTTACATTAGTTTCAAATGCATTTTTCTATCTTATCATTTGCCTAAAAAGAATCTGCAAATAGGTCATAATTTCCATGCAGTTGCTTAACATGCAGGAATTTTCACTCAATGTTTTTGCAAAGGTCTTTTGTAACTATATGAAAGACACAAGAGTATTAAATATTCAAAGTTTATTTTGATGTAAAATGAGCAGTGTTAACTTATTTATGGTCCTTAACAAGATGTGATTATGAAAGAACAATAGTTTCAATGCCACAAAGGAACCACCAAAATGATCACAAAAGTACTTGATTTGGGTCTGCTTGAAACCCATGCTAGGATCTGTCAAATTACATTAAATTTATATTAATTGCCAAATCTTAAAATCCATTTGTTCTCAGCAAGAGCGTAGTTTAATCCCCTATAAAACAGTTGATAACCAAATAATACTGTTAAAAGATGGGATTATTAATTTAGCATTTTTGACATCAAGGAAAACAAGCAATGCTGACTTCCTTCTGTTGCAGTGTGCCACACCCACAGTTAACAAAAACAGACAGCCCCTGAGCTCTGTAGGAAACAAAGAGGCTGCAGGAAGACACTCGGATAAATGACACATCAAAAAGCTCTAATTAACTGGACAAAAACCAGTCCTTTGGAATTGTATTTCAATTCTATTTCAATTGTATTAGGTACATTCTGCCACAGGAGAAAAAGACCCATATCCTCTCCTGCACCACAGAACACACAAATCCAAGTAAAGCCTAAAGAAAAAGATGTAATTTAATCTTTTCTCTGAGGGACAGCAACACCTCCTGAGCTGTCAGCTGAGCAGGAGTACTCCTCCTGAAGCTATTGCTTCTATTATGCAGTACTAATGCAGAACAAAGGGATAAGCATTAAAAATATCCCTTAGCACAGTTTCCCACATGCCACATACAAGGTTCCAGAGCTTTTCAGCTGAGAACATAGGAAATATTATCTTACAGATGGCAGTAGTATTATCTCAAGACACTGAAATACACAGTGTTTAGTGTCACCATTACCAGAGTATTTTAGTTGTGAATATGATTTGAGAAATATGGTGGTACTGAAAATGAGTAACATTTACGTGGTGCAGATGGGAAAGGAAAGTGAGTTTAATATTAGCAATCGAATAAACTATACTCTCTACCAAGAGGCCTCTAAAATGTGACAAACATACATAATTTTTGTGCAAAGAATTCCAATGGAAAATAAAAGCTAATTTTTTTTTTTTTTTAATTACATTCTGTTTGGGTGAAAACAATCTCATTACTCTCCCTGTATAAAGAAGATGATGTTAAATTACATTTGATTTCATTGCACTAAGGAGCATAGATCTGATCAAATCAAGTTAATGAATGCTTCTGTTCAGCTACTGACAATGACTAAAGGAGAAATTTAAATTCTTTAAAACCATTTAAAGCAGATTGCAAGTACACATTTATTACCACAAAACTACAGAAAACTAAGTAGATATTTAAAAAGACATCTTAGGTGGAAAAATGAGGAAATACATGAGGACATGAAGCTACCAGAACACCCTTAAGATACCACAGTTTTTAGAACGCCAGAGTTTTAGGAGGAATTAAAACAAAAAGATTATAATTTGGCATCAGAAAACTAAAAACTAGAGGGCATTATATCAGCTGAAGATGAATGTATTCACCATATTCAAGTCCAGCACACATCACAGCAACTAGCAAGCAGTTGAGTTGTTTTTTCTTAGCCTTTTAGGCACTACTGCAGTTTCTCCAATACAATTCCACAAAGAAATGGCAGTATTTAGTAACGTTTATCCTCTCTCTTTTAAAGAGGGAATCCATTCATTGAACATTCTCTTGAATTACAAGTGCTTCCTCCCACAAGGCCAGTTTACTCTGAACACTGTGGCAATGTCCTGTGCAGCTTTCTGCAGGTATATCATGGAGTGTACATCGTACGTGTCTGAAGCAAAATCTCCTCTGTGGGGGAATACTTAATGGGATGCAAAACTGAGCACATCAGTTGATTTCTAAGGTCACCTTCACCTCCCTAATAGTGCTTTTCCAAACAGCTCTGTCATCTTTTCCCCAAACAATCCTAATTAATTGCTTTTGTGTTAGGATCTCAATTTCTCGGCTCACTGCCATAAGAAGTTTTTTTATGACTGGCAACCCCTATTAACAACAACTGAAAATTGCCTTTCCTGGCCAAGTTTCTCCTGCTGCCATGTCCATCAAAGCAGTTTTCAGCTCCACCTCTGGATTCAAGTTTCCTGTGAGTAGTTAGCATCTTCCACTGCTAAATTATAAACTCTGTAGACTGTGCTGGAAAGCAGCTCCCTGTGAGTGGCAGAGAGACTCTGCACAGTCCTGAGTAATCCATGATATCCTACCAACAGGTCCCTGGTAAAACCATCTCCCTTATGAACAGGAAATCCACCTTAAATAACAATCGACTGCATCTCTTCAGTCCCAGCTACTGCCACAGACCACAGAGTGATCTTAGTTCTTATATAATAATTTAGCTAATTTTGTTCAAATAAAAAATGTGAAATAATCTGAGTTACAAATGAACTGAAAATGCCCAAGTTGTTCACAGTTTTTAAACTTTTTTTGAAGGGCAGCTGAGATACATCTGAGCATATGAGTTTAAAAAAAAAGTTTTGTTGAAGTTATTCTTAAAAATATTCCTGAAAGCTACCGCTCCCCCTTTTAAAAATAGGGCAACAGGGTTATTCTGGCTTGAAAGCAATAAAATGCAATAAAAGGTGGCCTTAGAAATCTGCTGTTAAATCTCACCTAACAGGAGTACATGAGAAGTTGAAATAAATCTCTTTGTACCCCAGTCCCACAGAACATGCTCTGCCCACAACACACCTGAATCTGCAGGCAAGCAAGAGACTGTCATTGCTTATTGCTGTCCAGTGGGGCACAACCACACTAATGCTAAAAATGAGGTTAAAATGTACTGTTTCTGGTACCTTCTATCCTCCATCCATGCGTTACAGAAAGCATGACAGAGGTAGGGTTTGCCATATGCAGAAAAGGGCTATGAGAAGCATGGTGCACACGGAACGAACATGAGTCAGGATGAGGAGACAAAGTAGTCAGGCTAGGGGAGACAGATGAGACAGGGGCAGGGAGATATGCAGTCACTGAAGTGTATTTCATTCCAGAACTTGGAGTGGAGCCCAGGAAACCAAAGTCTCAAACCCTCCTCTGCTGTCAGCTAGTATTTGCAAAAGCTAATTGCAAAGCTCTTCTCACAGATTTGCAGCTGGACACAGAAAGGGCAACAGTCCTCTACAGTAACTCATTCCTTCACTATTCTAAGAGTCAGACTACATTGCACTATAGTTCTTAACTTCTTGGGATCCCTACAAGATAGTATTAAAAAGAAGTAATTATGTTAAGTTTCAAAAATACATTATTTAATATCATTAAAATGTTCAAAGATTACAATTGTTGGAAAAAACCTAATTTGGTGCAGAATGAATGAAACATTCAAATATTGTTATTGTCCTGTATACACTGCTGCATGCACACACACAACAGGAGTATGTCTCTGTTCATTTGCCACCCTGGGTAATTAATAAAAACATGTATGCCAGCATCAATTACGTTTCCTTTCTTCAACTGTGAAAGAAAGCTTCATTCTTGCTCTGTGACACATGCTTTTAGCCAAATGTAAAGGTTGCAATGCAAAGACAATGGTCTTCTGATCTAGCCTGAATGGAAAATAATGCAAGGAGAAAAAAAAGGAGAGTTCGGTCAGATGTGCATCCAGACAGTCTGTCTGCTGCTCCAGCATTCTGCTGTGCAATTTGCAGCATCTCATCCAATCCTTTTTCCCCCATTCCCTCTTAATATGCCTCATATACCAGGATGCCCAGAGTCAGCAATGAGTTCCAGAATTGCTTTAAAAGGTGAACACCATGAGGTTCACCGGAAAGCATCGTAAGCTCTCATCCCTCAGAACTATGTTGAATCCCACGGTCACGCTCAGGGAGATACATGACATTAACTCAGGGATTCTGAGTATTAATTGCATGTATCTCTACAAAACCTATTACTTTATGGAAATGTTTTTGAGCCTCCGGAAGTCAAAAAATTTTCCACCACAGTTCTGTGAAGTTGCTGTTATTTCCTGATTTGGATTTATTCACAGTTAGTAATCAGGATTTTCCTCACGCCTTACATTTCCTGAAGAGTAAAGTTTCTCTCTGCAAGCTCAGTCTAGTGAATGTCAAAGCATAGAACCCTGATGAAATGTTAAACAAAGCAAGAGATAGTCACTGACCCACAAAGCAGACGTGTAGCACCATTTAACAGGCTTACGGACAAAATGTATTTCTGAAATATTTCAGCGAGCATCTGCATAAAGCTGACTGTTGATGGGAACTAAAGCTGACAAAGGCACAACAACATAAAAATGCATCTGTGATCTCACTCTGTATGTACTTAAAGTGACAGCCCATCGGGGTATAATTATCATATATTACTAATGGAATATTAATCAAACATTCATTACTCTAATTAGAAAAACTCGTCTTGAAAAGCAGCCTGACTTTTCACCTCTGGAACTGTAATTGACACACAAATGAATTTGACAGTCTTGACGACTATGAATCCTTAGTGGGAGAAATAATGTCTTTATCTTCCAACATTTAGCTTAACTGCCAGTTTCCATCCTCTGTATGTAAAATTCAAGTCAGCTTAGACGATCTCTTGCACTACTTCAACTTCTGTTAAGTACTACACATATATCTAACATGAGAGAGATAAAACCTAGGCTGTGTGCAGGTTTACCCAGTGGGGATTAAGTTTTCCTTTGAAAGAAACCTGGAATACCTGTCTACAATGCAAAAAGTCAAGCCTGAAGTGGGATTTCAGTTATCCATGCACATTTACACTTTTGAACCTGTATAGCCTTTTTTATCCCTTCAAAAGTGTCATTGTTGTGCACATGCAAAGTCTAAACCCCCACAAATATTAACCCCATACAAAGGAGACCAAGTAGCAGTATAAAGTCTGCCTTTGAAATTATTCATGTGGAAAAGCAAAGCATTTAGGAGATAACATTCTGAAATGCCAATATCCCAGCAGGCCTCGAAGTTAAAAAAAAATAGACGTGATCTTTGTGCTCATGTATTGACACAATCCAGTGCCTGCTCAAGGAAATGACAGACATTCCTTTCACAATGTGAGCCACAGACTTCAGTGAGTAGCAGATCAGGCTCCTATGGATTATTCCAGCTATGCTCAATCATGAGACGCTTTTAACAATAAAAATTATATGTGTGTACATTAGAGGCTTCACCAGGCTATGCTGGATTGTGGACAAGCTTCTTTTTATACATCTTGCTGAAGACATTGAAATCTGGAACCATTTAGATCTGCTTTTTATTTCAAAGGGTGTTCTGATTTTGTCCAATCTAAGATCATAGAAATCTCAAGTTGGAAGGGACCAACAAGGATCCTCAAGACCAATTCCCCACAGGACTACTTAAAACTAAACCATATGACTAAGAGCTTTGTCCAGAAGCTCCTTGAACTTTGACAGGCACAAAAGATAGCACTCTACCAGAAAAAATCTTAAAATAATGTTTGACCTTACGGGACAGTTGGAAAGGTTAATATAAATTGAAATTCAGATTGTTGACAAAATAAAATGGAGAATTAATTATAATTTGGAACTAAAAGCATATTTCATTCTGTCTTGGCTTCATCTATTAAGTAATTATGGAATTATCTATTAGATAGATGATAGATTATCAAATATCTATTTAGGGAATATGCAGCCTGTTACAATTTGTTTAGGACTGTAATTTTTTTCAATGTTACTCTTCCAAATTACTGTGCTATTTTCACTTGTATTACCAGACATGGTCTGAAAGTAAGAAAGGTCTATTTATTATATCTGAAACAGGAAATGCATTTGGAACTGATGTTATAAATAAAAGTGTAAATATTTGCAAATCTAAAAGCATAACTTTAAATTGTTTAATCTTTGTCTTTGGTTACACATCTCCATTATGTTATAAAATTAATTCAAATTATGTGTTCACTTGCAACTAAGCTGGCAAGGAAAACTCTGAAATTATCTGTACTACTTCAGTTTGATGTGATTTTCTGTTATTTAAAATTATTTTTCTACGAACTCATTTCTTCTTGCTAAACTCAGACTTACTACTACCAAATAAATAATGACAATGTTGTTACTGCAACAGGGATGGCAATATTGTATTGGTCACAGAGGAGGAGACAGGGAACACATCTCATGTGTCCTGACCTCCACAGATGATCTGCCAGTTGTGATATGCATTAAGACACTTCGTACACACATTCTGCTCTTGCTTTATCCATGGACTATTCTGAGGCTTGCATTCTTTAGTTCTATGTGCTAAACCTTAAGGTGCTAAAATTCAAATTTGATCCTTAATTGGCTGAGGGAAGTATTTTAAGTGATAACCTTGAGGTTTTTGTTGGTTTGTTTTAGGGTTGGTTGTTTGTCTTTTCTTCCCTCCAGTTGCTGTATGTTCCACTATCCAGATGATTAGCTTCTACCTCTCTCTTCCTCAAAAAAACCCCAAAACCCAAACAGTCCAGGGTGAGGCAAATTTTAAAAGTCTCCAAATACTAGATGCCAAAAAGAAGAAATTACATAACAAAACCAGGTTTTCGCTTGGCTTTATGTTACTCACATTTCCACCTACTTGAATCCAGCATTAAGTCAAATACATTCCTGCTTTCATCCCTCTTACCTCCTTGTAAACACACTAGTCACAAACCTTGTTTTCTGAACTTTGCATCTACTGAAATTAGCTCTACTGCAAATATATTTCTGCTTTCTGTTGATGCTACCCAGTTGGTGCATAAAGAGGAACAAGATCTGGTCTATTTAAATAAAATATATAGTTTTGTGGGTTTTTTTTCCAACACGTTTTGTTCAGTATATCTTTTGTTTAATTTCGCCTTTATTTATTAGGCAGAAACAGAATTAGTTAAAAGTAGTTGTTAGATAAAGCATGACTAATTTCATCCTACTTTCAAAAAGTGTTTGACCTAGCAATAAATGCAAAAAATTTAATCCTATTTCTTAAAATATGTCCATGTAAACGCTAAGAAAATGCTTAAAAAAATAACCACTAATACTACATTTGCCACACTTAATTTTCAAGCACACACACAAACTTAGCTCTAGAGAGACTCCGCTGAATTAATTTACTTATTTCAGGTGCTATATTGTAATGATAATAATGGAATCTATTGAAAAAGGACTACATGATTAGGCTCCATAAAATTGTGGGCAACAATCCATGACTAATCTGCAAATTCAAGGGGAAAGGAAAATGAATTTTTTTTCATTATTTATCTATTTTAAAAAGGTAAGATGTGCAGCACACACATTGATCAATGTATTTAAACATTTTCTTTCTAATACTGTGGCTTAATATTTTTCCAACACAAAACACAGAGCAGGCAGCTTAGCTTAATAAAAATCATATTACAGATGAAAACTGGAAAGTGACTGAGTATTTGGGTTACACACAGGTTTAGTATCAGATAATGGGAGGACCCAGCTTAGCTCCAGCAGGATTTTTCCTTGAAATTCAATTGGATCAAGAACTGTTCTTGTCCTCTTTATTGCTGAATTAAGCATTTTCTGATGATTGTTTAAATAGCATGTGCTGAAAATTTTATTTTTATTTTTCCCCTCCCAAAATACATGTAAATAAAATGAATATAAATTTTTCAAGTATCTCAGTATCACACAAAGCATGCATTCAGCTTTGAGTAATAAATTACTACACGAATGTAAAGAAATTTGTTTGCATCCACTAAAACAGAATGAATCATATCCATGACACCAAATTGTAGTAATAAATTACTGAGCTCTGTTAGTGGTGGGAAAAGCATTATCACATTAGATTTTGCAATTCAGATCTATTATAGGCATGTATTTGTTTATTTTGTTGTATTTGTTTATTCATCCAGCCATATAACACAGTATACTACATAACATATTGTCTGCATACGCTCTGTGGAAGGCACGTGTCTGCCTGTATCAATACTGCTTCCTTTACCAAGAGTAAGGGGTGGTTACAGTCATCAAAAATATGAGTGCAGTGTAGCTGTGCCACTGGTGCCCCCAAAATTCTGGCCCGTCACTGTGACTACACAGAACATCTGTTTAATAATACACCCAGTGGCTTTTCCTGAGAAGCAGAGTTGTGACAGCTGGGCCTGCCCCCTGTGCAGCCAAGCCAGCACCAGCGCAGGTCTGACCCAGCCTTTGTGCAGGCTGCTGCTGACTTCAGCCACCAGGTCTGTAAAGTTGTGTTCTCCAGGACACCTGATGACAACAGCTGTAGTGGCCTCTTCAGCCCTGAGATGTGAGTGAGGAGTGCACTTACTGCCTTCAACACCTTCCAGAAAGGAATTCACCTTTCCTCCTTGAAGTTCTCATCGTTTCCACCAGAAAGGCAACGAAAACTCCTTAAAAAAGTGTCCCGTGTGCCTGAACAGCTAAGCTTGGCTTCTCTTCAGCCTTCCCTACAAAACCAAAGAGCAGGGAGAGATCAACATCAAGAATAAGGGAGTTTAAAGGGAACGAACTCACTCCCTTTAGTTCTCCCTGTGGCTGAGAAAAAAAAAATCCTCAACAAAAAATCAATCCTGACTTAAACCTAAATTCAAAGCATGTGTGAGCTTGAAGAGGTGCTCCACATTTATCAAGCATATTGCTAACACGGGCAGTAGCTGCCATGAGCAGGATATGGAAGGAAAGAGCAGTTCAGAGCTGTTTGTGGATAGACTAAACGGTAAGGCAAAATTGTCAGATAAAACAGAAATAATTTATGTTCTACAATAACGCAAGGCTCTCATGAACTCACAACACCAACGGAGTCAGCATGATGTTCATATTTTAATACAAAGCAGTAAAAAAAAAAAAAAAAAAAAAAAGAACCAAACCCAAATGCTCAAAACCAGGACACTGCCTCATTCAGAAACTGTTCAAACCAATGTATAAATCAGCTACAAGGACTCTGAATGCTAACGAAGCCAGAAAGACTAAACTAGATCTGGCAAACTCATCAATTAATTAATTATACCACAAATAATTAATGATTCCAGTTCTGTACAAAAACAAACAAACAAGAAACACAGTTGAACCAAGAAAAAGATCCACATAAAATTTATTCATTAGTATCTCTTAATTTACAATAAAATAAATTATTAAAGTTTTCTGCAATAGCCTCAGGTTCAAGAATTTTTTTCTTTAGGGACACATTGCACAGATCACTGGGAACTGTGCACAGAACACTGACAGCATTTGTTCTAAATTATGTAGCATTTAAAACATGAAAATAAACTTTAGTGTAACACCATTACAGAATAAAAATATTGAAGCTTTTAAACAAATAAAATTTACATTTATAGGGTTTCCTATGTATTAGTTTCTCTATTCTTAGAGAGACTCTAAGTCCTTGGGAAAATGGACCAGTTATTTTTGGTCCTACAGCAGCTGAAAGCAAACTACAGACAAAGTTAAATAGCAAAAAAGCAAGTTAAGAATTTCTATAAATGTGCCAAGTATGCTAGAAAAATTGATTATTGGAAAATTTTCTTTTCACTGTATGCAAAATTTCCTTTTAGTTCCAAAATGAAATGGGCACTGAGCTGAACCTTCAGCTTTCTCTCACCATGCTTTGTTGTGTGTTGCCATAGAGGGACCAGAAATTTAGAATAAAGAAACACAATGTAATTAATTTCTCATAGGTCCTGTAGAAATGCTGTGATCCTTGAGTAAAACAGCCAATCCTTCTGTCTTCAGAAGGGCTCTACTGTAACATACACAAATGTTGCTACTGCACTTCAGCATTTTTTCACATTAAAAAAAAAACCTCCAGTATGGGCCTGACCAACTGGTGCTCAATATTTAACATACAGGGCAGGCAGCCTGCTCCTGCAGTTCATGTTCGAAATGCCCAGGAGCATAAAGAGCAAAGGATCAGGTCAAGAACTTTAGTACACTCTCATGTTTTGCTTTGATTCTGTCAAAAATGTCCTCTGGAAAGTAATTTAACACAACACATTAATTATTTTGCAGCATGCTGCACTGATTTTGGAAGCACCTCATACACTACCTGCTTTGTGAATGACCAAAGTAGTTGAATACTGGAGAACGTCCTTGTACTTAGCTTTTGTCCATATATAATTCTGCTGTACAACTCTCCCTGCAAAACACAGCATGAAGATTCCCAGAAGGGACATTTCTATCATGCTATAGAGATGTAGAACACCATACAAGTAATTCTGGAAGTCAGCCCACGCACCATCACAGTAGGATAAGAAACACTACACAGATTTGCAGGTTGCATACGAAAACACTCCGACTAACACTTCTACCCAAGGTGAAGTGAGTGCTCTTCAGCTACCATGCCACTGCAGTTCTGTAAAGGACAGTACATGGATATTGAAACAGCTCCACAAAGAATGTCATATTTGAAGTAGTTGTCATGGATCAAAAAAACCCCAAAAAACAAAACAAAGGGGAAAATGCAACCGTAAGTGTTACATTACTAAGTTTCTAGCAATTCAGAATTTTATTTTTTTTTTCTGAGCTAACAGGACAGCCAGTTGGTTTGAATACCATTCAGTAGTCTCTCATAAGTGCAATATCAGTAGCTTGTTTCTTTTGTGATTTTTTTTTTTTTGGTTGCTTTTGCTAAGAAAAGAAACCAGCACTTGTTCTTTTCCCAATGAAGAGCAAGATCCAAATGTGTGAGAAAAAGGTTTCATTTCCAGTTTATAATTCCACTTAAGTTCATTTTATCATGTAGATATCCATATCACAGTTTGTAGGAAATGCATCTTTTTCACTAAAAGTTAGTGTCTCCTAAACAGATGTTACATCTCTTCTTCTACAGTATTTAATTTCATACAGTGATATGCATACGATACTTTTCAAAGTACCACTACTTTAGTAATAACTAGCCCTATTTTGCTGCTGTTATTAAAGGACAGATGCCATCTAGATACTTGGGATATTTTCCTCAGAAAGTAATTTTAATCATTTTCTCAAATATTAGATTTTATGGTCGTACCATTCTTCCATGAATGAAATTACAGAATTACCTTTCATTTTTTAATTTAAATTGTTTTGACATGACTGTGTTTGCAATAATTAATTTATACAAAGTAGTGATAAATTCTCCTAATTCTACCTTTCATTCCTTCCTCTGGTGATTTTTTTCCCTTTTAATTCCATTTTGTCATCCCATTGCCACTAAAAAGCTCCATTGGGACATTCATCGATATTATTTACAAAACTGTATATAAATTTGGCAGTCAACACTTCTCTGCAAGATGTGTTAGAAGGAACAGCAAGGGGAATCACAGAACCATACAATAGTTTGGGGTTGGAAGGGACCTTAAAGATTGTGAATTCCAATCCCATCTTGGGAATGGACACCTTCCACTAGATCAGGTTCTCCATTATCCTGTCCTATGGTATGTTCTTAGAAAATTGGACCCTATAATAGAATTTAGTGATGTTCTAAAATACAGTCAACACACACAAAAAAAAAAAAAAGCAGCAAAACCCTGCAAGATTGTGGAGGTAAGCTAGATGCAGCAACAGTTGACACCTTTAAAGGCCCAAACCATGCCTTGAGCATTTTGCCTAACAAATAGATAGCCAAAAGACACAGACTGATGAGAACAAGGGATCTCTGAAGTCCTTATGAAACATTTGTGCCAGTGCAGTTCCAGCACCACAGAACCAGAAGCTGCATTCCTCTATAAGCCATGAAATGAAGGGTCTCCCTATATGAATGGTATGCTGCAAAGAGTCCCAAATTCTTTCAGATGCAGGATGGAAAGAAGACAGAGATTCTCACCTACTTTGGACATCTGTGGAACACCTTGCATCCAGGGAGCACACGGAGTCTCAGTACTTCTGGCTGGACAAAGGCAACTGCACTCTGCCTGTTGACCAGCTATAAATGAAAAGATACTGCTGAGACCACCAAAGCAGACACCTGGATTTCATTTCCATCCTTCTTTAATTTTTTTCTTTCTTTTTCTTTCTTTTTTCCCTGATGACAAGATGAAAGAAACACACAAGGCAGTAGTGAGACATTAATTCTCAATGCTGACTTTCAATGCTGGATGCACACTGCTAAGTTACTATGACACAGGTAGGCAAGAGTGCTAATTGTTGTCTCTTATTGTTATTGACCTCCAGTCAGATACATCATCCTGTTGCATCTGCAAACCTAATCAGACACACAGAAAGAAAGAGTGTACAAGCACAGAATTAGCAACTGAAGTCAGGCTCGGGAAGCTGGCTGAAGAAAACACTCCCTTCATTTGAAAAAGTAACTCAGCTATCATCCTATCATCACATGTCGTGAAATACCTTCAGAGAGGATGTACACTCAGAATGACTAATAGGCTTTCAAGGAAAGTTCTTGCACAAAATTTTTGGGGATCCTCACCTCCTTATCTCCTTTTTCCATGATGGAGAAAAACCTCAGGAAATCCTTGACTGGATCCAGAAGAGTCAACACATCAGAATATTAAGATGCTGAAACCTGTAAGATGTTGCAAGTCAACTCAACCTACATTCAAAATTAACCCACAAAGCTTAAAAAAGCACCTTCTAGGTATAAGGCACCATACATAACTACTGAGATCTTTGGTTATGAGCTGATCCCACATACTTTTGTAACCTGAACCACAGCAACTGAGGTTCAAAGCCTGGATCTAGGCCTCTAGAAGTGTATGTTTCCTTCACACAGACAGAAGTTCATTTCTCAAATTCCTAGTTTCCTCACCATGGGAAATCAGAAGATGAAGTACCTCCTCATTTAAAGATGGTATTAATTTCAAAAAGAATGAGTGACATTCATTGAAATGCCACCAATACAGGGACAGGGCATCAGATAGCAAGAGATGAGAAGTTTCTCATACACAAAGGCTAAAGTAAAAGCTTCACAGGCAACTATTTAAAAATGGCTTTCATCTAGCCAGAAGACACTGGAGAGATGCATAAAGTCAAGTTTACTTGGAAAGCTAGACTATGAATGTACTAGCTGCTATCATTATGGTTTCTTGAGCAGATTTTCAAATGGCTCAGGCAATTCTTTAAGAAACACAGAGATACAGAAAAGTAGAAATACACGGTGGGATTTCAATGCACTTAAAAGTGTTTCTACAGAAAACCTGCCAACTAGACAAGTTAAGAAGGCCAAAGTCAGCATCAGCACCTGTCTTCCAATTAGAGAGCCACAAATGACATATTGCTCAGTGACAAATGATGACTGCTGTCTTATATTAAGATGGTTGCTTTAGCAGATGTTTTCAAATTATCTCAAGATATGTCACAGGGAAAGGCAAAAGAGCTGGAAATATGCCCAGAGAGACCTGGTGCACCAGCAGCCTAAGGGAGCCATTTAAAAAGATGTTTGGTATTCTCCCATGAGATCATAGCTAAAAAACTGAGTACAGAAAGGAAAATGGAAGTAGAAAATATGTTATATTCCTTGGTGAAAGTTTTAAGTATCTGACTACAGGATCATCTAAAATAAAATGTTTTCACTTCATCTCAGCTTTGACAGAGTCACAGTCTAGGTAGACAGTTCTTCAAAGAAGAGAAAAGCAAAAAAAACCCTGTGATTCCCCCAGAAAGAGTTGTTCCATATTACTGCTCTGTGATGACAGAGTTAGGGAAAAAGAAACTCTTTTTATGCTGAACATCTCCCAACCATAACCCCAGTATGACATTTCATATGCTGACTGAAAAAAATGAAATTCAGCCCTGCTCCCGGTGAGAAGTACACTGCTTTTACTGCTATGGAACTCCAAAAACAGCACAGACAAATAATAGAGAAAAAGGAGATGAACACACTTTCATCTGAAGAGGACTAATGAGTAAGGTTGTCTCAGCTATTACACGCAGTTATAGACAAGACAGGTCTTCAAAACAAAAATCTGATGGGGAAAACAAGCTACTCCCCAAAATCCCACAGTAAAATCATAATAGGTATAGAAACACTTAAATACAATGCAAGCAGAAGGGAGGATTAGGACAAGGAGAAACATAGAGGCTGTGCTCATCCAGCGTAGAACCATTCTCACTCTGGAGGCATGAGGCAACAGTAAAAGCACACCCCAGGAGACAAAATAACCACAACGAGGAAGGTGCCAATGAATGCTGCCACAAGTTAAGGAATGGGTAGGCGTCTAGTCTTGAACTATGGTGAGGGAGCAAACGCTCTCTCAATCTCTCTCTCGTTACCATGGAGATCCACTTTTGGATGAGCTTTATGCACAAGTGCAAAATTTGGCATAAGAGGAGAACAAGTATTAATTACGTGCCCCTGACAAAAATAGATTTCTTAAATCTTAAGAGATAATACAACAGAGGCAGTAAAAATCAAGTTTGGTTGCAGAGATCAAGGGCTGAATAAACTATCCCACTTTAAAGTGCCCTGGATGCTCATCTACTTAAAATGGCAATGCCAGTCTCAGGGCATTGCATTGTCTATTAAAATTTGGGTGAAAATATAGTGAAGTTACTTTATGGTATGAGATCACACTGAAAATGACAATGAAAAAATTCCAAGGACTCTTCCTCCCTTACTACTCTTCCTTGGTATGGGATTACCTTCATTTATTACACTATCTCATAAATTATTTATGCAGTTCTTTTTGTATTTCCAGGTGGAAACATCACTAGCCAGAGCTGCACTGAGATGCACCACCTTTACAGAAAGAAAATTGCAAGGCTTAGCACAGAATACACTGGTATGCTTCCAAGAGTTAATCCCACAAGAGACTGACCAGAATGAGCCTTGAATTAAACTACATAGAGTTCTGGTGAAGTAAAAGAAAACTTTAAATCAGAAGGATATATATACATGTAGATAAACATATAATGAAACACTACTGCACCATTTAAAGTACTTGATGAGCTCTCTAATAAACAGCATATTTTGCTCCCATATGTTTTATTTCATACTAATTTAAATAGTTACCTAATTTAGACACGTAATTTAGTTACCTAATTTATATAGTTATCTGAAATATGCAGTATTAGACAGACAAGTAAGCTATAACAGAAGAAAACAGGGAGCTGTGCTGTTGCCATTAACTATTCCTAATTTTCATATAATCATTATTATCAGCAGTGATTTGATCTTCAAATATATATCCTATTTATCTTTGAATATTCCCCCTTTAGACTTTTGGATCTCTTGGATCACTAACAATGCTCAAACTCAAAATGTCTTTTAAGGGAGGGGAAATACCTTAAGCATCTACACTGGACCCACACAGGAGCAGAAATTACTGTTGCCTTTTTAAAGGTGCATTAACACTGAAATACAATCCAATCCAACAAGCTGAGCATACACCATGCCTGCAAGCACACCTTCCTTTCACTCGTAAGTAGGCTATAAGTTAAACAACTACTTGCTTTTTTAAAAAAAAATTTAATAACCAACTTCATATATTGTCCACGACAGCTCTCACGGGTTTTGCTTCTCTTACTAGTCTCTCTTTTTTTTTTTATTTTTGCTTTCTATCTTTAACAGCATATTTAGGTACCACTGACAGGTGCAGAAAACAACATGAATGAGATGTGATTATCCAAAAATCAATCATGTGTGAAACCAAAGCGCTTAAATATTATTACTTTTTTTTTTTCTCTGAGATCAAATAAAACTCCTTCAGAAAAAAAACCTTCAGAAACAAGCCGTTTCCTTGCCAGCATCCTGAGTCGGGTTTAGCAACAGCAACAAGAAGGGGAAGAAGAAGGAAAAAA
>VZTN01031850.1:61324-135638 GCA_013400515.1 Erpornis zantholeuca | reverse complement strand
AGGACCCGGCGCGGCCGATGCCCCCGCGCCGCTCGCCCGCAGGCTCCCCGGGAAAGGGGGCGCACCCCGGGCAAAGGAGGATGGCAGTCCACGGCGGCTGGCAGAGTCCCCGCGGATGGGGGGATAGAGCCCCGCCAAGCAAGGCCAGCTAGGAATTACTCATTTGAATGATGCAGCAAACGGGGAGGGGGGACACGACGCGGGGACGACGACTAGTCCTCCCACTGCCACTCTCTCCAGCCCCGATTAATAAATAATGCCCAGGTTCCCTGCCAGAGGAAGCGCTCTCGTCTTCCGCGCAGACAGCAATTAATAGCCAGCTTCCTCCCGCGAAACCCTGGCTAAGCGCTCCCGCACGCTCGCACCCGCGGTGCCAAGTGCGAGCAGCACAATAGCGGGGAACCTCTCTACCTCGCAGCCTGGGGGAAGAGGAGGGAGGGGGGCTGGAGAAGCCAAAGCTCGCGGCACTAACCCCGTCCCCCGAGCCGCGGAGAGCCGGGGACCGGCAGCCTCCGGCTCGGCGGGAGGGAAGGCAAGCCAGGCAGGCTGCCCGGCGAGCCGAGGGCGTACCGCGCAGCCCGCCGCTAACACCATCACCCCTCGGTATGGTCAGCAAACAGCACGCCCGCATTTACCTTTTCCTGCCCGCCGTCCGTCAGTCAGGCGTTTGAAGGAGAGAAGGAGAAAGGGAAGGAAGGGAGAAGAAAGAGACAGGGAAATACAGAGAGCTAGAGGCGGCTGCTAATCCCCGTGTAGAAAGACTTCCAGCAGCAGCAGCAGCAGAAGCAGCAGCATGCGTGTGTGCGTGCCCGGAGTGAAGCACAGCCCTCCTGGCGATGCACCGGCGCTGGCACCCAAGTGCTGTCATGTGCGTGTCTCGGTGTGTGTACCCATGGCAAAAAAAAAAAAAAAAAAAAAAAAAAAAAAAAAGGAAAAAAAAGAAAAAGATAGACGGGGGGAGACTCGTCAGTCACACGCCCGGCTGTGCACTGCTGGGGGGGGACGAGGAGGAGGAGCCCAGCGCTCCCCAGCCCAACCACCGGAGGAGCAGCTCCTTTACTACGGCGGCGGCCGGGCTGCCCCTCCGCGGCAGCCCCGCACTCCCAGCCGCCCTTCCCGCCCGCTCCCAAGGACATGCCTTCGGGAACGACCCTCAGGGACTCCGTTCCAGAGGACTTCTTTGCATCCCGGGCTCCCCGAGCCCCGCGGGAAGCTGCTGGAAAAAAACCCTACCCTCACGTTTCTGCCCCAAAAACGGCTCCCGGAGAGCGCCCCTGGGCAGCGGGGATGCCCCGCCTGGGACGGGGATGCGGCGCCCACCCAGGGGTCCCAGCCGCTCCGGCAGCGCGGGGGGAGTGGGAGAGGAGCCGCGGTGTTTCCCCGGAGGTGCTGCGGGAGTGGGGTGCGACAGGCGGACCCCCCAAAGCCCGCGGGTCGCCCCTGTCCCGGCGGCACCGCTGAGGGTCGGGGGGCGTGGGGGCTGCAGGTGCGGGGTGTGGGCTGGGCGTCTGTGGGAGCGGCAGGTGCAACCATAAATGTTTGCGGTAGCGAGTATAGAAAGTGAAAAGGCCACTGTGCTGATCCAGGCCACAGTGCGGGCATCCTGATCCTCGCGTGTCCGGTCAGGTACACTCAAATTTCAGCCACCGTGTATGACCTACTAAAAGGTGTTTGAACTGTGGTTCAAATCACTTACTTGCTAAATAATAAATACTATATCCTTCTTTTGGCTGTATAGCAGCATAAATGCACATAAATGAGATATTGACATACTTTTCATGAAAGAGCTAGAGCGGAATGCTCATATTATTCTTATTGTCCTAAATTTACTAGTAAGTCATACCAGCAAGTTTCAAGATGTGATTTCTTTAACCCTCAAACCAGGAAAAGTTAGTGAAAAATGTATTTGATGTTTCATTTTTTGTACCAAAAAAGTTATAAATATGGACTAAAAGATAATATTAGTAATAGAAAAAGGTTTACTATATGAAACTAATCATGAAAAAAATTGGTGGGGATGTCAGGTATGCTGTTTGTGCTGTATTTTTGTTTGTAATAGACAAGGTAGGTATAGTGTCAAGGTAGGGTAAAAAAAAAGGAGGAAAGGAAGAAGTGTTACTGACATTTTAAATTACAAATATAGGTTTAATCTACTCCGTAAGATAGGAAATTCTGACGTGTTGATAATTCTGCTAGTTAGCAAACAACCAATTGAGCAGGAAAAAAATTGGTCAATGTATTTACAAATAGTTATTGGGGTGGTTTTTTTTTCAGTTGGAGGTGTAATAGGTGGTGTAGAGGGGAAATCTCTGAAAAGACTGTCCATCTTGTTAAAAATTTAGCTGCTGACAATAAAATATTTCGACACTTTCCAGAAGTCCTGCAATAAAATGAAAAAGACTAAATTTGTTGTTACTAAATTGTACAAATGAAGTCAGCATGACATTGTTAAAAAACCAAATTGTGCTCTAAAGCTATATAATTTGTTTTTCTATACAAGATAAAGGTATGCATACTCTCTTAGTTTGTGAACTGAAATACAGATGCTGAATCTGAGCTAACTCAGGTAAATAAGCTGAAGAGTAGAGGGTTCATTATTTTACTTAAGTATTTTTACACACAGCACTATCCTATGCAGTATTTTAATTTATCTCTTAAAAATATTTTGACTTGTCGTCATAAACTGTATTTTCAATTCAGTTTCAAATCTGGCATAATCTGTTGTTTAAAATACAATGGTGTGTATTATTTCCTAATATTATTTCCTAATAATATGTGTATATATGTGTATTATTTCCTAATAATAATGTGTGTATTATTTCCTAATAGTAGAGTTCATGTGGTATTTGCTATGTAATTATGAGAAGATTTAGCCTGCTTTCCACAGGCCTGTGAAGTTAAAAAGCAGAGTTAGTCATATTACGTGCGATAGTTTATGAGAATATTTGTACCAAATATGGCTGATTACATTAGTTAGTGGAACTAAGTAGTCATGAGAACAGATAACACATTTTTAGCCTTCATCCAAACTTCCTGAAAATTAAGTAGACCCAATTTCCTTTGAAGACTGAAGAGTAAGAAGGAAAGAGGAGGTATTTGTTCATAAAATTATCTGATCTCAAAGTAAATGCCAGCATGAAGTTTTTTGTTCATTTTTTTTACTTGCACTCCCTAATGTGAATGTAAACCATTTAATGAATTTTCTGGATCCCTCTTGTTTGCCTGACTTCAGTCTAGCTGGGCCAAGAGAGTAGGAGAGGAAAGTGTTGTTATAAATTCTCTCCTGATGCAGTTCTAGAGGAGTCTGTATCCTGCAGAAGTAAGAAGTTAAAGCTGTTTTACAAAATGATGTAGAGTGGCACGTGAGCCACTAATTATTTCGATTTTAGGCATAACACTTACCTGTACTGGTAGTCCCAGTACTCCTGGGTGTCTCAGAAGATACCCAACTTAGGGGTGAGATTTCCAAGAGGGCAGCAGAGATTCTAGAGATTCTTCTCCTGGCTCTGTGGGATACAGCACGCACGAACAAAACTGAGAAGAGGCTGTGAAGCAGAGGGTTTCAGGAGGGACAGTAAATGAATGCACGTGAACAAGAAAGAAATGAAGAAAGCAGTGCCTGGAAAAAAATATTCCAAAATAGTCTTTAGATCAGAAAAGTACGAATCAGAAAGGAAACATTTTAAATGGCCTGGGGAAGTGAGGTAGTTCAGTATGAATAATTTCAACCATCTCCAGTTTATCAAATGACCCCAAGTGCATAAATCCTTATAATTATACTATACTCATACTTTGACCTCTTTCTTTCTTGGAGGAAGTTCTCTTTGCTTTGACTGATGGTGAAAGAAGGCATCATGACTGTCATAACTCCATAATTAAACTATACGCATACTTAAATGAACTCCTTCCATAAGTTGGTATTTACCACGTTGCGCATTTTTCAGTTTGGAAATACATTGAGTTTTTGTGTATCGCTGCCCTCTACTGGAGAGAAGGTCAGAACCGCTCCATCAGGTCTCGGTATGAAGCCATAGAGCCACAGCAGCTGCTGGTGGTCCTCGTTTCTTGGTGAGTCACCTTTGTCTGGCCGAGGTATAAAGGTGCGAAGATCTGGGTGGCCAGCATCCATGAAAAGATTTCCTTTTCTGCAAGAGTTCAAAGAATTGATCATGCAATTTTATGTCTGCAGTTTCTTGACACAGACAAAATTATGACTAAGAAATGATTGAGATTTTTAGGATATGTATTTTCCATTAACTTCTGTGAAAGAAGCCTCTAAATTCATCACAGAGATGCTGAAAATTTTGAGCAGTGTTGCTTTGAAAAGTAGTTTCCTACAGCTTTATAGATAACCTCATCATTTTTCATAGATAAATACTTTGGTTTACTCTCCATTGCACTACAGTTTGATTGCCCTCCATCCCTTCTGTCTGACTCTTCATGCCTCTATGCTTGCCTTTTGCCATCTGTATCAACACTGCCAGAGTACCACATTTTTGTTATATTTTATTTTCATTTTCTTCCCAGACTGGGCAGTAGCAGGACAGCTGAAACATGGAGAGCACAGCAGTGACATTCTCTCAGTCCCCGAGTGTTTCATTTCCTCCACCTACTATCACAACAACCCGTACACTTCCAGGGCAGTTTCTGTTGGAATGCCCTGAGTTTTCCAGCTGTCTGGGCACTCCAAGGCACTCCGAGAACTGTGAAGGATGAAGCCTGGTCAGAGCATAGAGGAAAGAAAGTTTCACTCTCGAACTTAAAATATCTCTTCTATGCAGTAGATGCTAGCAGCTTCTGTGTTCATTTTTAACTTTGCCACATCTGGGTCAAGTTTACAAAGATGAAGATCAGATGTATGCTCTTCTCATTTCCTTGTGGCATCAGTTATTGCTCCAAGGCAAGAAGGCATTCTGACCACAGCTGTGATGGGAGAATCAGAATAATTTAGGTTGGAAAAAACCTCTGAGATCATTGAGCTCAACCTTTGATTGATCACCACCTTGTCAACTAGACAGTGACGTTAGGTGCCATGTTCAATTGCTTCTTGAACCTCCAGGGATGGTGACTCTGCTTCCCTGAGCAGTCCATTCCAGTGTTGAACAACCCTTCCCACGAAGAAATTCCTCCTGATGTCAAATTGAATCTCCCCTGGCACAGCTCGAGGCAGTATCCTCTCATCCTGTCACTCATTACCTGGGAGAAGAGGCCGACCCCCAGCTGGCTACAGCCTCCTTTCAGGGAGTTGTCAGAGAGTGACAAGGTCTCCCCTGAGCCTTCTTTTCCTCAGGCTAAACAACCCCAGTCCTCTCAGCCACTTCTTATAGGACTTCTGCTCCAGATCCTTCACCAGCTTCATTGCCCTTCTCTGGACTATACCCAGCATCCCAATGTTTTTAAATTTTGTACAATATGGGCAAAATAAGAGTTTCGGTGGCTTCTACACCTAATCTGATTAATAGCAGAGCCATTCAGCCTAAAATATGCTTTTTCTTCCTTCTCTGAGAACCCTGAAGCAGACATCCGTATACAAAATTTAATTTTAAATATTTTTACTTTCCTAATGTTTTAAATGTCTTTTGCTGAAAAGATTTAGTATCCTCCATAGCCATTGTAGGTCTATTTGTTGTATTTTACTGGGCAGCACTGAAGATAGTATTGTCCTAGGTAGATGAATTTTGTGTGTTGCCTCATTTCATCTTACCTAATTACTTGCTATAAAAACCACTGCAGTAAATTCCTTCCCCTATCGTAATGGCTAACACAAAGAAATTATTAGGACATGGAGTAGGTGGTTGTTCCCAAAGAGTGACTCCTAAATGACAGGTGCCCTCGAAGGGAAAGGTAATCAGGCATCAGCTCCTGGTACATCCGCACTGGCTATTAACTGGTCAGTTAAAGATGTATGAGAAGGCAACACACATATTATTTTATGATTTAGAAGCAAAACAAGTACTTTGTTGAAGGAACTATTCTTGTGATCATTAGGTTATCAAACATAAAATTCCACAAAACCTGTGACTTTAAACCTCTATCAGCAAATAAGTTGTCTTGAGAGGCTTCTCAGTGGGGTCTTTCTTTTGAAAGACATAAAATAGAAAACTCGAGTATGTCATCCTTCCCCTGCCTAAAAACGATCTTTGTTTGGTATTAGAAACGAGCAAGCTGCTGTGACTTTCAGATACCAGAATGTACTTCAGTGGTATCAACAACAGTGTTAAGATAAAGAAAAAAGAGAGAGGAGGGAAAATTAGTTCAAACCAATAAACCCATGAAATTTCGTCACTAGAATGAAAATACTTTTTCAGATATTGAAAGCCCTGGGAAAATGAAAAAGTGCAAATTAGTTTCTAAACATATGCAGCAAGCACATACATTCGATTTCTTAATTAAGGAGGGCTATAATAACTTATGATATCATGTTTTTTAAGTATGAGCATATAATGCTGAAATGAAGTGCAATACGGTAGGAGTATCTTTGCTTCTTTGACAGAAAAGTGGGGAAACAGAAGAAGCTTTGTAAGAACTTTCTATGAATGAGAAGACTAGTAATCATGTAGAAATTTGTCTCTAGCTTAAGATTTTAAATGGGATATTTTTAGATAAAAATATTTTACATCTGCATTAATTTCAGGCAGCACAAATGGTGCAAAGCAATCAGAGCTATCTGAATGCTACCATGACTAGTTTGTAGGAAACCATCATTCTGTGCTGTGTGAGATGGGATTTCTTAAGAGAGGTAAAGGTGGAAGATACTTCTTTTCTGCTCAGACCAACTGCACATCAAAGAGCTCACAACGGCCAGCTGAGAGCCAAATTGAGACCATGACTTAATTTTCCTAGTGATGCTATCAATTCAAACATTGTTGAAGACAAAAGACTGTTGTAAGCAATGTTTTTCATTAAAAAAAAAAATCCCACACAGCATGAAGCATGAGAGGAATAAGAAAACATTGCTTCCATTTTGCAGGTAGAAGATTGAGACTGATACAAGCAGAAACGAGAACTGGACTCCTGTATATTCTGGTTGTATATTTTAACAGTAAGGTTATGGTTTGTGTCTACCTTTGTCTGTTTCAGCCACTAAAAGATTTTTAAAATGAAGGCCTTCACACAAAGTGCCAGTGTCCTGGAGAGAAGTCTGAAATACATTCAGCAGAGGTTTCTGATGTGACAGCTCAAATCCCTCCCTCTCCTTAAATAGCTGGATGTAAAAGAGCGATAGCTAGATTTCTCCAGATTTAATGTTGTGCAATAATCTCGTCATTTGTTCAGAAAAGGGAGTGGGGAGATAGCAGTTGTCTGCCTTCTTATTAGGCCTATTCCAAGATAAGAGAAATTGGGCATAAAATGTGCAGATGGAAAGACATCCAAAGCTTTTGAGATGGAATTGTTCATTCTTTTCTGCAGTTTGTGCTTGGTTTTTAATTTATTTTATATTGTAGGATAAGGAGCCGACAATTTGGTTTTTCAACCATTTTTCATGATTCTTTCATGTGAATACCAACAAATCAAGTAGTAAGCACTGCACAGTTGTCAAGAAGTCCCAATATTCAAGATTAAATCCACATTTTTACAACATGCTCAATTATCTCCCACTTTGTGTCTGGAAGATGCACTGATATCTCACAGGGTATTTTTGAGGAGAGCTTTTGACAGGAACTTCTAACAGAGTTAAACTCCAGAAAGACCGATAATTAAGACTTACATCAATAAAGCTGTCAGTCAGGTATAGGAAAGGAACTATTTTAAGGCACAATAAAAAGCTAAAAATGTCAATGAAGGTAGCATACAGAGATATTTCAGGCTTGTTTTTCCTCCCATGGAAATCCACAGGAGTTCTTTGGTGAAGATAGCAGCAGAGTAAAATAATAAATTATCTCATCAGACTATGGGAAATATTATTTCTATCTTCCATCTGGGATCTGTAAAGTACCCAAAACTGAAATATGTATAACAGCTAAATCTAATTATAATTAAGCATCATCTTTCATGGAAGGTCTGTTGTTAAAAACAAATGAAAGACAACACAGGAATAAGCTATTTAATGATACTTTTTAAAATGTATGAGAACTTATTACAACATAATTTAGTCTAATTAACATAATAAAGAGAACAAAGTTTTCAGGTAGTGATACAAATCTATAGTTGTTGCCAAAATAAGGTCCTTGTATGGAAGGCCATGCTAAAACTTTTGGAGCAATTCAAGAGAGGGCATCTCACATCTCTTGGAATCTCTGGACATTTGCATGTCATAAACTGAATTTCACTGCTCCTATGTAGTGTATATATGCACTACATATATATATATATATGTATGTATATATATGCACACACATACATATTTCCTGTTGTTACAGCAGTTAGGGATAATCATTCCCACTGCTTTCAAAAGTTCACTGTTAATGGGTGTGGAGAAAAGTGTGTGTTGAAAACAAGTGACTCTATTCTGCACTCTCTGTGGCAGTTTCTGCCAGGTATTTGGAATAGTGGTGTTTATTCCCTAAAAAGCAAGGAGGACAGGTTATTCAACATGATTGAATGAACTCTCCTCAGAGGGTTTTTTCCTCATCAGAAAGCCAGCTGCTGTTGAACGGCACTGCCTTGTTCCCCATAAATTCTACTCTAGCAACACCCTCTCCCGTTCCTAGCAGCCATCCAACAGTCAGTTCCTTCAGTGTACTCCTGCTATTGCTTATATCCAAACAGCTGAAGCACAAAAAAATCCAGACACATGTGTGCAGGAAGAGGCAAGTTTTATAATTACTGTAAGAAGAAATCTTCCCGTAAGAGGAAATGCACTTCTTCCATTCCAGTCTTCTAGCTACCAGCTATTCAGAAATTTTTGTTTTCTGATAGTCAGCAAACTAATCTGTCTTCAGCTGAGCTAGCACCGCCCTGGAAATCTGCAAGTGCCTGTAAAGTGCTGTGCAGCTCAGCATATTTTATGCAGTTGTTCAGAGGCCACAATAAAGTATATCTGACAGCATTCTTGTATAAATCATTCCTGCACAACAGAACTCCAACACCAAAAGCTTTGATCTGACCTGGTAACATTTCATTCCTAGAAGCTTATAAATAAAAATAAACTGCCCCATTCGCTCCTTTTTTTTAGCACTCATTAAATTTTAGTTCAACATTAAAATGCCATTCAGTAGATAGAGGACAGCAAGCTACCTTGAATAAATCACCATGCATGCACAATGCAGCATCTCTGAACCCAGGAGCTCCTAGCAGAAGCTAAACTACCAAATTGCACAGCGTCCAGCACCATGGTGTGGGGGAAAAGAGTTTGGCCAACCACAGGTGGATTCCTCGAGTTATAAAAAGTGCCACAGCAGAGCTTAGTCAGCACATTGGTGATGAATTACAGCTGGGGGAAGACCCTTGGCCGTGGAGATTCTCCCTGCTGCTTCAGTGACACAGAGAGCCCACGAAGCTCTTGTGAAGGTAAAATTGACTGTTGCAGAGGGAATGCGGAGGGAAGAAAGAGTGCCATTTTGAACTTGATGACAAAGGAATCACATCATGTAATATCTAATGATAAGTAAATGTGCTGCTGTGATCAAGAGGATGCAAAAGCCAGCCGGATGACCAGAGATCAGCAAAGGGAATAGAATATTTTAAGCACACAAAAAATACCAAAGACATTACTGCCAGTGCCATTTTAAGGTACTGCATTGATTTCTTCTCAATGTTGCCTTCATTCATTTATTCAAAGAGTTGGTTTTTTTTAAACTGCCATACTTGAAAACTGAAGCTGGGGTTGAAACCCAGGTGGGGTTCTTTCTGCATCACTGAAGGTAAGAAAATGTCAGGAATGTGCCACTGATGTAGTACTTAATAGTGCTGCTTTTTAAGCCACTTATAAGCCATTTCTATCTGTCACTGATACATTGTTTCTGCATTAAACAAGAATAAAAAGTGGTAATATATGCTTTTGTCTTTCAAAAGAATAATAGCTATATTTTTAAAGAAGGAAGTTTTATGTGAAAAATGCCATTGTTTTAATTTCATCGTATTTCATTTCCTACCATAAATGCAATGGAAAACAGACCTGGGAAAGAAAGAAAGGAAAGAAAAGTGAGATATATCCAATCTGACCTGTTACTTCATCTGTACTGGGTTTCTATTAGTCTCTGGAGCAGATACCTGAGGGAGAGCCCTATTTCTTCAATTTTAAATACTCTTTAGAAGGAAGCACTTGAGATTATACTCCTGTTCTCCCAAAGTTGCTGAGTAGACTTACACAGACAAAGATTTTTGGGTATTGACTTTCATGTACATTTAAATGTTTTGCAGCTCTAAAATGAAGTAAAGTCTAGAGACTGCTAAATACTATTATAAATACCTCTGTGATGGATGAGGATGGTGCTACTCTGTCATGATAATTTAATACCTTGTTTTCTCTTTACAGTCTGGGTATCATCCAGTATCCTTTAGTGGAAGGTGGCAGGCTATAGGAGCAGATAACTGGCTGTCTTTAAATTGTTCATGAGATGTTCTAAATTGTCTGCACAACTTTGAATCCAGGACCACCAACCATATTTTCACTTGCCCTGACAGAAGCAAGTGGTGTCAATTTGAAGCAGAGTTTCATTCAGGGAAGAAATCAATGCTGTTTAAAGTCAAAAGAGGTGGTAAGGTGGCCTCCTATATATATATCACCATTTTTAAATTTCCTCTAAAAGGTCTGGTAATTTGATTTACTTTTTAAAAAGATCAATCTAGCTTGATATGTGCTCAGAAAAAAGGAAGAGTCTTCTCATTTTCCATTAAAAGAAACCCATCTAACCAGCATCAAATAAACCAGCTTTGCATAGTTACATCCCAGTATCAGACTGGACTCATAGATTCGTTAGCCAAAGGCCAATTACAAGCTGATCTAGCTAAAGCCAGTGTATTCTGGACCTAGGACAATCTGGATTTAGGCCAAGAACTAGGATGGAAAGAGCTTTACTGGTTGATGAATTATCTCCTGCTGTCAGCAGAGAGTAGAAAGACATACATTCTCCACCTCCTGGAATTACATGCTGTGAGATAAGATAATGAGTGCTGCTTAAAGGTAGCATGAATCCTGAGAAATATGTTCTCAATTGCTTGTGGTGCCACAAGCAATGTTAAATGTCACTTTTTAATATTTCTGTGACTATAATATGGACTATATACTGCAAATTTCATCCCATTGTATCCCATGTAATCAAAACAACTCTCTGCACATAAAGGGTGTACCACAATTTACGTGGCTTTAAAAAGGGAGATTGTTTAATATTCATATTGCTGGAATGCCTAACAACTATGCTCAGGATGATCATCATAGAGTGCTTTGCAAATATAGAACAAAATGGTGTCTTTCAGAGAGCTAATAAAGTGAGAGCAAGACTGTGGATGGAAGATAAGGAAAATAGAGGAGTAAGTGGTGACAAGCAACATGGCTTCACTAAATTGTGAGCTACAAATTTATTGACCTTTTGTGATGGGGTTACACACTTGGTAAGTGAAGAGCAACAGATGTCACCTACCTGGACTTCTGCAAAGCATTTGTCCCACAAGACATCCTTGTCTCTAACCTGGGCAGTGGTGTATTTGACAGATGGATCACTGGATAAGGAACTGGCTGGATGGATGCACTCAAAGAGTTATGGCCAAGAGCTCCGTGTCCAAGAGGAGATCCGTGACAATTTATGTTCCTCAGGGCTAGGTATTGGGACCAGCACTGTTAAGCATCTTCATCAATGATTCTATGACTTTAGAAGAATCCCACAGAAAAATAGGGAATGCAAGGAAAGAATACGGTTGAAGGTAACAAAAGCTTAGCTCAGCAGCTAGCTGTATACCAAAGAGTGAGGACTGCAGGCTTAAGGCCAACTTACTCATTCAGCTAATAGAAGACTCTTTTGATTTCAGATGTATTATCACTGAGAATTTGTTAACTGGGTTCAGGGCATCCATTCCAGCTTCTAAATATAGGGGAAAACATCCAGAAATCACTCAAAAAATTAATTTATGGAATTAATGTTATGGAAAGGTATCAAAGACTTTCATCTCTGCATTTTCTCTATGTTGAAGAAGTGTTTGATCTGGGTAAGGCACTGGGTAAACGTTCAACCAGCTGATTGCTCTGAAAATGTTGCATAAACCTTGTGTGTTAAAAGGTTGCAGCAAGAGTCACAGACAGCTATGCTTTATAAAACATCTAAACTCAAGAACAAAGCCAATTAGTTTTAGAAGTTAAGGACATGCTAACAGTGCAATAAACATTAATTAGAATTAATGTTTGCCTGTGTTCTCACAACCATGACATTAATCAAGTGTAAAGAGAACAGAAAGTTATATATATGGCCAAATTTATGCTTCTTGGGAAAGGTTTTCCTGCAGGGGCTCACATACTTTGGGAGGGAGCTCTACATCTTCAAATGTTTCAGTCATATGTAATAAGTGTGATGGAGAAGGTAAAGGCTGTACACAGTGGTATGTTTGGCAGGAGAGACAGGGACAGTAGGACAGGGAGAAAAGCTGTGTAGGATTTGAAAAGTAACCTTATTGCCCTAAGCTGAGGAACTTTCTGTGTACCCTCTGTAAAATGGCTATCACACATTTTTCTATGGGATAAGGGAATGTTTTCTTTATGCACTGAAACACATACAGAGTCTCACTTCTGGTTGGTACAAGCAGAATGCAATCTGCTTGTAGATTGTGGTGTCCCATTATTTGTCTGAGAGTTGGGAGCTGTGAGCACCCAGTGCTCAGCACGTTCCAGGTGTAGGTTCTCAGTGCAGTGACAGCTAGCAAGGCTACTCGTAAGGGTGAGGTGGAACATGCACATAAAAATCTATGGAATTGGGGTTTTGGCCTCTGTCCTGGAGCATACACTCTCAATTTAGTACTTGCAGTTCTAAGTGTTGCCCTCTGAGGAGCTCTTTGTACCATGTTCAAAATGCAGTCCATCAACTTGCCATTCCCTAGCTGGCTTCACTGCTACTTTGTTACCTCTATTTTCTCTTAGACAATACATATCCCTGTATCCAGAGGCTGTGTCAGAGGGAGGGAATGAATGCCTTTTTAAGCACTATACCTTGAACTTTTATCACTGTTAAAAAAAGTTCTCTAAACATTATTCATTCTTATGTGGTGAAAAAAAAAATAGGTGAAATAAAGTGAATGTAAAAAGTTAGTATTTTTTTAAGTAGTTTTGGACACATACATACTTTATAAAATAAAAAGACAGTCTTCACTGCCTATTTAGCCAATGGCTGTTGTTCAGGCTCACAGCTCATAAGTGGAGTTTCTTGGTGCTTAGCTAACTTGGTATCAAATTTAATTTGTCTCTCCACCTAAGCAACACCTCCAAAAAAGCTTAATATGTACTTTTGAGGCTCCGCAATCTCATGTCTGTGACGAGGGCTGCAGTACAGGGCATCTCACTCCAGAGGTACTCAGCAAGTGACTGGAGCTGCTGCCTCCATGGAGGCAAGGTGCCAGTTTGACCTGACGTGAGGCTGTTCACTCCAGGGAGCTGTCAGAAGGTGCTGAATTGGCCAGAGAGGAAGAATTGCTAATCTCTTTACTGGCAACAACTTATCCACTGCCGTGTCAAAACTGCAAGGTTTGTTCTTCCATACCCGTGTGAACATCGGGGTCAAGAAAAGCCTTAGTCTGGTCCTTCCAGGAATAAGGGGATACTGAAAGAGGAGAAACTTAGTTTTGGCTTTGAAATCTTGTAAAATATCTCCATTCCCTTAGACTATAATAGTTTTCTAAACCCTCAGTGTTAAAGTACTAAATTCTACAGCATAAAGCAATATAAAGCTCTAAATTCTATACACATTAAGTCCCTCACCAAAACCCGTACCTTCCTCTGAAAAGGAGCACTTTGATATCACATTCAAACTCCTGACCTATTTAGCTATTTTCTAAAGAATTTGTGTCCTCAGAAAAGGTAACATTATAACTCATATAAATCCTTCCAGTGGCCTTCAACTTCAGGTTCTGTTCTAATCTTTTTCATTTTTATTTCATTCAGCTAGTTCTCACCCCAATCTCATTCTCAGTCAAACTGTGGGTCATTCATTCCACTGCTTGTTCTGGAGCAACAAAGACAGAAAATAATTATACATGATTGAGATGCAGATTATAATGCTTGAATTTGTGTATGTGAAAGCTATTATATTTAAAAAAAAGGAAAAAAGTTGCAATCGAAATTAGGAAAGGGTGTTACAGACAGAAAAAGGAACAATTTAATGAATATGGTTTCCACAGATTTATTTCTCCATTCTCATGAAGGACATTATTCCTGACACCAGTGAACTTGCAAAATAATTTTATTCTTAGAACTACCAGGGGCATGGAAAACAAAAGTGTGACCGATTATAAAATTATCTAACAAATCATCCTGTGTGATATTTCTGTAATTCTGTGTTCTACTGAACAAAGCATGCTAAATCATTCTAATAGTCTTTGCAATGTGTGAAAATAAACAGGCAAGAGTTATTGAATAATTCATTTAAGTGATATTTGATAAACACAGAGCAAGAGCTTATGTTAAAAATGTCTTTGTAGCAAAGATGTAGCCTTATGACTGGATTGTATTTTGAGAAATTCACATTGCTAATGTCAAAAAAGTGTTTTCCTTGCAATGTTTTGCCATTCAGCTGGTAGCATGTACCCTAGCATACTGTGTCTGAAGACAAAGGTAATAGATCCATGCAAATAGAAGCAAGGACAATCAGGGATGATATAGAACAGTCATCAGAGATCCTTCATGTTATTTATTTAAAATAAGTGGGTGATATATTTTCACCAAGTACAGAAAACCAATACATTAAAACCAACAGTTTGAGTCATTCAGAGGGTAATAGTGTTCTCTGATTCTGTAAATAGCCACAAAAAGGCCTGTCATTTTCTTTGTTTGGTTAGTTTTTTTGTGTTCTTTGGGGGATTTTATTTGTTTTGTTTGGTTTATTTGTTTGTTTGTCTGTTTTAAATCAAGCAGAGGAAGTATTTTATGACTTGGCAGAAATATTTTAGCTAATTGTATCTCATAGAGAAGATTCTACTAACTTTATCATTTAAATACAAAGATACCATTGTAAAGCATGAAAAAGAAAATCAAACAAGCAACCCATAACCAAACAGCGAAGTAAATTAGAAGCCTGCTGTTCTGCAGGGGAAAGCTGGAATGTCCTTTGTGCACTGCATTTCCACTACAATCAAATGCAAAGTTACCATTCTCAGTTTTACTGTTACAATATTCAGCAGTGACTGGATGGGAAAAATGAACTGTGCAATGAAAGAAAATGAAACTTTAACTGTATGCTATTTACTAAAAGCATATTGGAAACAGAAGGAAAGATAGCTACCAATGAGAGAGCATGGGGAACCTGCAGAATAGATCCTTGATAATGTAACTGTCCAGTGCACCTCAGATTTTCCCTGTTACTTCATCTACAGATGCACATATTTTAGAAGTTATTACAGATCATGTGAGGATGTCTTCCATAGTGTTTGTTTCCCAGGAGGGTTGCTAACAGTTAATTAAAAAAAAAAAAATTAAAATTTACGTGGTAATAAAAACTAAACTGGACAATAAATATGCAGTAAATGAGAACTATTATTCTGAACATTTATTAGCTTATATGCATCCTAAATTAGAATCTCTTCATTAATGTAGCTCAAGCTGGTAGCAGAACATATTTGAATTTATGTTTGGCTTTACACAGAATTTTTGGGAATTTGAACAGTAGGAGTAAATTCGAAGGAATGTAAGTGAAAGAGAATTTGTGATCTAATAAATATGGCAACAATGGAAGAGCTACTTAGAAAGAACATCAAATGTAAAAGGAGGGCAATCATTCCGTAGTATATGGGCAGAAAAAGGGCTCCTGGCTCTAAAAAAAAAAGGTTTATTGATTACTCAGATGCTTAATTTGCTATAATAATTGTCTGCTGGCTCCTTGAAGTGGTACCAGCATTTGGAAAGTGACCTCAGCTGACTCATTTTATGGCAAGAAATTGAGAGATGGAATTTACTGGCGCAGTGAAGTTATTTAAATGCCAACATACATGAACATTTACTCAGTTTTCCTGGCCATAATTAAAATGTTATCTCCACCCATTAAAAAAAAAAAAAAAAAAGAAAATAAATAAGAGCAAGACTGACCTCTTTTCATTATGTTCTTGGTGTACAGTTACTTCACCTGATTTCTCTTCATATCTCTCTTCTTAGGTTATTCTGTGTACAACCTTTCTGCCTGTAAGAGGAGTTGAACTAATGGTGGCTATTTCACCACCAGCAGGTAATTCTGCAAGTTCAGATTTCCCCAGTGTACTGGCTATGAACTTAGGTAATTTCAGTGTGTATATTATTAACCATAATATAAAATATGAGACCACTTAGGATGTGAACTGGGGACAAAAAGATGTCCAGGGTAAAGTATTCTGAGAAGAAATCAGTTTTTAAACATCATCTGACTGTGAGTACAACGAATCCATCAACCTATCTTAGGCCTGAATGGGTTGTTAGTTCATTAAAAAGATGTTTTTCAGGTGGTCTTTACATAGTTAGAGAACAATTAATAACTCTAATCTGAAAAATATTAGAGCAGACATACTTCATGGCAAGGAATAAAAAATTGGCATTTCCTGGCACACTGTAGTTATTTAAAATAGATTTTGACACAGTGTTAGAATTTGAAATAGCTGCACATTTCTAGAAATGTTGAATATCCAACAACAGGTAATTCCTTAAAAAACAACTTCCTTCCTATTCTTATCTGGGTTGAAAATTCCTGAATTTTTATTTTTTTTTTCCAGGTGGTAAGAAAGTTTGGAGAGAACTTTCACCTCTTTCTGATTTCAATATACATTAACATTCAAAACTGTAATGAGTACAAAAAAGAAATCAGTTAGGAGTTTTGCAATAATAATAACAATAACAACAATAATGATGATAGTAATAAATTTGGCCAAATTTTAATCAGAATCTTGCTATTGCATTGTTTCATGATGTAAATGTAACAGGGGTAGTTCCACGTGGAGCTAGCCTTATTTCTGGAGTGGTGTCTCCACTGGGACCATGGACAGAGAGAGCTTTGAAGAAAATTACTCTCCCCAAATAAAAGAAAGCTCTGACCTCTTCTGCATCCATGGAAAAGCAAATATTGCAGGCATAAATATGACGAGATTTATGGAAGAGGAAACATGGCAGTAACCTCATAGGTGGGATAGCTGTGATGTGTCAGCTTTGAAGTCCTTAGGTGGCAGTGGTAAAAGGAATTGCTTTCACCTTCTGGTGTGAACATTTGTATGCTAAGTCTGCTTTCTAGGTCTGCTTATAGGAGTTAAGTGAATCAAAATACTTGGGGCAAATCCAAGTTAAGCACTTAAGTGCTGTGGAAGCTTTAGAGATAACCTCACACTGGTTATGTTACTAACTAATATAGAGCTTTCGACTGAATTGCTAGACCTGATACTCAGATACAGGATTAAAGCTGCCTCTGGCAAGGAACTGTAAAATAATGGGAGAATGATATGTTGGATGATATCCTATATAATATTTCTTTTCTCTTTTCTTTTCTTTTCTCTTTTCTTTTCTTTTCTTTTCTTTTCTTTTCTTTTCTTTTCTTTTCTTTTCTTTTCTTTTCTTTTCTTTTTTCTTCCTCTCCTCTCCTCTCCTCTCCTCTCCTCTCTTCTCTTCTCTTCTCTTCTCTTCTCTTCTCTCATTTCTTTTTCGCACCAATAATGCATTTCTTTACTGATGTTATCCTAATTACTTCATATGGAATCTGTTAGGGGTCACTTAGCCTGTAGTGCTCTCATTCAAGTTCAAGTTGCCAGTTCCCTTTTGCTTCAGTAGAAGCTAAGACTTTTTCTACCATTGATTGGTTATAAAATATTTAATTTCTGCCTAATTTGCACCTTTTTTTTGGCCAGCGTATAGCTATGAGCAGATTTTTAGATTATATTATTTATTCATAAATATTAAGTCATAAACAGTATTTAAAATTCTTCAGTATGCTTACATAAAATAGAAGAGTAATATTAATTGTATTTCTGTTCCAAGGGATTTTGCAGGAGCTGACCTTTGCTGTATGAGCCAATTAGGCCAGTTAGAGTGTTCCTCTGCTCTTCTGAAAGAGGTAAAATTAGAAAATATCTTGTTATAACTTTCTGAAAGAGGTGGAAAGCTGAAGAATTTGTGTTTAACCTCCTCCCAGTTAATACCTGTGGACAAGAGATTTCCACAAAATTAAGTTACACATGCAGTTTTAAAAATCTAATCTCAGTTCCTCTCTGAAAATTTTTGTTTTCTCTGTTAGTTCTCTGCTAGGGAGAAGCCCATCACAAACGTTGAAGATGAAGCCCCAGGATGTTTCTGAGTTCAATAATATCTATTGCAGTTTTTAGGCGTTGAGCCATTTGAAATGGAACCTCTTCTGTGAGCACTTATGGTCTCTAAGGTATCAGGGCAACAAATTCTAGGTTTTAAATCTTTGTCCTGTACCACAACATGATCAACATTTTGGAATTTACATAGAGACAATTTTGACTATATGGACACAGAACTGATGTGTTAGCTGTTACTTTCCAGAATTAGTCAGGGGAGAAAACTGCTTGACTTAGGACTTTTTATAATAATATGCATAAAAAGGGTTTTTTATCAAAAAGTATTTTTAATTGTTTGCAGCTAGCTGAAACAAAAGAAAACAACACAGTAACACACATAAGCTTGATTTACAGGATTTCTATTTTAAAGGTCAACCAATTTTCTTTACTTCGTTTACATTTTATAAAAGGAGAAAAAATTTAATAAATTAAGAAGGAATAATGGAATTCAAGACTTAAGGTCCATATGTCTTGGCACATTGGTTTGTATTTATATAAAGAATAGTTCCATTCTAAAATACACTAGTTTAAAGGAGGCAGATTTAGAATTAATCTAAACACGTAAGCTATTCACAAGATAGTCTACAATAGTACAATACAATCTAACTGGGTTTTTCCCTCTTTTATCCTTTATAACTAAGGCAGAGAAAATTTATTTCAAACATATAGACTAATTTGGTAATTTCATTTAAATTTCAGTAACCAGTTTTCTCTGCAGCTGAGAAGAATTTCTATACAAAAGTTACCTTTAGTTTTCTATTTAAATTGACAGACATGAAACACTTCTCGGTAAAATTTTTATCAAAACGCCCCACAGAAGTTGAAAAACACTGATGAATCATTCCTCTTAAGAATCAGAATTCAACTAGTGTGCTATATTTATCAGAAAGGAAATTGAATTTTCTTTTTAAAGAGGCATTTTTCAATTCACATTTCACTTTTTTTTCCTAGTGCTAGGAAAAAAAAAGTGAAAGTTTTTCCTCTATTTTATTATTATGGTTGGTTGATTCAGTTCTTTAGCAATGGAGATGACAGTTCTCAATGTTCTTAAGGCCAGCTCAGAGAACGTGGTTAAGCTTTTCCGAATTTCTGGTTCACAGAAGTTCTACTGTTTGTGTTCATTAACTAATGCTCAGAGCTGAAGTTAAGCATACATTTCAGAAAATTCCTCATGTTGATTTTTGAATTACTGTTTGTACAGAGCTCATCACAGGCCTTGGTTACAAGTCCCAGTAAATAACAACTATTGCTTCAAATTGGCACATTAGTTTGATCTCAGTGTTATGGCAAAGAATTTGGTNTGTATTTAATATATTTTATATTTAATATTTATTTAATTCCAGATATTTGGTACTATTACTTTTTGTTTTCTAGACAGAATTATCTTTTATCTGATTTGAAATGCTTCAAGATTGATAAAAGTACTTCTTAATCCTCTGTTTGATAAATTAAATTGATTGAGATCCTTAAATCTCTACCTCTAAGGCATAGTTTCCATCTCTTTAATGGTGCCTGGGCTCTTCTCCAACCTAGGTTAGTTTCTCAAGATCCTTCTTGAAATATGGACACCCAAACTGCAAAACACATTTCGGTAATGTCCACATCAGTACTGTAACAGTTACATCCTGAAGGACAACATCACATCGAGTTTCTTACTGGAATTACAATTAGCTATCACCATGATCATAATGCCTTATTTAGAGTCATTGCTCCCTAGGGTGGAGTCTCCTGTCATGGATGATTGCCTGCATCTTTGCTTCAGATGTGAAAACCATCTGTCCCCTATTGATGCACCTAGTGGTTTACTCTACCTGTGAAACAAGTTACCCATATTGCTCATATTGCTTGAAATAGAGAGGTAACACTGTAAGTGGTTCAGAAAGTTCATATTTTTCCTACTTCTTTTTGAATTGTTAGCTGACAGCAAACTGCCTGTTGAGGGATACAAATCTTCCTCACCCTGTCCAGTTTCACAGTTCTTCAGTTTGACTGTGAACTGGTAAAATTAGACTTAAATTGAATCAGTGTGTATTGTGTAATTTGCCCTTTGTCTCAAAGTTTCTTGTCCTACTTGATGGTACTGTTCCATACATTACTTTAAGTTCTATTATATATTTAACTATTAACACCTCTTAAATGATAGACTTTCTATTTTAAAAGGCAACCATAAATACCATGCCAAAAGTAGCAGCAATATACAATCCCTATTTTGAAACATCATATGATTGCAAACACATGATTAGATTACTCACTTAAAAAAAATAAAGCAATTTGTGTATTTAAAACTAAGCATGTACTTAATTACTCACCAGTTTCCCTTTAAAAATATGGCATCGTTCTGATTCTTTCTGCTTCTCTAAAAATACCATAGAAACCTAATTCACACAGAGCTCTGGCCAGCAGCCATGAGATACACCCAGGTTAGAGAGCCCTGCAGAAATAGTCACATATCCTTTGAATGCTCCCTTCTCAAACTGCAGATTCTCTTTCTGGACCAGCTCCTGCTGCCTCTGATGCCAGTTGGTGCTGCTGGCTCTGGGGAAGGCAGCAGCAGGAGCAGCTGCAGCCACAGGGGCAAGGCTGCCTGAAATCTGTACCTTGACTTAATTTTTCTTGTTACAATAACGTAGACATTTGTCTTGTATACTTGAATTGTTAGCATGTGTCTTTCCATAGAGAACTGTTTCTGAATTTCACAATATGGAAAATAGTGAAAAGCAGAGGGAGCTAATTTAAAATAGTCTAATGAATTTATTTTCCAGATAAAAATTTTGAGATGTTTTTCTGATGAGAATCCACTTAAATGGGGTTAGAAGCCATATTTCATCAAGCATCCTCCTTCTGTGAATAGTATGCTGCCTAGCCCATTTCTTAAACTGGCTTAACAACACTGGCAGCTGCTTTAAGTCAGTGTTACCTCTGGAATGGGTTAGGTGAGTTCTAGTGATGAGCAGTAGTTTCCACAGGCTTTCTTTGGGAACTGCAGATAAACCCACTGCCAGTGGCCTTTCAAACACAGTGAAATTGTTTTGCTATTTTCAGTTTTGTATATAATCAATCTCCATATGCTTTGGATCACTAATACTTAAGGTTAGGAATTTTTCAGCCAGGATTTTTGTTCTGGCCTTTACAATTTTAAGCTAGATTCTGAAAACATCATGCTTCTTACAGTTTCAAACATTTTTGTCCATTCATGTCAGACCAATTTGCATAATCTAAGGATCATTCCAAAGGATTTCTTCAAAACATTTCCACTGTTTTTCCAAAGGAACCTGAAATCTAGGGTCCCATTTGGGATTTTTTCTGTGGGGAACAAAACCTTGGGGCATCAATACTGAGAATCTCATGGAAGTGGGTAGGAACTACACAGGTTCTCCAACTGCTATTGGAAAATAGTCTTATGTTTTTTATACCTGACCAGAGACAATTACAAATTCCTTTAGATTACATGAGTAGAGAGAGCGTTTTATTCTCTTTAGTGTGCCAATACTGTCAAGTATTGCTGAAATATTAAACCCTGCAGCTGAATCAAATTCCACACAAATGCCTTATCCAAATTGCTATGGCTGTTATCTTAAAGTGCATTGTCTGAATACTGTAAATGGCAAACTTTGTTTATTGGGCAGTAATTCCTTTTCTGGCTTGAAACATTTTCTAATGGAAGAATTTACTATAATAGGAGTTTCTGCTCTAGAGTGAAATTTTCTGAAGCAAAATATCTACAGAAGAGTTGAGTGTGATCTTTTTGTTAGAGGTGAAAGATGTACCTAGCAATGTGCATTCTTTCTATTTTCCAGCAAAGGAAATGTGCTTACATTCATCTGTAATTTTCTTCATATTATCCTAGACACTTCTGATAAATGTTAGGGTCAGGATAAGAATGAGAGTTCACCTGTAGAATAGCTTGGAAACTTGGAATGGCCATCCCTTAATCACTGCAGTGATCCATTCCTCTCTGTATTCTTAGTAATACTTGTCATTTACAAGCCACAACATTCTTTCTTCTTCTTTAATGTGCTATTGGAGAGTTCTGGCTAAGATTAGATACCCTCAATGACAAAACAAATTAGTGGACACTCTCAGTGCATGAAGTTAAGCCATGTTGTATTTGTTTGTGAGACTAATCTTAGTACCAGTACCTGAGAATTGAAAACCCTTGAGTTGCAGGCACCTACAAAGTAAAGTGGTGTTTTAATTGTTAAAAAACATAGGCCAAGCATATATGGAAAATGGAAACCTGTCAACACATTTGTCTTGGTAGGTGTATTTTAGAAAAGGTAGCATGATATACTAAAAAGCCACTGTACTAAGATTAATCAGATAATTTAAAAAGGGGATAACTTTGTTAGATTTTAAATTATTGATATAATACAGATATTAAAAATAATTAGACATGTTAAATATGTAATATTTGGGTCAGCTTGGTAATATCTTTTAAAATACATTTGGTGACTGTAACTAGATGACATTTAAGGCTCCTTTCAAGCCAAATTATTCTATGATTTCATGCTTGGGTTTTATGGATTTTTGTGTGTTTGTTGATTTTTTTACATAGAATAAAACAAAAATGTCCTCTCCACATAATCCAAGTCACAGCATTAAAAAAGAGCAAGAATATCTTCCCTCTACAGTAAGTCCTGTAGTCATTAACATTTCTGGTGACTCATGCAATGTGTTTTCTAAACAGGAAAAGAGCTGGGAAGAAAGGACAGAGAAAGAAATGATACCACTTAAAGCTCTACTGCTTCCATTAGTTTTCATGCAGAACTTTTGTTGTTCACTACACCTCAGGCAAAGCATTTCCTCCAAAAATCCAACACCCTTTCTCTTTCATTCCAATTTAGGAAAGCCCTGGCTAGGTGGTGGTAAATATTTGAAAACTGGAAGGTAAGTAAGAAATCATTGTGTAACTCATGAAATGCCAAAATCCTCAAGCCATGTGCTTCACCTAGATAAGGGCAGCTTCTGGCAAAGTTTTGTGAGAAGATGACAGCACACTACCTCCTGTCACTTAATTCCAAGAACTTCAGAAGCAAATCCCGAGTTAGTGGATGTTGAAAACCCCAGAAAAGAATAGACAATGATCACTTAAATGAGCAACAAATGAGAGATGTTCATGACAGAATGGTGATTTGTGTATTCTTTTATGTAGAATGAAAGGAATTCAAGTCCTGTGAAAGAGAAGTGCAAAAGCTAAAGGCATGCAAAGTGAGTTTAGAGGTATTTGATTGAAGAATTGTCATTGGTATCTTGGAATTTAGGGCCATGTGTCAATAGCTGGAAATATGATTAGTTTTAGAAAAGGATACACAGATTAAATTATACAGTCTAGGTTGATGTAAAGAATGCAGGAGGCAACAAGAGAAGAAGCAGAGATAAAGGTGAAGAAGGTTCACAGCAAACAGAAGATTGTGTTAAAAGCATTAACAAATAAATTAAAGGCTTGGAAATAAGTATTTTCTCAGTAATACCTTTCCTAATTAAATTATCCTTGTAAGAGGATGCTTTTCAACAGTCAGTGAAGCCCTCTGAGTTAAGACATCCATTATGAAAGTGTTTTACTCTTTGACTTTTACACTTGAACAAACTACCTCACTTATGTACTTTACACGCACTTCTTTTAAAGATGATGCCTGACTGGATAACCTAAAACATAATTTTTTTTTTTTTAAGTCAAGATGGGTTTTATGGGATTTAGCTGAATACAAGGAGTGGGTGCAGATTGATAGAGTAGAAATACAAGCCCATCTGATCAAGTCTCTCTTGTATCCTTGAAAGCCTAAAAACTCGACAACAGGAGGTGAGTGGAGAGTGCAGAGAGAAGTGGTCTTGACCCATATAAAATATTGACCTGCTGATTAGCAATAAAGATAATTTTAGTTGAAAAAAAAGACAAAAAAAATGAATTTATATTTTGTTAAACGCATGTGGATAACTGACAATAGCACCTACAAAATGCTGAAGAAATTAAAACCTAAGAATAACATTTCATAAAGAACTTCCTTATTAGGAAAGGCAAGGGCAAGAAGACCTTCAATTCAACATATGGAAAGAAAGGTGTTAACATGCTTAATTAGTTAATTTCAGGAGATTTCATTCTGAGTCATTCTAATTAAAATGGTGAAAGATGAGTCTTTTGAAAAAATTGAATTGCTACTGAGTCAGGGGAGGTTTAGGTTGGATATCAGGAAAAGGTTTTTCACCCAGAGGGTGGCTGGGTACTAGAACAGACTCCCCAGGGCAGTGGTCACAGCACCAGCCTGACAGACTTCAAGAAGCCTTTGGACAATTCTCTGACACATGGTGTGACTCTTGGGGTGTCCTGCACAGATCCAGGAGCAGACTCTATGACCCTGATGGGTCCCTTCCAACTCAGCTTATTCTATGATTCTACTTGACAAAAAAATATTTCTTTTAAAAGTATGCAGAAGGAAATAGCTTGATTTCAGTTCACCATGAATGATCACAGTAAAATGACTGTGCTCAACAATGTTAAAAAGTCATACTCCAAAGTAAGGCTTAAAGTCACTAATTTTATGGTGCAAACCTGCACTGAAAGTATTAGAGATCTACAGAATGGAAAATTCCGCCAAACCAAATTTGCCAAACCAATAAATCTTGATTGACATAATAAAGCTAATGTGCAACATGAAAAATTAGAAAATTTCTGACATTAGATTTTGATGGAAGAATTACTGCAATATGCCATGAAACCTAGATAAGGGTACAAAATATCATTTTGTAGTTTTCCATATATAAAAGTACTTTCATTTAGGCTCATGCTTTTTTCGAGGCATTTTAAGCAGCAATTATTTTTCTGGACATGAAGAAATACTACTCAATAGACAGCTACCATTTCTCCGATTTGGGTAAAAATTATAATTGGCTTTTTTGCCTGTGCTTTTCTTTGAAATTAGTTTTGTTTCAGCATTCTTGCCATTTTACTGAGTTTAGAAAATCTGCTATCCTACTTAGTTTTGGAACAAGAGTGATTTAATTTTATTTCCAGGTGTCTTTAATACTCCTTTTGGGGGGGAGGGGGGCTACTTTAGTCTTAGTGAAATAATGTATTTGATCTATTGAGGAAGTCAGCCCTGTGACATATCTTACCTCTCTGTGTTGCATGACCCAAATCCTTCATAATACTCTGTTTTCATCAGAGTATGTTAAAATTTCTATTAAAAGAAACTCGGGTCTTCAACACACTTGATCGTGTTAATATGAGGAACTGAAACAGATGGAAAACAAGTTTAATGCACCTGAAATATAGTTCAATCATCTTTGCTAGGAATTATGAATTAAATGTGGCAAATTTATTCAACTGCTGTAGATAAGGAGAAATACAATTCTTTGCTGGTTTCTGTATGAAGAGACTCTTGTACTAAAGACAACATATATTTGTGTGAGCTATTAAATGGCAGAGAAACATTTCATAGTCAGCTAAGCTTTTCCTAGAGACTGCAGCTTTGTATTGCTGCCCAATAAATTTCACACTTTGCTATTCCCTGCTTCTACTCCTTAACAGTAATCCTAAAGATGAATGCAAAATGAGCTGAAAGTGAATTGGAGTATGCTAATAGCTCATAACTATTTTTTACTGAAAATGAGCTTTCTTCCAGAAATCTGTATGAGTAAAATAGATCCCTAAAAGTATCATTGTTAGAAAAGACTCTCTTTGCCAATTTGCTTAGAGGGAATGATGTATGGAAAAGGGATATTGAACACTAGGTCTTTTCAGAAGTCTGTTCAAGCCACCAAAAATTGTTGAAGCTTTACCTGTACTTCACAAGTGTAATTTCTTTTTTTTGAAAATTAAATAAAAGACAAATCAGCAAGTGGGTGATGGTGTAGCTTTATCACTTATGAATGATGGTACAAGTGGTAGCTCTTCCCTTTCAAACAAGATGTGATTGTCATTAAAAACACACTTTGGTGTTATACATCATGGGGACAATTTTCCCGTGCTTAAAACTTTTCAACCATTTTCCAAAAAGTATGAGAGAAGGTTGTCTTACCTAAAGTGTGAGCTTGACTCATCATGGATGGCAGAAATAGGTGTAATGAAAGCAATTTAAGTGTCTGCTAAGGTGTTAGACTATAAATTTAATTATGATAGGTGCTAGTCCACAGGATAACAAAGGCATCTAATTTATTGATTTTTTTTTCAAGTAGCAGGTCGTCAGCTGCTGCTCACTGTGGAAACTTTGCAGGGTATTAATCACAAGTAAGCTGCTAGTTCAGCTGTTAGACTGCTAAGTCTTCTGTGCTATCTCTCCTTAGATGTGTGGGCCAACAGACCCACATTCTGTTCCAACCTCAGAGTAGCCACAGACCCAGAAGAATGAAGAAAGCCCAGAGAAGTCTCTTTGCACAGGTAGGAAATCTCCAAACATAGCAGGCAGTTGTGAGCTACTTGGTGTGGTCTGGAGATGCAGCCTGAAGTAGGAACACTGTTTTGCTTCACTCCACAGCTCCAAAGTACCCAGGAATTTACCTATAGGGAAATTAATTGGAGTCCATAATTACGACTATTGCTTTCATGAAATGATAGCTATTCTTGCAACAGTCCACATACTTCATGTTCAATGGCTATGTGATGTTTTTGGTTATGGTTTTATAAAAAATATTTTTCTTAGTATCAAAATTTTAAGAAAAGATGAAATACATGAATATAGTGCATTTGTGTGATCTTGAAAACTCTCTTTGAAGTAAATAATTAAAACCACCATTTAAAATTTCATATTTGAGAGCTTACATTTTCATTTTTGAATACCTTAATGGGGCCAGCAGACTTTACAGAGCTGGGCTTCTGGAAGGGCAAAGTGCAAGTGCTTTTTGCCTGCTGGGTTTCTTGGCATAGAAATGCTGATGGATTTACTCTGGTTCACAGAAAGCCAGAAAAGAAGGCTCCAGTCATCCTTAGCTGGAAAGACATTCTGTTTTATCCTGGTGGATGATATTTCAGCCTTAATTATCTTTGCCACTTCTGGGGGAGGGGAGAAAGGTCATCACTCCTTAGGAAACTATCCTCACCAGCACATCAGCATACGTGACTCTTCCCACCTTCATCTCAAATGAAATCTCTTTCTGCCAAGATTTATCAAACATTATGGTATACACAGTAAAAGAAGAAATAATACCCTACTAAAACATCCTGTTGTCCACACAGTTTCTTTTTTCCCTGGAAAAAAGGGGACGAAAGAGACCATGAGACACATGTGGTATCTTACTGTGTAGCTCAATGAGCTGCTGGCCACTGGGATGCTGCGGTGATAAGGGTGGCACAAGAGCCTGTACAGAAGAGATTAGCCAGGGATTTGGGAGAAAGGAAGCCAAGTGGCAATCAAACTGGCTGAAGAAAACAGAGGAAGCACAGAGAAGAAGCACCTGCCTGCTCTGAGTATATATTTATCTGCCTTTAACTATGTTCCATGAGTCAGACAGCACCGGTAGCTGCAAATTCAAACACCACCAGAAACCTTGGATGTCAGTTCGGCCTGGTGATCCAATAGCAGTAGTTATCTTTCATTGCTCAAGAGCACCTGGAAGCTGCTTTTTTATCGCTAAAACATTTTATGCTATAGCAGACAATACTACCTGAAATTGCTAGGTGAGAATTTTTATGACTACCTCTGAGATACAATAGTTCTTTCCCCCTCTCCTACCACCTCCTTAACTTCCTTTTCTCTTTTACTTTTTCCTTTTCTATTTTTTGACTCCAGAAAGATCAGGAGTCTTGATTGCACTCTGTAGGACATTGTCTTCGACGATACATAAACACTGAAAAATAAAAGAGGAGATTTGTTCCCAGCTGACTGTGCAGAATTTTAATTTTATATGATAAGTCAAATAATTGCCCTTTGGCTTCTATTTAATTACATGAGAAAGTTAGTACTGAATGCTGCACCTTAAGAACAATAAATTAGGATTTTCCTGTCTATAGCCTGAACAATTTCTCTGGGTATTGTCTGTTAGATGAAAGTAAAAATATAATAACAAAAATAAATAAATGAAAAGCAAGATTTTGTTTCTTAAAAAGAAAGAGTAATTTCTAGTTCAACAATATATTAACAGCTGAACCATGGTCTAAAATCTGATTAGTTTTACATCAGCTTGTAAGCTATGGTTTGTTCATATTTTTCTACAATTTTTCATCCAGTGATCTTTATTTGATTTATAGGAGACTAATTTTAATCCAGGTGCAAATGGACTCCATTGTGTCTATTGAGACTGAGCATATCTTAAAAACAAATATACTTTTTACCATCTTATGTTGCAGGCTACAACATGGGACTGCTTTTGCCAAAATCAGTAAGAGAACCAAGACATTCTATATCTACTGTACCTTTAATTTCAAATAAGTATATAGATACACATAAAATTTTATGCAAGAAAAACATTTTTGATTAATAATTTAGCACAGCAGTCTATTCAATCAAAAGCTAAAAAACCCACGGAAATATTCCATGAAGATGATAGATTTCTGATGTCAGCAGACAATTCTCACCTCTCCCTTATCAGTGAAGGTGCCATAATGAGCACTGTAACATCTCTACCTTCTAGAGCTGACATGAGTGGAAGAGAAGATGTCAAAGCATAATGAAGGTCAATAACTACTGATAGGAGGCTGCCAGAATCTCAGCTAAAAACTGCCTCTCTAAAAAAACCCCATAAACTGAAAATGTGGATGCTCCATCCCTGGCAGTGATCAAGGCCAGGATGGGGCTCTGAACTGTTTTGATGGAAGCTGTCCCTGTCCATGGCAGGAGGGGTTTGATCTCGATGATCTTCAAGGTCGCTTCCAAAACAAGCCATTCAATGTTTCTATAAAATGCTAAGTCAAATGATGAATGTGCTCCTCAGCTTAGAAAAAACAGAAAGAAGAATACTCAAAGTCTTATATTAAAACAAAGAAAGTAAGAAATATAGGGCCTTTGAGAGGTTATTTAGTTCATCCTCAGTCCCTGAGAAAGTATTGAGCACCTTCAATTCCCTCATTACCTTCTCTCACAAACCTGCTGTGATGAGGCTCTGCAGGCTTACTGCACAGTCTCTTTCACTGGTACACTTAACAAGTGGAAAGTTTTCCTCACTTGGATCTTTCTTGCTGCAGCTTAAAGCTGTTACAGCTGGTCTCTACCCATTTTGGACATGAATAATAAATTATTCCCTTTTCTTTGAAACAGCTTTTTCATGTTGAAAGCCTGTTGTTACATTTCCCTCAAATTCTTCTTCTGTTTACTAAAACAGCTTTTCTCATAAATAAAGCCTTCTACATCTCTAGTCAAAGGAGGTCTACATCTTCCTGAGGTGGTTCTTGAAACATCAAGTAAGGTTAGGTCTCACCAGTGAGAAATATTACTAAATAATTTTTCCACTGTTCTGGCTAACGTGTTTGAGTGCAATGATCTTCTGTGTACCTGCATGGCATTAAAGGGTTCATTTGGCCTGAATTCCCAGAGGCTTTCCTCAGAGAAATTACCTACCCAGTTGTTTCTCCTTTGTTCTCGTGAACCTGAATACTTCTATGTCATTCACTGAGTTTTTATTTTAATATCAAATGTTTTTGTTCAAACCATATATCATCATATATATGATATATATGTTATGATGTTTTATATTCATATATATATATATATATAACCAAATAAAACTTTCCAATTTTAGATGTTGGTAAATGTAATGCTTTTCATTTCTTTCCCTACATAACTAGTAAAACCACTGAACATAAAAGACCTTACCTGTGAAATGTATCAGCTGAATTCAGCTAGATGCTTCCTTCCAGTTTGACAGGGAACCTTCTGGAATTTATTCTTCAGGTACTGTTGTCCAATCAGTCTTTCACTGTAAATCGTATTTCTTCACCTTCATAGGATCCTAGAAAGGTTTTGTTGGGTCTTAAAAATCATCCAGTTCCAAGGCCCCTGCCATGGACAGGTCTGCTAAACCAGGTCCATCCAGGCCCTGGATGGGGGCAGTTCCAGGTTCTCTGGGCAACTTGTTCCAGTGCATCACCACCCTCACAGTAAAGGATTTCTTCCTAATATCTAATCTAATCCTGCCCTCTTTCAGCCTGGAGCCATTTCCCCTTGTCCTATCACTACAAACCCTGGTAAAAAGTCTTTCTTCAGCTCTCTTGTCGACCCCCTTTATTTACCGGAAGGCTCTCAGGTCTCCCTAAAGTCTCCTCCTCTCCAGGTGAACAACCCTTCCTCTCTCAGCCTGTCTTCATTGGAGAGGTGCTCCAGCCCTCTGACCATCTTTGTGGTCTCCTCTGGACTTACTCCAACAGATCCATGTGCTTCTTATGCTGGGGGTCCCAAATCTGGACACAGCACTCTAGGTGGGGTCTCACAAGAGTGAAGTGGAGGGGGAAGATCACCTCCCTTGACCTGCTGGTCACGCTGCTTTTGAGACTATCATAGGGGACATTGTTAAGAGCCTTACTAGAGCTAAGGCACAGAACAGAACATGAGCTGAAAAGAAAGAAGGAATTCAGGTTGGTTCGATCTGACTTGCTAATATGAATCGAGTTGGCTGCTATTAATCTTTTTCTTATCTTGTAGATGTGTACAAATATTTGATACCACTATTCATTTGAGTTGTTTTGTCATGGGTTTGAAGTTTAGATGTCTGACCTACAATTTAATGGACCCTCTACTAAAAATAAAATAAATTAAATTAAAATAATGGCAAAGTTTCTTCAGTATGTATGTATATACTTAATAATCCATATCATGCCTACTTTACACCTTAATAGTTCTGAAAGTGGTCAGGGGTCTTCTAGAATAAAATCCATCAGGCCCACCTCATGTGCCAATAGCTGTCTTCTTACATTAACCTTTACAACGTATTTTTTCTGTACTCTCGATTGAGTTCTTCCCACCATGTTTTTGTGATAGTCATAGCTTGGAAGTGGTTCCTGTCAACAGAACACATTTTTAAAACCCGGCACAGCACCTTTATGCATCATATTTGTATTGGGTTTGTAGTTGTTGAAAGATTTACCTTCGAAATGATCCTCCCTGGGTGTGCAATGCAGTCACAGCACAGGCACACAGACCCCCACACCTGTTTTGTTCCTGATGTAGCTACTGAGAGTGAACACAGGTCAGTCAGGCTGTAGTGCAAGTAAATCAAGCCTGCCAGAAACCATAGGTACCTGCTCTGACTAATAATTAGATTAGATAAAGGCTCTGCTGCTACATTTTCTCTGCTAATTATTATGCTTGTTAGTAAAGCTAAACCTACAGTAGATATGTGTGCCAATGCTACAGTAACTCAGCTGACTTTTTATATAAATCTGTATCTATATCTATATATCTATCCTGAACCTCAGTCATGTGTCTCTTAATAAGATACCAGCAGCAATGAGGGAAGAATCAATAGAGTTTAGCTGCCCTGTCTTTATGGCATTTTGTTGGAAACAGATAGTTATTTCCTGTAATTCCTTGTTTATGCATTAGTATGTGATAAATTACTTTGTGGCAGTGTTTTATGCTTTAATCAAAAAGACTGAATTCAGGTTGTCCCTTGCATTAATTATCTATCAGAGTTGTTCTGTAGCTCAGTTTAGATATTTAATCACTAAATTTTAATTTACTGATTGCATAAAAATGTAAATGCTTAGGACATAAATTTAATCAAATTTAGTAAATATGTAGACCAGCAGGATGTATAATCACATATGTACTGCCAAAGTATATATTATAATTTTAATATATAACTCAAATGCATAAAAACAAGACACATGAATATGAGGAAATTAAAGATGGTACACTATGTAAATAATTATAATCCCTCACTAAAACTTAGTTAAATAAAAAATAAAGTATACAAGATATTAGTACCATTTACTATTTTCCTTTATTATTCTCTAAAAGTTCATTTTATTAAGAAAACTGTATTTATTAAAACTATTAAAAAAAAATGTTTGGAAGCCAGTGATAAAGCTTTCAACACCAAAACATTTTGGAAGACGTTTGTAGTCCACTGTCTAAGTCTCAGGCACAACCTAACATGAGGAACACCAAACACAGTGAAATGCTGAAGCCAAGGAGAAGGTGGGCAGGACAGGGATGACAGAATTGGAAATATATTACAGGTTCAATTTAGTATAATTTTGAATTGGTTCTGGAGAATTCAATTAGAATAAAGTTTTCAGAAGCCATTAGTGTAGGCCAGCAACAGACAGAGGTCACCCTGAGAAGTCATAGGAAGCAGAACCTTCCCTATTTTTGTTTCAGTGTTCGGTGTGACCAGGACTTTCACAGTCAGACCAGGAAAAGGAAAGGGAAAGGAAAAGGAGTTCTTTCAAGAAGTATTAGCATTCTGTGAAACTCTCTATGAAGATAGTTTAAAGCTGGAACAAAATATTTTCTTTCTCCAGTCCTACGCCCTCCAAAACATTCATTTCTCCCCTGAAGACAACTCAGAATTGAGTGAACTAGGAAAATGCTCATGGAGTTATTCATCTGATTTCTTCGTTTTGTATCCATGGCAAAGCAATCTGTCTGATTGCCAAGAGACCTTTGCTGTTCAGTTCACTTGGGAGAGGGGTCAGAGAAGAGAAGAAAAAGACATTTCAGTGAAAATGAAAACCACGCAAGGAAGAAATAATAATGCAGGTCAAGTTAAAGTTTTGAGCTTGTTAGAAGACAAGCATTTGGTTTTGTCTCAAGGTTACTTAACCTTTTTTCTTAACTCCCACTCTTTATCACTTAGTTACTTCAAAAAGTAAAGGCCATTTCAACATGAGAAGAAGAATTATTTCTTTTAAAAAATGTCAGAAGTATTTTGAGTGTTCAGCTATTAGAACATTTTTATGTTTTTCATAAAACATTCTTTCACTTTTTTTGGCAGAAAGTATTTGCCCACACAATCTCTTTAGAACTGCATGTAATTGTGAATTTACTATTTGCTAAAGAAAAAAAAAAGCAAAAAGCCAAAGATATCTGTTACTGAAAAGCACAAGTTTGCCTGGGTAATAATTTGTTGTGTTTGTGTGGCTTTAAGATTTTCATCTAGAGATTACTGGGGAACTATTTTTAAACAAAATTCCTTGACATACGTAGAAATCTCTGTAGATCCTGAAGATTTAAACAGTTCACATCATTCTCTCTCTTTAGGGAAAGAAGCCCCAGCAAACCACCAAGTTTGTATTCCCACTAAACAGTGTGCAAGAAAATACAGTATATTTCAGTTAGAGAAATCTTTCCCAAATGTTCAAACATTAGTCTTTTTTTTTGTTTTAATCCCTTTTTTATTAGGACACCATCAAAACACTTTAGGGGTCTTTTTTTTTTGTTTACTATAAAAATAGACATAGAAAACACTTCATATTAGAACAGTTCAGAGGACAGGTTACGCGTGTGGGAGAAAGCCCTGTCTTTTCTCAGTAATCTCTGTTGAACCTATTTAAACCTTACCAAAAAAGCCATCAAAAATCTTGTCTGCCCCTGCATTCTCACACATCCCAAGGTGAGCACTCGCAGTACAAGACTAAAGCAAATTAGTTTGAGGGATACACAGGATGAGTTACAGATTATTTTACAGAATCATAGAATCATATAAGGGTTTGGGTTGGATCTTCAGGCATGCTAAAGATCATCTAGATCCAACTCCCCCTTCATCAATAGGGATGCCATCCACTAGATCAGGTTGCTCAGGGCTCTATCCAACCTGGCCTTGAACATTTGTTAGTAGCACTTAGGTAAAGGAAAACTACAGGTTTAGGATGTGAAGTAACCCAGTCTGCTAAAACATGAATTCATCACAAGCCCAGGGGGAAGACTCCCACCTGCTTCGATCTGAAACCTCTTTGTCTCAAGTGAGTATGTGATGCAGCTATGCCAAAATTAAGCTAAATCACAGTTTGCAGTAATTTTCTCAGTAGGTCTTAGAGCAGGTTAATTTTTAATTAAGCCTTAAATTAATTACTTCTATTCTAAAATTAATTAGTTCTTGCTCCATGTTCTTTTTTCCTTATATGCAAAAGCTGTACTTGCATACACTATTTGCTGTAGTGTCAGGCTGTTTGGGGCTATCCCAACATGAAATTCCACATCTGGTCATAGCACAATGCATAAACCCTGTCAAATGGAGCAGTGTTACCTTATTCATGTAAAGAAAAGTTAGTCTGCCAGCTTTCTAGTGAGATGGGAAATTTATGAGAGAAGAAAAACTCTTCCTTCGGAAAGAGTTTTTTTTTCCAAACAAGTCCAGTTTGCCTCTTTGCTTACTGTATCCTGCTCTTCTAATAAGGATATCAACTCCTTTGCCTGTCATGTCTGGAGATACCTGCTGGGAAGGCTTGGTTTACTTTTTAATCCTCTTTGTCAATGCTTGTGCTAAGATCAAATGTTTGTACAAACAACTCTTCATTGTGCTAATGAGGGACAGGATTTTCTTAGAGCTGACTTTTCCTTTATACTCTTAGAAAGTTTTACAAAGGCTTTTGTTACAAACAAAGTCCACAGGAACAAAAGCCTGTACCTTTTGCTGTAGACCTGGGGAAGGTAACATTTCTGTGAAGTGTGCTCCCTCCCTGTCCTAAGGGTCTCTTGCTGATGACCTGACATGGGTGAAAAGAATGACCTCGGAGACCCAAACCCCTGGGTTAGACTGTACCACAGCACTTGCCTTTGCCAGGACAGGCAGCAGCAAAACACAGTGTATACAGTTAAGATATCCTCACCTCCCTCAAATTCATCCTTTCCTGCAGAGGCAGAGTAGCGATAATCAGTGCTCAAAGCATTGAAGATTAATGATTAGAAATAGGACAGACCACAGCAGGGGAAATTTTTTTGATTTCACTGCATTCCTATCACAGCTTTTTAAAGGCATCTAAACAAGAATGCACCAGCTTTTTCAGTCAGGTTTAATTTTATCCTCTAGCTTTTCCAGCTAGCAGAGAGGAAAAGCTGTTGCTGTGTATAGTTCAATTAACATACATATACATCCAGGATATAACTGCTCTGAAAAATACATAGCCAAGGACACTAATGAACTAACTAACATGTTCAAATATAAACATGAAGATTATTACAAGCATCAAAGACATTATTTAGGAAAAAATTTAAAGTTCTGCCACATGTGCCTTGGAAAGACTGATTGAAATACAAAACCACCAAGTGTTGCTCATTGATGCCAATTGAGAGAAAGGAAGAAAATGGTCTGGTAATGCACTGACCAATTCCAGGATTCTGGATTCAGCACTAGTATTCTCTGTTCCTGAAGGATGTGAAGCAGCAGAAAGTGGTCTAGCAGCTGGGAGCATGCAAAATGAGTCATCCATAAGCTGGAAATAGACCTTCATATGCAAGGCTTAAAGGAATCTTAAGACACTTGGGCATGTTGATCTCATTCAGCACATTTCTCTAAAATACCTTTTCTTTTGAAACTTTCAGATACTCTAACTGGTGAACTGAGTGGATCTTTGGTTTGATTCACTATTGTAATTCCATCATTCAGGTTGCACCCCTACAGGAGGCACAAGGAGCTGGAAAAAAGATAAACTCACAGCATCCTATGTTTGTAAGATTCCTGAATTTCAACAGACCACTTCACCACTGCAGAAGTAACTATTTCCCTCCATTCCTAATTGGTCTGATTACACCTGCATGAACCCTTCTTCTGTTCTGGGATCAAAATTTTTTTCACATGCCCAGGCTGCCAGTCTGCAATCACTATCAGAGTGTCACCAATGGGGTAGAATACCCCAGTATGGGCAAACAAGCAGATGATGAGACACTAGGTTTTATTAGGTTAAACACTTACCGTGGGATTCTATGTAAGTAATTATCTGTAATCAAAATGTGGTCACTCAGTTCAGGTGCACAGGCAGATAGGGAACCCTGCTCAGAGGTTAGACTACCAAGGGAAAAATGTGGGAGTCTGCTGGACACTGTACAAAATCAAAGGTAAGTAGCTGGCAAAAACCAAAGTGGTCTAAAACTACTAAGACAATAGTGAATAGTGGGATAAAATACGTAAGTGAAAGTGAGTACGAGAAATTTTTTTGGGGTGACTAGCATTCAAGTAGTGCACTGGGAGTCCTGGCTTAGCAGGGGTTTGTTTGCACCAAGCCAGAATTAACAAATAGGGCATAAAATCAGCAAACCCGGGGCTAGAGAGGAAGAGAATAAAGTTAGCTGGGGCTGATTATGTGTGAGAAGGGAAAAAATCGAGTATTAGGCAAAACATGAAATCAGGGCCATTCTGCACCCCTCTGAGCAGCTCTGCACATGATCAGCTCGGCTCAGGAAGGTGTAGGTCAGGCAGCCTCCCGTTCTGGCTGCACCCCGTGCCTGGGAATACTCTGTAGCCCAGGGGACCGCGGTGCTGTCCTTCCTGTGAACGCAGGGACACTGTCAAAGGGAGAGTGGAGGCACTGGACCTGCTGTGGCACAGACATGGCTTCATGGTGGTGCCACAGGCTTGGCTTCCTCTCCTGCTCCTCTCTGCTAAGGAAAATCAGCAGATTAGCTGCGGTTCGACTGAGAACACTTGCCCATCAATCTGATTCACTTTTCTATTAACTCTCATCACAGACTCCTAACAGTGCTCAGAGGGCAGTAATTTAATCCTTGCTGATCGGAGCTGAGAATGAAGAGATCACATAGATGCAAAATACTTGGAAAAACAGGAACAGGACCAGAGTTAGAGGGTCAAATGGAATATGGCACCTCTGCAAATAGGAGACTGCATTCTCACTTGACTGCTGCTGTATTTTATGACTATAGGCTAGGCACCCTTGCGAACTTCCTAGACTCTTGTGAGATTTTCTGGGAATTTGAACAGAAGTTTAATGATGGTATCTTGGCAGAGCAGACTTTATGCAGTATATGGTGATGCCAGTGATATATTATTCTTTATAGTAAGAGCACTATAATTTTCCATCCTAAGTTTAACACAGTCATTCTGGCTGTTACAGAAAACCCCCCAAACATTCTCATTGATAATGATTACTATATATACATGATATTATATACATGTATAACATACATGATATTCAACCTCCAGAAAAAATTGTAAAGATTGTAAAAAAAACCCAGTGTTTTAATGATCAAACCTGATTTACTTTCACCATTTTTACCCAGTATTTCTCTGCATCAAAATAAGGAATACTTCTAACTGGATTTTATCAAAAATTGCTATAGCATATGTCTGATTTAATAATTCACAGCTGCTTAAGTAGTAGCATCTAGTGACCTTTATTTGAATTATTTAACTTGAAATAGAATGTTTATTGCCAGAGTGCAAACTTATAAATTGAATCACTCTAAATTAAAAGAAAGTCTGTATAAATTTTTTGTAGGCAAAATCTATGTCTTTCTGACAGAGTCAGTCCCACTTATGATGGAGAGTAATGGAATTCATCTACAAGCAATCCTTTTGGAACAACTACACATGGGCTACAAAATCCTCTTTATGAGACATGTCAGGAGCCAGTATGGTCTAAGACTATGGTATTACAGCACCTCTCTCAAATCATTGTAGAAAAGTAAAAAAAAAAAAAAAAAGAAAAACAAGAGAGAAAATCACACTACCTTCCAAAGCATGAGATGGCATGAGATGGTATCGATGAATGAACAACAATCACACAAATAACATAAAACTGGATTTAAAGAGTTGACTTTTAAGATTTAGTTCTTGTATCGCTTTTTCTTCCAAAAGCAGTAATTTTATTGGTTATGCAGAGGAAAGGTTCTGACTCCAACATAGTATATGCTATTGGCTAATAATCCTTAGAGACTTTTCCATCCTTTTGCTTTGTAATGAAGTACAGCAAAAGAATGAAAGTATTGTTTCAGGATTTATACAGGTAAATATAATTAGTCACATAGGGGAGGAGGAGAAAAAAATTTGTGAAAGATATTACTGGAGACAAGGTGTGTTTGGTAGAAGTAACACCTGTAACATAAGATTTACTCTGATTCCTGGATAGTTACTGCTAGAGGCAAAATCTCCATCATGATCTGGAAGGATCATTGCCCTCATTTGTGTGATGAGCAAAACTTGATTTAGTTTGCATTTTTATTTTGACTTAATTTGGGGGTTTTATCACCATTTCAGATGCAGATGTTCAAGAATAAATGTTGATATTTCATTAACTAACTTGAAGTTGTAAATTTACAAATTTAATATGCATCATTTGAAGCTTAGTACCAATTTACCTGCTCTGGACCATAACCCAAACTGATGAACATGGATAGGGTTTTGGACACAATCATATGCTCCCATGGGATGCCTCAGTGTAGGAAAAACGAGAGTAAGAAAATGCCATCATATTTTCTTGCTGGAAGTTTTCTTCCCATTCATTCTAGTAGGGAAAAAGAATTTGGGACCAAATTGCTATGTTTGTATCTCATTACTAGGTTTCCATTGGGGGAGGGGAGGGGNGAGAGGAGAGGAGAGGAGAGGAGCAATGATTTGGAGAAAAAGTTTCTCCTCTTAAAGACCCTGCTAAGGTGGAAAATTTCAGACTAAATATTTCAGCTAAACCCTCAAATGTTTTGGGAAAACTTTAAGTATCTGGGAGGAAAGTGTTGCATTGAAAATCTGGCCAAACACTTAGAACAATAAGAAGATAGTCCTCTCTACACACCGTATTCCCTTAATTAGCAGTAAAATATGTCTGTCTCCCTTTCTTCTTTACTTTGGGGAAAAAAAAAACCGAAACAGTGAGAGCAATGAGTAAATGAAATACTGTACCCAGACATAATTCCTTTAAAATCATGCTGATCTGATGTAATGTTAAAATCAAGGTACAAGAATACAATTGTGGTCCCAGAAATAACCTCAGAGTAATGGCACATGTTACCAGCACCACAGAAGTAAGAGGAAATACTGTAGATCCATGCAGTATTTTTTTCTTTATGGGGAAAAGACAATTCCACTCTGATATTTTACATTGCTTGAAAATTCCTGCAATATGAATCAATGGCTACATCCACGTGCAAGTTCAGCTGAATTCTTTGACTCCTTCAATGGAAAATAAGTAAAAGCTGCTTTTCTACTTTAGTAGCAGGCTAGCACACATTTTCAAGACATGTACATGTCTCTTGCAGGTACAAGGAAGAAGGTAAAGAGACCTATGATAGCTCATACTATAGCTCATACTATTGGCATGCAGTATTCCACAGAACTGAAAGATATTTTTTTCTAAATTTGCAGAGATTAATTTCCATCTCAGATTTTTTTTTACTACCCAATCAGCATACTAACTGATTTCACTCATTTTTATAAATAGCATTTATCTTCTTATTGCCATTCAAATATAATTTACTCCAGGCAGAGAGATTACAGACCTTGATTTTATCTGAAATGTCTTTGAATCATAGTGAGTAAAATGACTCACTTCCATCATCACTGCTCAGTAAAATGATTCTGGGATATCAAAATTTTCTGTTCAGTCTAGTCCACCCTGTTCTATTTATTTTCCTTAAGCCTGACTTCTGATCAGCAATGATTTAAGGCAATTTCCAGTTTTCCCTCATTGTTTTTCAGACCAATCTTTCACTATTATATCTCCCAAGTTCCAAATCAGAAGACCAGCCATTTCTGCAGCTACTGTCAAAGGCACAATTTGCTTCACATATTCTTTGCATTTTGATTTAGACTCTAGTCAGCAATATCAATATGAGATCCCACTGGGAAAGAAAGAGCTGATTGGTCCTCAGGAAATCTCACTCTGGCAGACAAGGAAAAAGCTTGTCTGGTTGCTTTAAAAGTATGTGGTGCATATGACACAGAATCACATCTAGGCTTAGTTCTGGACTCTGCAGCAGAAGAAAGACATGAAGATATTGGAGTGATGCAAAGGGCTGTGAAGGTGAGTGAGAGATGGAAGTATCTGACACACAAGGAGAGACAGAGAGAGAGAAACCTGTTCAGCCTGGAGCAGAGAATGCTTGGGGAGTTCTTATCAATGTGTATCAATACCAGAGTGGGGGGGCTACAGAAGATAGACCTAGACTCTTCTCAGTGATGCCCACTGATGGGACAAGAGTCAATGGGCACAAATTGAAACAGGAAGCTTTGTTTAATGATAAGAAATTTAAAAATCACTTTTTATTGTAAGGATTGCTGAACAGAAGAACAAGCTGTCTAGGCAGGCCGTGGAGTTGCTGTCTCTGGAGATATTCAAAAGAAAACTGGACATGAGCAATCTGCCCTGGGTAACCTTGCTTTGCGCAGCGGGATTGAACTAGATGGCCTTTGGAGGTACCTTTCAGGCTCAACTATTGTGTTATTCTGGCAGGAGCTAACATTACTTGCACCTGATAAAGTGTCCCTTGGATGTATCCTGTACAGCATTCTAGAGGAATACTAAATAGATTTCTGTTCCCCGAGTCAACATTGCTTTTGCTTAATAACAAAATGGAGTTATATTTGACGTGCTTCCTGTATCCTTTTTTTGGCAACTGTGTTTATACTAAAATATCTTCATGCCTAAATAGCCAAGGTAAAGGTCTTTACTCTTCTGCCTGAGGAAATATTTGTTTCTTTCTCTACTATACTAGCAAGCAAATAAAAGCAAAGAAAATAGAAGAGTTCAGGCAATTGCATGCCTGAGTGTGAAGCCTTCAACTCTGAGGTAAATAAAGCCTATTAACATTAAAACACACGATGGAATTTTGTATCAAGCAGATAAGTTTAGTGCAATTTTTACCAGTTGCAACAAAACAAGTAATTAATCTTCCAAATGGAAAACAAAAGAGATTATGCTGATTTCTCACACCTTGAGCTACCAATAATGTTTTCTCTTCTAGGAAGAAGAATAATGGAAGAGGCATCATATGTATAGGAAGAACAGAAGAAACTTCCCATGCAAGCATGCAGATATTATGTTGAAAACTGACTGAAAAGTGGTCTTTTTACAACATCTATAACTTTAGTATTTCTTTCCTCATCCCACTCCAAAAATATCACTGACTGAGTCTTACGTTTTAGTAACAATGGCAGAAGGAAAAAAAGTTGCAGCTTACTAAAATTCTGTGTTCCCCTGTAAGGGGGCTGGCATTAACTTCTTTGAAACCCTGATCAGCAGAACAGTGTCCAACTGAGCAGAAACTGGAGCAAGAGCAGAGGTTTGCACAGCTAAAATACTGTACCACTAGGCCAGATCTTGGAGGATGGTTCCATTTTCTCCAAGATTTTAGACCTACAACCTCCTTTTCCCCTTCCTCACCCAAAAGCAAAGGCCCAGAAATGCCAGATGTGAGGTCTCCAAAGCTAGGTAATGGTGTTGACAAGGCAAAGGAGTCCTGGAGAAGTAGAAGCTGTTCATTTTCATCTCCACAAAGTGCTTTTACTGTAATTTAGATAAAGCCACCCTCTGTCCCATTTCCTAGAAATGGAGAAAAGAAAACGCTGACCATGTTGGGGCAAAAGATAATACAGAAATGTTGAGCAAGGGATCTGTGTTTCAAGGTTAACATCCAGGCTAGTCCCAAAGACACTATGCCCTCATATCTTCAAACTATTCCTTCTGTTTCTGTACCTGGTATCTTCAGAGCAACTGTTTTCCTTCCAAAGAAGAATTTAGTAATCAGTAAACAAGAGCATTTCTTTTCCCTTCCTAAAATCTATCCTAAAATTACTTCCCGTATCCATGCTATTACCCTATGATAAAAGCAGATTTATGTGTCAGTCCTCTCTTCATAATGAATAAGTTGCATTACATATAGGAGGCAGAACATGACTAAATAGTAATCCTAGAACATCTGATTTATTCCAAATTCATACCCTTCATTAACATAGAATATTTTTTACCCACAGTCTTCTCCTAGGCAACCTACCTGTTTTTCTGATGCAGAAGGTGGGAGAATGGTGTCCCTGTTTTGTGTTAAAATGTACTGTTTCATCATCCTGCAGTGTCATGGATGTGGCACACAAAGAATGATCCAGTTTGTCAAAGTGCAGCTGGGGCAGCGTATACTTCTTGCGTTTTGCCACAAAATACCCAAAGAAGTCTTAATGATGATGCAGAGAATGTGGAGTTTGGTTTACATCAAAGGAATTCATGAAAGTTAATGCATATCAAAAATAAGAAGGCATCTGAGTCACTGCACAAAAGCTATTTTTGAACTTATATAATCAAATATACTTACGTATGCTATAGAGAGACTGTGCCAGCTATCGCATGTATACCCCTCTACTGTAATTAATCTTTCCAAGCACTTTCAGTCATTTTAGATCTACATTTACTTCTGCCTCACACAGTTGTGGCGTTATCTCAGTTTTTACCATCTGTCACAGACATCAGAAAAAAAATTACTGAAACCAAAGATCATAAAAACAATTTTTAAAGCATTCTGGGTTTCCTACTTTACAGATTCTGTAGGCCTGCACATATAATTAAGACAAAAAGCACCATGTTACTGAATGACAATGGAACACTATCAGCAAAGAAGCTCTGCTTTTCATGAGGCCTTTGCTTAATATACTTACTTCGGTCCTGCATCTTTCACACCATGGTTCACATCTTACATTTCAAGTTCCTCTCTGTTTTTAAATAAAAGATCCAATGGAAATAGCAGGGGAGGAAGAAACCTTTTGGCAGATCAGCAGTTGCCAGGGTGTCTTTTCATGCTCCGGCAGTCGTTAGGAGTCTTACCCAAGAGCTAGGCCATTAATGAGAAGTCTAATGACTTCCATTCCTTTTCTTAAAGCATTCAGCATGTCACCAGTATTTATGAGGAAGCCTGCTGTAGCTACAGGGACATTATGTGCTTCACTGTATTTCAAGCTGAGAGATGTTGAAAATGGAGCATAAGTTTATCTATTTTGGGGTTTTTTTTGGGTTGTTTTTTTTTAAGTCTCCCTTTCCTTCTGTCCTTTGTAAATAAATGTGCCACATTCCTCACAGCCTGAAGCTAAAGAAATATCTTCAGGCTTGTTGCCAGATCTATTTTCCTCCAAATATCTACCAAATCACCAGAAGCTCTTATTAACTGAGTGAACTGAACCTTCAGACAACAACTGTTCCGGTCCCTCCTGGGGATTTTCTATCTTCATATAGCAAATAATTCAAAGTTTGAAGTTCTGTACACTTATTCATTTAGTTTGTTTTATTTTTTCAAAGCTATCAATGGACTTAGCAAACAAAATGGTGGTTTCTAACACTGAACAATTCTAGCAATTAAGGAAAAAAAATCTACCAGGTAGATCTGGTTTCAGTTTTCTTCTCACAACATACTCTCTTTTCAAATTTCCCAAAGTTTGTCCTGAGACCATGGCAACTTGTTAAGACCCCAGTTTTGCAAACACAAGGTGCCTTACTGAAAATCTGGGAATCACAGGATGAGTCAGGTAGAAAGGAACCACAGTGGGTCATCTGCTCCACCCTCCCTGCCCAAACAAAGCCATCCCAGAGCACTTGGCACAAGATTGCATGTGGACAGTTTTGAAATATCTCCATTGAGGAGATCAATACTTCCATGGCCTCTCTGGCCATCTGTTCCAGTGCTCATTCACCTGCACTGTACAGAAGTTCTTCCTCATATGCAGATGGAATTTCCTGAGCATCAGTTTCTTCCCATTGCCTCTCGCCCTATTGCTTGGCACCACCAGGAAGACCCTGGTTCCATGCATTCAAGTGTAATCTTATATATTGATAAGACTTTTACCTTGGTTCTTTAGTGTCTGTTTATCCTCTGGCATCTTATGTTATATACCAAGTATTTTATTTAATACAAGTGAACCTGTCAGGATATAAATTTAAATCCTCTCTTGGTATTTGCCAAGCCACCCATTGACCTAAAGGATTAAATATATGAAGAAGAGAATCCTGGAAGTGCAGTGACAGTCAGTAAGATAAAAACTCTTTGAAGTGTAGAAATACCAATGGAATACTAATTCAGCTTTTAAAAAGTTTAAATGGTGCCCCGGACACATTTATTTTGCTATCATTTCTCATGGATGCAGAAAGGAGATTCCCTCTTCTCCAACCTTCCAAATACCTTTGAGTGCACTGTTGATATCCTTGTTCTCCAATCCATCACCAGTTGCCTTAAAGATTAAATAAGTTATATTTCTCAGCAAGTTCCATGGTCTCTTCTTGTAGTGGTTATGCAAACACGATAAATACACAAATTCTCTTCCCATTTTTGAAACTGCAGAAACATTTTGCCTTGTGTACAGAGAAAGGTCTTTTCAAATCAGAAAGGTTTTTTTCTCCAAGGAATGGAAAAAGTGTTCTCCGCTGTCATGCCATCTTCATTTCACTGGTGTTCTCCTCTTGTGCTCTTTTGGCCTCACCATCTAAGTGAATTGTACATCAGTGTTCAGAGATAGGTTTCTGACTTTATAAATAATTTTGGCTATGTATTACCTGATTATTATAGGAAGATTAAACATTCACATCACTAATTTTCACCCTTCTTGCCACTGTAGACCCCCATTCAGAAGATCCAGTGCGAGCACACAGTGACATTTTGAGAAGGAACCAAGAAAAAATGGCAGAATTTTTACTAGACGCTCTAGAATTTTATTGGAGGTGCAAAAGTACTTCAAAGCTAAAGTTTTGCTTCTAGTAAAAGCTACCTGAAAAACTGCAGAAAGCCCATTATAATCTCTTTTTTTTTTCAGTGTAACTTTATGACTTTTCATTGTGATTAAGTATCATGGGGCTTTTCATGAGTCATAGAACAGCACGGAATGATGTGTTAACATCCTCAGTTATGTATTTTTTTCTCTTGCTATGACTGGAATTGTCCTGCTATTCTGTTTCCACTGGTACATTTGTGACTTATACTTTCAGTTATAATGCAGCTGTGTTTTCTTTGGGTGATAACAAAAAATGGAGTTGGAGTTTATACCTTTATTACGTCAATGATCTCCAACTTTTTTGAGTAGTTTTAAAACTATCTTTTCTTAAATGACTCATAAAATTCCCCATGCAACATTCACTCCCCGTAGCCAGGCTAACAAGACTTAGCTACTGCTCATGAGTCTTCTAGAGCAATATTTGTCATAGCTCCTGCTTGGTGTGCTCAGGCAGTAACAGCACACAAAAGCAGATTGTATCATTAATCTCAGATCTGATAGAAATAACACAAGGTTAGAAGAACCGATTAAAATAAAAAGAAATATTATCACAGCCAAAGATAAGTGTTGACCTAAACTTCTCTGAAAACTAATGCACTAGCAGCAATAATTCAACCCACTAATGTCCACTGGCTGAACATGCTATCATCAATCAGGAACTCTCCCAGGGCTTCAAGATAAAACCAAATGGAAGGCGTTTTTGTGCGGAGCTGTTGTGCTAAGTGAGGAACAATCTCAAATGCCTGTGAGGCGAGGAGTGATACATAACAAATAGAGGCAGATTTATAAAGGATTTAGGGCTAATCTCTGCTGGACCCAGGCCCTCTGAGACATTACATCTGGGGGAAATAATGGATGCCATTAAAAATGGCTATTTATTGCACTGTGCTATTTTTGACTTACAGGATTCACAGTGTTCCCTTGAGAAATCTCTTAAATACCATGGAAAATCCATCAGTAGTCAATGGGAATTATAATGCCTAATGCAGGAGGTGTATTGTAAAGTTCAGTTTAAAGCACAGGTCAGAGAAATGCGACAAGAGAAAACCATAATTGCATACCATCAATGAATCTAAATGAGTCTAATTGTGACGCAGACTGTTAAGAATCCAAGTGTTACTGCACGAAAGAGACTTATTACTCACAAAAAGCTTTTTAATCCCTTATGTCCCAAGGAAGGGACATCATGATGCAAAAGGCTATTTTTTCTAGTCAAAACTGTTGTGAATCTGCATCTTGTAGCTGGAAGCTGTGAAAAATTGCAGTCATCAGAAAAACCCCAACAGCCTTCATTACAGCTAATATTTCATTTTAAGCCATGTGGGCCATAAAGTGAAATTTTTCTCTGGTGTGATTTTTGTCACAGGAACCTCTTTTGCTTTGTGTGATTATTTTTAATGCTTCACCTTAAGGAATGTCTGTTATCAATATGCATGTGTATATATTTACACAGCTCTAACCAATAGATCAGAAAGCGGTTTTCCCAAACCTGCAAAATGAGGCCCATAAGGAAAGCCCACAGGAGTGAGCACCANGGGGGGGGGGGGGGCAGGCTGCCTTGTCACACTCTGACCTCCAGAGCTTTCCTAAGGAAGACTTTGACTTTCTGTTATTGGCATAAGCAAGTACACATATCTTAGCAAGTACATATACTCACTAAATAGTACAAATATAAATAAGTACTTGAATGGAGGCATGCATGCAAATAAACAGCAGTTATATCTATTGCCCATAGATGAGTCCTCATAAATCAAGCTGACTAGGAAAAAACAGTCAAAAGCTCCACTAAGTTTTCCATTAGCAAACAGACACTCAGTCCCCTTATGAGGATATTTTTTTTCTAACTTGTAGGAAGGCAGCAAGTGAGGAGAAATGTCCTGTCTCAGAGTTAGATTGTCAGTAAGCAGCAAATGTGTTGGAAAGCCATTCCAGACCATTGGTAGGCAATAAATGTTTTTAAAAGCCACTGCTGCCCAAAGTGATCTTTTAGCAAATAGAGCCATCAAAAACCCCATTGTATTAGAGAAAAGCAGTGGAAAGGCATTAGAGATGAGAGTACATTTCTGCTGGAGCTGAGAAGTAGGTGAGTGAGCAAAGTGGCCCAGGTGATGGTTTACCACCTTTTCATAACATCTGCTCTTGTCACGTCTGAGACCGCCAGAGCACGAGGCTCGGGCATAATTCCTGCTGGCCTGCCTCAGCATTTTCCACATTCTCACCCAAGTCTTACCCCTGGGTGAAATACTGCAGATGTTCTGGTATGTGGATCCTCACAGGTGGATCAAACCCTTCCAGCTGCTAAGTGTGACGTACAAACATTGACCCCGGCTGGCTACTTTCTCCCATGGCTCTGCCAACAGACACAGAGCCTTGTGTGCAGCCTTTGTATTAGGGAAAGCATTTGTGGGGTGCATCCAGCTGGGCAGTTCTTGAACAAGAGCTGTTTTTGACACTGTGACACTCATAAAATGGTCTTCTCTATTTTCAAATTTAACACTTGTTACATCAAACAGGATGCATTTCTGAGGGAGAAGTATCTGCATCTTAGAATGTGAGTGGTATCTCCATTTAACTTATTGAAACAGTCATTTTCAATAAAAAATATTACACTGAATAATACATTTCCATTCTGAGCTCATAGAAAGGGTTTAGGAAGGGCTTCTTATAACATGCTTAGTACACTTTCTGTAATCGCACAGTATGATCATTACAGTGATTTAGAGAAACGAAGCAAAGACTAATCTTTGCATAATTAAAATAATCAGGGCATGTTTCACTGGGAGAGAAGATTGTTGATGAAGCATTTTACCTGGTTTGGGAGAAAAGGAAATTCTTAATATTCCCTTCATCCCCACTTCTTCAGTATTCTTTCCTCTAATTTGATTTCACAGTATTTACATAACAGATATAATGGGATATTTTCCTAACTACCCTATAAAAGTGCTTTCCATCCTCTCCCACCACAAAAAATACTTTTCAACCATTTAAAGATATGTAAATAATTATCAAGTAATGTAAAACTTTTTTGGTCTGATGAACATTCTTAAAGTTACTTACAGAATTACATATGCAACTATAGCTACTGTGCTCATAACTGCTCAATTTTCCCAGTGCCCCTTGAACAGAAGTTCATTGCTTGCAAAACAAAAAATCTTACTGGTCACAAACCTCAGCATATTACACATGTTCTGAGATGTATGTAAAATCTCATACCACCTTCTGTTTCCTGTGATGTATAGTGTTGAAGCTAAAGTCACCTGATTGTCCTCTCATTTCCTGTGAAGAAGGGCAACTACATTAAAGTCTCTCAAAGGAAATAACGTGAGGGTAATAAACTCCACCTGCAGCACAAGTTAAACCCTGGCTTGTGTTGAGGATGACTGGCAGGTTCAGGGCTCTGCAGCCCTGGGCAGCACTGGCCTCCCACAGCAGGGCTTGGCATTGCTCTCCTCTGATCTGGGGCACTGGCTTACAGGCTGTGTGCGGTGTTTGAAGGGCAGGACATAGGAAAAAGCCAAAAATCACCAGTCCTGTCAGCTGTTTGGGGTGTTTTACAAAAAAATAAAGTAGGAAAGTACATTTAATTCTTGGCTTCAGCTTGTCTGTGCCTTCTCCCAGCCCTGGCAAGAAGTGGAGCACAGGCTCTCCGTGCATAAACACCTCTCTGATTGCCTTGGCTAGGATTACCATCCACCCACAAGTTCTTCTTAAAGACAAAAATACAAACATATCAAATGGAGAGGAATACCTTTAGTGGCAAAAGGAAAAACAAAAGGCATACTAATTTCTCATCAAAACTAGCAAGTCCAAGCTGAGCAGATGCAGAAAATCAGTATCCACAGAAGCTCCCTCAGAAGCTCATCTATGGGCTCATGACTGAATTCTAGCAGAGTTCACCTCTCATAATAAAGTTATGAGTAATGACAAAAGTTATGTTTAAAAGAGGCAATGTCAGCTCACAGGACATAACATGGGTTCATGTGTTATTGAATCAGGTGATTATTTCACCAGAAATCCAGAACACCCTGCTCTTCTGTCAGTGTCTCATAGTAGTTACTCCTTCAGATAATTGTTCCTTACAGATTAACCCAAGATAACTTAATATCACTGATGTAATCCTTTCCATTACTTTATAACTTCTAAAGTTTTTTATCTAGGAATAAATCAATAAGAGTTAAAAAATATTTGCATAAATAAATGTGATTGTAATGCAGAAAATCACTGGTTTTGGCATGCTACCTGCTCATTAAAAAAAATAAGTATAATATGTGCTTATAGATATATCCCTAGGTAACGGTATGGAGAGAAATTAAATAAATTAAAATTATTAACTCCTTTCTATTAAACCTTATTCATATTGATGATACTTTAGATTTATGATGTTGTACACCTTCCAAAACTCAAAAGACTTGTTTAATACATACTAACATTTAATATTAGTTATTATTGATTTAAATTAACATTTATTGACTTATTTTTTTAAGCTTCAGAATATCCTCACTCTAAAGATATCTTCTGAATATATTAATATTCCTCTTTTAAAAGGGAAGATTCTTTTATAAAACTTGAACCATATAGTTTGAGATTTCAAGAAAATATAACAGTATTGTGAGTTTTAAGGGTGTATTCCTGGCAGTCAGCTTAACACCAAAGTAAGACAGGAGAGCTGTCCACTTAATGATGCAAATACTATTAGAGAGAAGATCAATATCAAACCCAGGGTGCTACAGAACTTGCATTCTTATTTTCCCCTTACAGTTTTATATTTTGCTCTTTGCTTTCAAGACAGATCATTGCTAAGTATATATGTATTGCTGAGCATTTACTAAAAAAGAAAATTTTCAGATGTTTCCAGCATTATGGAAATTTCATCCACCTGTATTTTCTCTTGGACTACTCATGACAATAAAGAGCATGGGAAAAAATAAGCACCATTCTTCATTGCAGATAGTGATAATTTTTTTTGAGAACTTGTACTTTTTGATAGTAATTCGTAGCCATTATTATGTGTATTTTTCTGCAGCAATAGTGTCTGCAGCCATGACCTGAACAACACAACCAACTGTTGTTATCTCAACTTCGGATACACAGATGAGTAGAAAATCTCTTATGAAGATATTTAAGATGTTGAAATGTAAAACTGTTTCAGTAATAAAATAATCTTTGAATACTTCGTGAACAGAGAAGAACTAAAAGTATATTATGAGAGAAGATTTCAAGGAAACTGAACCCAAACGTTTGACAGTGCCCTTTGTGCCTTTGACAAGGCTCAGAACAGCAGAACACACTGGTAGTGCTGGAAGCTCACATTTTACCCCCCTTGCCCTTTCATCTTTTCAAAACTGTTCATGTCTATAATGCAGTAAAAGGAAAAGAAAAATAAAAGGCAACCTTTTTCTTCTTGTAAGACACAGGTTGATTGCTGTCTCTTTTTGAGAAGTAGTATTTGCAGAAATGAGGTCACTGTCTGAAATCACTCCTCCATCTGCTCTGTTTAGCCTGTGAGTCATATGGAGTAAGAAAAAAGATTATCTGAGCCAGAGTTAATGTGGAACTAAAAACAATAGAACAGCACAGCAACAAAAGAAATTACTACCCCACAGTTTGCTCTGTTCCTCTCCATTTTCTTACTAGCTTGGATGCATTAATTAAGAAAATCAATTGAAAACAGGCAGTGAGAAAAAATAGAGTGCCTAATTGTAATTAAAGCAAGCAAAAAAATGATCACAGGAGAACCATAGCAGTCAGGATGTAAAGTGAGTATTTTCAACAAGAAATCCTACAAATTTCATCAAGGATGAGATAATACCATTATGTCCTGTAAGGGCAACAGACTGGTGTGCCTTCTGGTCCCTAGAAATAAATCCCAGGGAAGTCACAGACTCTATGTGCATGGTGAGTGGGGGCACAGACACAAAAGCAAAACATTAACATAACAGGTTAGAGGAGATATCAGCATACTAGTGACACCTTGCACTCAAATCTTTTTCTGCTGTAAAATTTGAGAAAAAGGAAGTTTATTTCTGCAGTTTTCTTCCCTATTAACATTCTATACAGATTTGACAAAGTTCTCAGAGAAAGGATGTCTTCCGAAATAGATAGTAATAAGATTCATTGAAGTCAACATTTATTTTCCTTTCAAATTTCTGGGTTCATCTACAGAAGTAGGTCAAAATATTCCACAACTAGTTTGTGACCTAAAAATGCCACTTCAGATGTTTTGAAACTATCTGCGAAATTGGGTTTTAAAAATACATAATAATGTATGAATGAAATGAAAACTGAATAATAAAGAAGTAGATCAAGGCTTAGATGCATCTTTTGACCAAAGAGCTACAGATTTTGTTTCTTTTCTTGAAAGATAAAGTATTTAATGTATGTCATTTGTAGACAGAGTTAACATGAAAAAAACCCAACCTGAGATGCGCTTTCCTGCATGATTCTGTGGGTGGGTTGCATGGTGTTTGTGTCTGTCTTAGGGAAGAGAGGAGAAACAGCTGCTCACATGCTTTCTGCAGTGAAGAACTGGGAGCTGGCTTCACCCTCACTTCTACCCCAGCAGGTCCTGGCACCCTTGGGGCTGAAATCAGGCCAAGCTCAGCACAAGAGCTGTTCCACGAGAGGAAGCTGCTGCCCTGCTGCTGCTGCTACCCATGCCCAGAGCCCTAGCCCAAACCCCAGCCCACAGCTCTGACAATCAAATCTTGCTTGACAAGGGTTGGGCCAAAATCTGGCACTGCCCCCACTTGCAGGAGTGCCTGAATGCTGACCCCCTGCCTCCACAAGACTGAAGTTTCGGTGTGTGTTTTTCTGCCCACACATACAATATCTTCATCTTGGCAGCTGAACCTGAAGGCAAGTGTTTACAGAGGCTTAATCCACTGCCTTTTGCTTTCGGTCTCAAATTTATTGAAATATTTCTTTGGTGCACATTTTCAGGGATGCTACTGAAAGTGGAGAAGCCACTAATGGTGCAGGAGAAGATGTTGCTGTAAACCCCACAAAATTTCAGAGTTCATCAAGGAGCAGCTTAAGCAGGAGGACTGTTTATTCAGTTCTTTGAAAGGGAAAGAGAGGGAGAAACTAATGCAAAGATTGAACAAGATGAAATACGCAACCTTCATCAAAAAATAAACATTTTGATGAAAAATTAATTTTTGATGAAGACTTAATTTTAATTGTAAACTATTCAATATACTGAATATAACAAAGGTTGGGTTTTGTAGTTTGATTAATATCTTATAGGAAGGACAGAGTTTGAATAATTTTGGACATTTAACATATTATTATTTATTGAAGCATTTACTAATTGTTTAAAAAACAGTTGGCAAAACCCATTGTTAGTAAACAAATCTATAAGCTCACTACAAGTAAAATAAGGGTCAAAATCAAGCCCTTATTGATGCTCAAAAACATAAAAATAAAAATGCCAATTCAGATAAATTTTTGACATTTGTTTGATGTATTTTTAATCAAAAAAGTGTTTAAAAAAACAGCTCTTGCCTAGGGCTGGATACTCCAGTCCCTTGCTCTTCTGACAAGAAATTAGGCATGCAACAACCAATATGTAACTTAATAGCTGAACTCATGGATTCTAAGTCCTAATGATGCAAATTCAGATTATATTTCTAGGATGTGAATTTGCATTTTGAGCTGGTATCAATCTTTTTCTTACCTAAATAAAATTTCTCCCAAGTACTAGAAAGAAGTTAAAATGATTTTTATTACTTTCTTAAACCCTAAAGCAGAAAATTCTTCTCTTTTTGCTCAACTTTGCTGGCTGGCAATATTTCATTATTACCAGTTGAATAGCTAAAATACAGACAATTTTTAAGCAGAAAGAGCCAATGCACTCACAGTAAAATTCATTCAGTGGCTACATTGATCTGCCGAACATTAAAATCTGTAACATCTTTCACTTTGCCTTCACCGCGGTGATGATGTCCCCGCAGGTAAAACGAGGTCAGCTCACTTCGTTCTTTCTCCCTTCACCCCAGGCCTGCTCTCATAAGGCATATCAAAACACCCTAACTAATAAGGCTAACACTTGGAAATTCTCCTAACTCTTGGGAAGCGGAACCACAACTGCTGACGCAGCCAGCTGGAGCGCCAGCCCCGAAGGATTTACACCGATGGTTACAAAATGCTGGAGAAAACACAAAACTAGAAACTTCTCCCAGCCAAGACAGTCTTTGTGTGTTTCTGATTAAGATCCTATAGCTCTGTTTGCAATCCCAAGTGCTAGTAACACCCAGCCCTCTGCAAAATTCTGCTGGGTCATCCCCACCCCCATAAATGCTCCAACCCTTACTGCATGAGTGACCCTGAGTTTGAGAACTGCTGCCTAGGTATTTCCCTCCCCTATGCTATATTTGTATCCAGTCAATGACTCCGAAATCCCATGCTAATTACCATCTAAGCTGTTATAAAGAATCTACACGTGTTACTGCATGAAAGAGGATTACTGTACTTTAAACTTAGCAAGGCTCGGTAATCCCGGGTACCGCAGGACTGGGCACCACGAGCAATGAGGGTTTAGGGACAGCACTTTGAGCAGCCTTCCCTCAGCAGAGTGCTTCAGGTGTCACCACTGCTCTGCTTGTCCTGCAATGCCCCAGAGGTCTGCTCACGGTCGCTCTGCCACTTGGTGAGAAGCGCGTGAAGAAAACGATGCAAATATGGGCCGAGTATATCGTCATTCTTTTATGTGTTTCAACAATTCTTTTAACAATTCCGTAGCGTCCTTTCAAGATGATGATGGCAGATTTCCTTGATGGTATTTATGGCCCTTCAAAATTCCTCTGAAATACATTTCAGCAACAATGGTTTCTGTTTACAACAACCGTGGAGGAAAAAACAGTAAGCAGAGCTCCTACCCTAAGAGGTCAGATAGTCATCTTAAGCCTATGCTTATCTCCCAGTCTGAGTATTTTAGACATCTGAAATTCCTGCTGATGAAAAAGTTAGTAGTTGAGGACAGCATGAGAAATACACCCAGCGCTCCATTGCGTTACAATGTGTTTTCAAATTTGATCAAATAATTTTACAGCTAGCAAATAAGAATGCTCTGATTTTATTTACAGAAGTGGGGGAAAAAAGATCACTTTTATTAATAACTTGCACACTATCAAAATTTTACACAGTTCCATTGAGCAGCACTGAATATCATTTGCTCCTAAAGACTACATAGTATCTTCTAATGGTCATGCCTTTCCCAGAGAAGAGAGGGAACTATCTGGTAGACAAGACATTATCTCAAGAGACTTCAGGAAGCTGACTTTTGAGAAAGGCAGTGTTAACAAATCAAGGAAATATCCATTACACAGCTAAGAAGCATTGGAGGACAGGCTGGGAGACTAAAAAATCTACCAAAAAAAATTTTACAAGACTGACTCCCCAGAACTCCTGAATTTTTCAAGCTTTCAATGACAAAGAAGGTTGAAAAATGGCTAATTTAGGCACCACCACCAAATCACATTGTCAAGAAAGTATTTTCATTATCAATAGCACAAATAATCGTGTCTGCCACAGGGCATGGTCCTCAGTTACTCATAAATGCATTTAATCAGCTACAGCAGTCTATTTTGATGAAAATAGACTCTTTCCAGATTAGGAATTTCTTGTCAATTTAGAAAAAAAAAATATCCTAAACAAATCATTTGCTATATCCATCTTCATCCATGACATGATTATCCCAAGATGTGGAAACATACCATGTCACCAAGGAAGGATTTGCTTATGCAGTTAAAAAATCAATATAAAGTACAAATATAAAAACCCCCCAAAACCCCAAAGAACATTTTTACGATGCACCTTAATTAAAAAAAAAAAAAAAAAAGTAGAAAACCCAAGCAAAGCATTTTACACGTGTCTGCTCCTAGATTGAGAACTCTTCTGCAGATGTCACTTGTCTAGAAAGGTCCAAATTCTGCACAGTGTTTCTTCATTGAACTCAACTAAACTCTTTGTCCTTGTACTTTCTGCCCTGAAAATCCATGGTTAAACACCTCCCCAACAATTTTTTAACCCAAAGTTAAGATTATTTCCTTATGTCCTCATTCAGTTATTCTCAAGCCACTGAAACCTAGGAAACAGTGTCACGAAAACCTGTCCTCTAAAAAATTTTTAATTCTCATATATCAATCCATGAAGTCAGTAGATCAGCAAACTTCAGAAATGTAAAAGTGCAGTAAACTGCAGAAATGTGTAGGCAGCATTGAAGTGAAACAGCACCAACGTCCTCAAAAGTACCCCATTGTGTCCCAGCAGAGCAGTAACAGAGGACAAGAGAGGTTTGTTTGGTTTTTTTCCCAGAGGTCACTTAATCTAAAATTTTTTGGGTATGCTTCAAAGTTTTTCTATTAGAAGAGAGGGTATAAACTGTCCACAGCTTCTATTATTTCCCTGCCCTTTTGTGTAACTTCATATTTATCTATAATGAGTTAATTGAGTTATATAAGGTGTGATGACACCTGTCTGTAACAGGCCAAATTGTATGCTTTTCCTTCTTGATTGAATCCAGCTAAAGCCTTTGTCCCAGCAACTAAAGGCTCTAATTTTCACAGGTAAGCTCAGTTTCCCAGGAAGTGAGTAACTCAAAATAAATGTTGCCCACTGGCACTTTCCTTTATAGTGGTTATAGAAATCCAGTTAAAGAAATCCACTTCAAATAAGAAAAGGTGATAAATTTTTATATAATAATTTCAACCCTCCTATTGACAGGTTTTGTGCATTGCAGTGTCTTCAATTTTCTTCTGATGGAGTCTTGTTATTTTTTTCTGACTGGTTAGGATCAAACTTCTCAGGAAGTGCCTGAGTGTTCCCAAACACACTTCCCCTTAGCTTTCTCAGCCTCTCACTTTGGCAGTGCTCTTCTGAAATTTCTGTGCTCTCATGTCAGCTAACATCAACAATTTCATCATGGAAACAACAAGCTTTGCTGTCCTCGCATATAAATCAAATCATGCTAGTGTTTCCAACCTTCCTAATGTAAATACTATGTTATAAGACTGAGGACTCCATATCTGAAAGAGGTCATAATTTTCCTCCTCCAAGAGTATTTACAAAATAAAAGGAAATCCTATGGATTTCTCTTACTTCATGCTCCTGCAGGGCAAATGCATTATCATCTTTTTCTCCAAAGACGACATCTGAAGTCTTGTAAAGATAGAGGTTTAGAAACCTTATTCTACCTGAAATCTCTTTCACCATTCCTGAGAGAGAACCCATGGGAAAAAATTTACTTTGAGTTGACCTTTTAAAAACTATTTAACACGGTATTTTTGTGATTGACATTATTAAATTACCTGTGTGCAATATGTTATCTCTTCACACTTGTGATTAAAAGATACCTCAGAAAAAAAGGGTGGTTAAAAACATTAGGTAATATGACAAGAGAACCAGCCCAGAGGCGTGCACAGGACCTGATGCACTGATGACTTTCTGCACAGCTGGGTGTAACCTCTGCAGCAGCCATGGTCCTTTTCAAGCTGGGTCCACCAGAGGCAGGAGACATGAAAAAGAAACAGAAGATGATCGAGTGTTAATTGAAATTCCAAAGTAAATATGAATTTAATTTTTTTTTCTCTATATTGTGTAATGTTTTTAATATGTAGTGGTAGATCTGCAGCATTACAGTCTAAGCCTTGCAGGGAAAGGAAGGTAAATGTAGCCGTAAAAAATAAGGCAAGCTTGTGGCCATTGTTCTTTAAAACACTGATAAAGTTACTCTGAGACAAAAGCTCTCATATGTCCTCTGCTCCAGCTCTATCAGTAAGTCTAAGAAAAAGGTATTGCCTCTCTCTACAAATCCTTCTTCCTTTTTCAAGACTCTGCTTGATCAAAAACTTTGGGGTCAGTCTTTATCCAGTGGCAGAAAGACCTGGCAATTATATTCCTGCACCATAGAAGTGGAGTTGGTAGGAGTCAACATTTACTGAAGATATGCAAGGCTGGAGGAAAAAGAGGTGCATCTTATAGAGAGACTCCAGTCTTTCTGAATATACCCTTTTAGCTGCAGTAGCACTTTCCCAAAACATTTTTCCTTTCCCTCTCTATGACAGCATGCTGGAAAGCGCTTTGCAGAGATCTTTCCTCCCTTCCCCCACATCACATTATTCTTTACATCTTCTCTCTTACACAGAGCAAATGATGCAGAAAGAGTAGCCAGTGTTTTCCACACAAAACAATTTGTTGACTGTTAGAGGGCATATGGGCAGGACAAGTGCTGCCTTCAGCAGGGTATCTGTGCCCTCTGTCATTATTTTCTGCTCTCGCTGCTCGTTCCTAGCTCAAAGCAAGCCCTACTTCCTTCCACTACTCAGAGCAGTCGTTTAAAGGACAAGAGTTTTTTGTAGCTGTGCTGCAATTCACAGTGCCAACACAGAGAGCCTCGCTCCTTCTCTAGTTTTTGCCTAGGAACGAGCAAAAAAGATGGGGTGGGGGAAGGGAAGGAGAGATGGAAGAGTGATCCAATGTTTCTTCTGGTGTATACTATATTCCTTGCAGTGTTCACACACTTAATGTATGTGAACTGGGTTACCTACAGAATATTAAATCATTCTAAAAATATTGAAATACCTGAGGGTAAGTTATTTTCATTTCTGTAACTACAGAAGAAGAAATACAATTGTTTTTATTTAAAGTAATTATACATGTTTGACATTTTTTTAACTGGTATTCAAATCTAGTTGCTATTTTGGGAAGGTACTTGCTTTTAAGCACTTGATAGGCAGCAACCCAAATATTTCTGAGATTTAACTACCATAATCCAGTGCTACCATTTTATATTAAAAAAATTAGATGTGACTTTCCAAGATACATTCTTTTTCACATGAGTTAAGTTTCACGAATGATTTTGTGAGCCTCTTTATTCATAGCCACAGTTTTATAACACAACAAAATCATGTGCACTGGTAGATGAAAGCAAAGAAGCAGCACTTAAATTCCTGGAGATTTAAAAAATCATGTTTCCATGCCAAAAAACACAAACTAAAGTCCTCCTACCATCAGTCATCTTATCAGTGAACTTACTGTGAATATCCAATTTAATTTACTATTATAAATTAAAGAGTACATAAAGTTTTAGTGTAGTTTTAGAGGAAAGCTATGATAGATTTGAAAGAGCTCAGTGAAGGACCTACAAACACAATTGCATGGGGCTCTGACCCCCCAGGGAAAGTAACAAATGTGAAGTTTCAGCTAAGTTATCCTTTTACAGCTATTAATATTTCTTGGAGTATCATTTTACAATTATGATCTCTGCTAGCTTGAACATGTAACAGAGTATATGTAACACGTAATGGTGAAAAAAAAAGATATCACAAACCTGTGCTATGGTCTTTAGTTTTGTCTCTAAGAAAACATGCCTGGCCTGCCCTACTAAAATTTTCTCATTTAGCTGACTGTCCTTTATTCCATCCTCAGCTAAGCACTGGACTATGGATAGTGTAGTCTTAAAGTGTCTCCAGGAAAGAGCTCAGGTTTTTCCTTCTGTTATGAATGTGTAGGTAGGTAAATTGCATACAGTCAAAGTTTTGCTTTGAGGGAAATTGTTTGAGCCAGTTGATACAGAGAGACAATCAACACTCATAAATCTGTCACTGTAATGAAAAGATTTCTTTCCATAAATGGCATGCATGCAATAGGCAACAGAATTAAAACATCAAGCCTTCACTGAGACAAGGAGTACAAACACAGTAGGATAAAACACTCCTTGCTCCACACAACTTTTATCTCCTAAAATCAATTGGAATTTCTTCATATAAAATGTTACCAATCTGCAGTATTTTATTCGTTATAGTACAGAAATTATCGTTGTGCATGTAGGGAAAAGAAGGGGTATGGCACACTTCAGGTTGGCTTCCCTCTCCAAGAGGCAGAATGAGTTTGCTGCAGAGGTAAATAATGAGATGACAACAGAGCTGTTGCCTTCCAGGGAGGCTTCCCATGGTTGTTCAGGCAGCAGCAGTGAGGGGGGAGGGGAGGGCCTTGCCCTTACTGCACCTGCTGGCAACATCCGACTGGAAAATGTAGATTTTGAAATAGAATCCTGCTCCGTATTCAAGGAAAAAAACAATTATCCGTTGTAAATTTAAATACTTTGAAACCCTATGAAAGGTTTAAACAAAGTGTTTTTGCATTTTGCATGTTTTCATATAAAGCTGAAATAAAATTTGCCGTGTTATTGAAATGAAATCCTGAAATTAGGCCGGAAAGCTCTGCAATGAAAGAATGATGCTCTCCCATTGTGCCTGCTTCAAAATGGAATTTTCCCAGTACCAGTCTGTGTCATTGGAAAATGTCATTGAAAAATGTCCAATTGACTTTGGGTAAGAGGTGTATATGAGAGGTGTATCTCCATCTCTGGGATGAAGGCAAGTGGAACTTATGCATTGGCCCTCAGTCTTGTCCTAAAAGAGTGCAACAGTGTGCTCTCTGATACTCAAAACTGGTGGCAAATCTGGCTTACCTCCCTGCTACACAAGCACCTCAGGTATTTTTAGGTATAAAAGTATCAGAACTATTTGTGTTCTGAAGGGTGAAGAATAGCTTGAGAACAACACTAAGCTTTGTAAGAACCGACATGACGCATTTGCAGCCTTATTTGTTAAATGCCAAATGATATTCCACTTTTCAGTGCTTAAGCCCACCATCTCTGCTGCAGAATTCACTGGCTTCTCCAGCCTACCTCAACATTGAGATTTTTTTGTTCTTGCACACAGCCGGCAGTCTGGCAAGCTAATCATCCTCTGCTGATTCTACCAGATGCCTGTGAAATAGAAAGCTGCCCACCACCAAACAGACTGGCAGTTTTATGACTGTGACAATTGCTTGTGGCAAAATTATAATTAGTACACCAATGTTGCTATGCATTCTAAATTGGATCACACTGATTCCTGCTCCAGTTTTTTCAGACACTCTGAATATGATTTTTAAACAATTGTGAAAACAGCTGCACGCTGATTGCCGTTAAAACCAACATCCACCAGACCTCAGCATCGAGCATGGTGATGTTTCTCTCGCTACTTCAAGAGATGGTGTCAGTGGCAAGAACTATGTTGTGTTGGTCCAAGGAAGGCTATCATTGTTGTTCCCAGAGCATAAAACATCCTTGAATGATTAGAGATAACTGCTCGTGTAATGTCTCCAAGTGGTTGCTGACATGCAGATTACACAGACTTTTTGCTAAACAGAACATTCGATACAAGGCTGTTGCTGTGGTTAAATATTTTTCATGTGTTTCCATTCCAAACATTTTTAAACACCTCTAAGCAAGGGAGAGTGGGTGGAGAAACATGACATGCAGACAAAAATACTTAGAAATTTAACATTTTAAAAAACATATTCTTGAACAGGTCAGAAATGCTGTGCTTCTCTCTGATTGCTGCCCAAAAAAGGCTCTCATGTCACTGCCTGATCTCTGTGAGCATAGAAGATGTAATTCCACCAAACTATTTCTTTGTAATACAGGTTTGTGTTGCTTAGGGAGGGGGCATGCCAGGTGAACACCTCTCTTTAACCAGTGCAGCAGGTTATTTGCAACCTGGTGCAGCTGGTGTGAGGGCTCATGGAGGTGTTTGGTGGTGGGGAAGGGGACATCTTTCCAGGGAAGGTGGGGGTCTCCTGAACCAAACAGGAACCATCACAGGTGGTGGTTTCTCACCACCTATAGTAAAGCCTGGCTGAGATCAGCTGCAATGCACTTGCAGACTAGTGAAACCAGCCTGTTGTGGAAGAGAAGGCACAGCAGGCATGCTAAATACCATTTTAAGGTACTTGAGATAAGAGTTAAGATGAGTTATTCTATTTGTGCCAGACAGCTGTGTTGCAGGCTAGTGGGACCTTTCCCCAGGGATGCTTCCCACTGCAGGGGTGATAGCAGGTGCCAGGGCTCTGGGCCATCCCTGGCCCCCCAAATTCAACACTTCTTTGGACAGACCCACAGGGAAGCCTCAGGGGCCTGCCTGGTAAAGCTTCACAGCCCGCTGGGCACACAGAGCAGGCAGAGGCGGGCAGCCCTTGCCACAAGCAGGAAAGTTTTGCCATGCATTTGCTAGCTGGCTGATTGTTTTATAAATCACAGAATGGTTTGGGTTGGAAGGGACCTTAAAGATCATCCAGTTCCAACCCCCCTGCCACAGACAAGGACTTTTACTAGACCAGATTGCTCAGAGCTCCTTCCAAGCTGGCCTTGAACATTTCCAGAGATGGAGCATCCATGGCTTCTCTGGGCAACCTGTTCCAGTGCCTCACTACCTTCAGAGTAACAATTCTTTTCTAATATCTAATCAAAACCTTCTCTTAGTTTGAAGCCATTCCATCTTGTCCTATCACTTTCTGCCCTTGTAAGAAGTCCCTTTCCAGCTCTCTTGTAGGCCCCCTTCAGGTACTGGAAAGCTGCAATTAGGTAACTCTGAAGACTTCCCTTTTCCAGGCTGAACAATCTCAATTCCCTTAGCCTTTATATGTAAGGGTTTTAGAACGACAACAAGTACCACAATACGAGATATCTTTGCATTGCTTATAGCAGAGCAACACTCAGAAAAAATCCTTGCTGCTCAGAGCTGTCAATTGGGAATGTTCAAAAAAACATATCAGGAGCAGTGGCTCTTTCTTCCTTAATGATAATGTGCCTTGTAGGCATTTAGTGATGGCTACAACAGATATGAATAAAACAACATTCACACACTGCCACTACATGATCTGTCCTTCCATTTTGATTTTCTGCAAGGTAGGTTCAAGGTCGTGAAGCCAAAAGGTTTGGGGAAACAAATGAAAAAAATCACATAGCAGTCAAAGCCATTTACAAACGTTTGCTGTAAGGCAAACAAATGGAGAAGAGAAACCCTGTGCCTGAGAGTCTCCTGCACACAGCTCACACAGGCACTGTCACCCAGCAAGGGCATGTGGGTGTCTCAAAGGGACATCACAAAGGGAGACATCAGCAGCCAGCTTTGAAAATCTGACTTTGGAGCTGAGATGTGCTGATTATAGATGGCTGTGGTCACTATGACAGTGTTGAAGACCTAAACACTCTTTTCTGTTCAGGATAGGCTTTTCTGTTGCTACTGCAAAAGCCATCATGTTTTGAAAGAAAACACTCTCTCAAGACAATTTCATTATTCAAGGCCTGACAGTGAGCAAGCAAATCACCCTTATTCATGCAGATTAGTCCAGACAAAATGAGAAGGAAAAAAACCCAGAAATAAAATCCTTCTGGACATCTTCTTTATCATTCTCCATTGTGGATCTTAAAAAGGAGCAAAAGGATAAAAAAACATAGCCCAAATATCAAACAAATAAATACCAGCTTAAAACATCTCCCTTGAATAAGAAAGGTATACAATCAATTGTGTGGCAAGACAAAAATTCTAGAAAATCCAGTGTTCATATGTTAGCACAATGTAATATATGAATATTGATCTAAGATAATATTGGAACTACTTGTAGTTGAAAGCAACCCTTCCATTCCCATACTAATGTGTTTAACCTGAAGTAAGGGAAATCAAGGAAAGAACCAAAACAAGGGGGAAAAAAACAGTTTTGGCAGCTTTATGGACACACAGGAAAAGAGTCAGTGGGGAAAATCTCTACTAGTGTAGACTAGCAAGGAACAAGGTATGGCTGAGGGACAGCTGGAAAACCCAGTAAGATCAATATCTTATGGTTTTTTTCCAGAAATGACATAAAACAAATAGCAAACACTGTCTCGTGGAGCAGCTCTTTGGGTATTACATGGTTTCCTCTCACTGGCACTTGCTCTTCTCAGACAGTCTTTACAGACTGGTATCAATAGTGTTTGGTGTGCTGTGGAAACAGACAGCAAAGGGGAAGCTGTTGATCCAGTTAAACATTAGCAATTTATAGGCACTTAGCAATTAAGAGGATTGATCATTTTGGTGCTATTTGGAAAGCAGCTGGAAGACTTCAGGGATGTAATGGAAAAACTACGATCAAAAGCAATCCAGCTCCCCATCTTCTTCAAAACAGCTGCTTCTTTTCATTCAGGAACTTTGCATGTCTTGCTAAAATTTCCTATTGATTCACATATTTTCTGAAAAACATTTATTAAATTTTAATATCTTCTGTGGTTTCGGGGTTTTTGGTTTTGTTTTTTGTTTTGGTTTTTGGTTTTTTTTTGGATTGAAAATACAAATTGCCAGAAATTCGCAGCAAAATTCCACACAAATCGATGAGAGAAAGAAATGAGGATGCACATGAGGATTTGCTCACAGGTTGTCTCTCACCTTATTGCATAGGTGCTGGTGTGCTACCTTCAATGGCTCACATTTAAACAATTAGCACAAAATCATCTTGTGACTACCATGGCTTGCACAGGAGAAATATCATGGTGATCACCTCTATAAAGTTAAGTGTGTATGTGTGTGGCTACTGGAGGAGGGGAAGCAGGGTTTCTGACTGTGCATATCTCCAGATGTTCAAAACAACAGGAGCCATCATCTCTAGCATCAGCACAGATACTACAGTACTCAAAGCTCAATTAAAAAAAAAAAATCCAGAAACAGCAAAAAGTCACAAATGTTATGAATGTAGGGACTATACTGCTCCAGCATGTTCCCCTGCTCCTTCATCCATTATTTTCTCCACAGCTGCATCCCCAGGCCCTACCCCAGAGCCCCCTCTGTGGAAAACCAGTACCAAAATAATGAAATCCATGGATATATACAGATTTTATAAGATGTTAGGCAATTTAGCTATTAATAACACTTGACGTCACACCTTCAGGGAAGCAAAAATGCTAGTGAAGGGGAGCTAAAATAGGCCAGCTTCAACTCAGTATGGCTACAAGAGCTGTAGCCAGCCAAAGGCAGCCCTACTCCAGAATAATAGTGCTCTTTAAACTATCTCTCCAAAATCTCTGTTTTCAGTGATTTTGCTGTCAGCAAATTAAAAACAATAAAGAGACAGATAATATACTTGTGGTAATTTGACTGCTATTTCACGTTAATTAGCCAGGTCAGCCTAACTGCAACACTTGAATTAATTGTGGGAAAGTGGTATCATCAGTTCACTGCTAGGTAGCAGTGACAGAGCTGTTCAGCAGCTAATCCATCATTCAGAGACAGAGGCAGCATTTTGAAAGAAGATATAAAGCTTCAGGCATTGCTTTTTCTCTGTGACCCACTGATGGAGCCTGTTACTAGTATTAATGTTTTACTAATGAAGATGATAAAGGAAAGAGACATTTACAGACATGCCTGGACTTGGGACTCCTAGCTCTCTCCTATCAGGGCCCATTTCCCAAAAGGACAGAGCACTTGTAATTCCAGAGCTGTCTTTGCCTATCTGGCTAGCACTGTGCCCACGGTCACACAGGCATTGGGAATGCTGTGTGCCATGCAGCAGCTCTCTCCTCCCTACATCTGCTCCCCCAAACTTGGTGCAGACAGAGACCATCAGCTGTGATGTTGCTGTGAGGCAAAACTTGTTAGCAAAAGGTTCAGCACTGCAGCAGCAGAGCCGTGTTTACCACTGACCCCAGCCCTGCTCTGACTTGCCCAGTGCTAGCAGAAAGTTTGCACATCCCCAGGGGAGCTCACAGGACCCCTGCAAGCTCCACTCTGCTTCTCTGAATAGCCTTTTCCCTGTCCTCGCTGTAAAGTCAGCCTCTCACTTTGTTCTTCATAAGAGCTGCTTAGAAAGCCCAGTGATAACCTGCTTAGAGGAGAGAAAAAGGAGCATTTGTCCTCTCTGAATAGAGTGCAGCACACATACAAGTATACCTCTTAGCTATAAAGGATTCCTTCTTCTTTCCAAAAGTAATTTATAAGAGTTTGCTCACTATAAGTTAAACACAGCTGATTAAGATGGGTTATTGGTAGTATAAAAATAATTTTCCTTATCATTATTAAACTTACAAAAATACTGTAAGAAACCACAGTTTGATGCCATCAGTTCGAAATATTTGTCATACAAAAATAGACAATTAATGAGCATGTGAAATTGTGTCATACTGATCCAGGCCAACTTATCATTACCCATTTTTCAGGGCAGTTTCCTCCAAAGAAGGCATCAAATTGGGTAAGACACTTCCATTGTATTAGTCTGCTGGGTCACTTTCTGGCTCCTCATAAAACTCACTGCAGAAGTAGACATGTTTTAAATATCAGCAAAATTTTAATTTTATTTATATACCACATCATAAAAAAGAATAGTCTAGCTGTAGCTTTTTGACCTAATGAAAGAAAAGACAATGAGCCTTTAGAAAGAGCCCAACCTAGCTGATCACTCCTTTAGGTCCATGACCTCTAAGTGCAAAAGGTTAAAAATAAATAAATGCATAGTAATAACTGTCAAGACTTTTATTTTCTGGTTAGGCAGTGTGCAATTGTTTTTCATTTTTGATGCTCTCACCAAAGGTAACATATGGCCACATAAGAAAATCCGCCAATGCAGTGCACAAAGCATCCACATCTTTTCTCCCCATATTTAAAACAAAACAAAACTAAACTAGCTCTTCCCTCAAATACAAGATCCTAGTGTATCTGCCACATCTTCCAGCCCCCCTCCCTACCCCCCCAGTAAGAGAAACAGCATTTTAATCCCTGAGAAAAAAAGATTATTTTCTGTGTAGAGCCAACATGTATGGTTGCTATGGTGACATAACAGTTGGCTAAATTCAATCAGATCTCCCTATTATATGGTATTTTCGTTAAGAAATCACTGCTTAAAGAAGAAGGCTCCCTTCCCCCCCATCATTTAAAGGTACTCAACAGGCTTATTACTGTACTGATCACTGTGACACAATCTCACCTTGATGTGAAACCTCTTCCTGAGGAACCCTCCAAGAATAATCAGCTAATAAACTGTGAAGACATATGACACATTCTCCCTTTACCTTCCTTTGTCTGATCTGAGACATTCCTGAATCCTTATACACTAACGTGTCTTTGCAGAAGCTATTTTTAATACATCACCTACCTAAGCTGCTGGCTTTTTTTTCCCCCTGGTACATGTTTTCTTTTTCTGACATTTTTCAAATAAGTAGAATTCAATTTTCAGCTATGCGGAAGTTTAGCCACAGTGGAATCATTTTGAAACCCCACTGTAACATGTGTAATGTTCAACATCACTAGGACTGGGCCTTTTAGAGTCACTAAAGGCAATTTCCACTTCCCAAATAAGAAAAGTATTAAGGCTTACTAAGGGAGTTGGAAAAAAAAATCTAATTGAAGTAGATGGGAGGTCACTTTAGTCCCATAAATATGTCTAAAATGGCCATAAAAACAGTGAAAAATGAGTATAGTTGACATGGGATCAGAGAAATCTCAGCACAGGAAAGACATGGACTTGCTGGAGCTGAAACACCTCTCCTGTGAGGACAGGTGGTGAAAATTGGCGTGGTTCAGCCTGATAAAAAAATGCTCCAGGGAGACCTCATTGCAAATTTGCAGTATTTGAAGGGGGGACTTTTAGAAAGATGGGGACAGATGTTCTAGAAGGACCTGTAGCTATAGGACAAGGGGTAATGGTTTTACCTTTAAAAAGGGTAGATTTAGACTACAAGGAAGAAATGTTTTACAGTGGGGTGGTGAAACACTGGAAGGGTTTGCCCAGACAGGTGCCATGCCTGGAGACACTCAAGGTCAGGTTGGATGGGACTCTGAGCAACCTACTCAACTTGAAGACACCTCTCCCCATGCCAAGGAGGTTGGACTAGGTGACTTGAAAGTCCTTTTCCAACCCAAACCACTCTATGACTCTATAATTTGAAATGGCACCCAGTGTGTTTGTTAAGGCTTAAAGAAACTGGTTGTTAGATTGTCCATCTTAAACCAGAGCCTTTTGTGCCCTCTTTCATCATGCAACCAATCTCTAGAAACTCCATAGTAGAAGTACAGAGAACAAAGGCACAGAGTCTCTGCCTTGCTAGTAGGGTGAAATGCTGGTCTCTCAGATAATTACAGCAAACCTGGATTTGAGCCACACTTTTACATAGGCATATATGTAAGGGATAGGCAAGGGATAATGGCTTTAAACTGAACAAGAGTGTCTTTAGACAATGCATTAGGAAGAAATTATTCACAAGGAAGACAGTGAGACACTGTAACAGGTTGCCCAGAGAACAGATGCCCCATCCCCAAAAGTTTTCAAAATTGGATGGGGCTCAACAAACTGCCCTAGGGGAACGTGTCCCTGCCCATGGCAGGGGGGTAGAATTAGAGGGCCTTTAAGTTTCCTCCCAACCCAAACCATTCTACTAAGACTGCAGATGTTAGCAAGATGTAGGTTTTTTACTCACACAGAGACCAACACTGAAATCTGGGAGTCTCAGACGTGCAGTTCCCTTCCTTTTTAGCCCTGTCCACCCCTTGTTGCCACTCAGGGAAGCGAGTCCCAAGTTTACTGGTGGCCTTGAGCCAGTGCTGGTAGAAAGAAATTGTGCCACTTCCTCACCTTGCCATTCAGAAGGAAATACTCCCAGAACTGATGATCTCTCGGGACAGGGAATAAAGCCTGAGCTGAGGCAAGCCTTGCATTGTCTCTGCAGCATCTCAGTAACCTTAGGGGTTCCTTTCAGCTTTTGTCTTTTCCTTCTCATCCTTGCTGTTCATTCATCAGAAAAATAGACAAGCTCATATTTTAATGACGACTTGAAAGATCTCTTTTCCTCTCCTTCTAGCCAAGGACATTGGATTCAACTCAAAATACCGTTTCAAAATGTTTTTCCCACTTAAAAGTCTCACTGAGCTTTTAATGCATATTTAAGACTAGAAAATTTATTTTATGCAGCAGTTGAAAATTATGCTAATCCTGAAAACCAGCTCCCAAATTCAAATTGTTGCAATAATAGAATTGTGTAAATTTATGTTGTATGAATGCTTCTCTCACTGATGTGGCAGCACAAAAAACTCACATCTAACCAAGGGAAAAGGGTCTCTGCAAGATGTATGGTTTGCAATGGCGCCAAGCCTGGGGACGTTAATTAGCCAAAATTTTTCAATTCTACTTTTATTTTTATTCTAAAGTTGTATAGTAAAGTTGGCAGTAAAGAAAACAAAGCACACAAGTAGAGAGAGACTTGTAAGGAATTTGAATGTAAAAAAAAATAATATTTCAAGGTTTTAAAAAGGATTGTCTGCTACAAATCTGTAAAGCAAATCTGAGACTATCATGGAATGTGTTAGTGTTATTTGCATTCAGTTATTTGCACTAAACCCTCACTGACTGATGCCTAGCAGAAGAGATTTATTTTGTGCATCAAAAGATCTTCCATTTGTAGTTTACAATGAGCAGATGGGAGCAACTGAGAATAATAATCTTTTTCTTCCAGTGTACTTATGTAAGTCACTAGATATTGCCTGCTGTTAAAACAGAATGGAGCTAATGCCATCTATAGATATTACTGCATTTTCCATGCTGAGAAATGCTTAGGAAGTTCTGACAGTTGTTTGGATATTACCAAAAATTCCTTCCTGGTCTTTACTGTAGAAAAAGGAAAGTTTTAAAAGACAGACACTAATGGCATCAATAAACTTTACTTGATAGATACCATAGCAACACCACTACCAAACTCTGATGAGCTCTGGAAGGTGTCAGAGACATTTCAGCAGTTTTATTGAATTTTCAAAACTGATTTACAAAGGTTAATGCACATCAATTATTTACTTGGAAACCCTCTGAAGGTTGCTGGGTTTTGAAGCATGTAATTGATGGAGGACCGTGAAAGTGGAGGTTTCATGGAGTGGCTCAGCTAGATGGCATAAACACACCTGAGAGGCCATAGCCCTTCTTTAGGGAGAAATTGTTCTAAAACTTCAGGCCAGGGACCTTGCCAGCAGCTCACAATATGATACAAAGTCTTTAAGTTGCATGTTTGCTGCTGATTTGAGTCCTTTTAGGTAAACCTAGCTTGAAAATGCACTCACATGTAAAAGGAAGTTGAAAATACCAAGGCAAATTGTTTTGGCAGGAGATGAACCGTGCAAGTGGAAGTGCAGGAGCAGAGATGGGAGAACCAGGAAGACAACACCTGAGCTAAACCCCCATGTGAATTGTTGAAGAAGACAGCAAGCAATTACAGGCAGCTTCCATAAATTCATCAGCAAAATAGAATCCTCAGTTCCACATTCCTTTCTACTCTTTCCCTGCCCTTAGTTCACCTTTTATTTTGCTTTACTTAGGCTCATGTCCTCATTCACCATCTTTTTTCTTCAGCGAAAGACTGAGAACCAGTGCAGCCCCAGCACCAGCTGGCATGAAAGCAAGCACACTTGAGAAGAAGCATTACTAGGATGCCTACTGAACACTGGGAGCTTGGTTTTCCCAAAGAAAAGAAAATGGGAATGAAAAGCCTAAAATTACTGTAAAATATGGAAGTGCTTACTAAATACCTGTATGCTTTCTTATCACTCAATAGTTATTTTTTTAAAATCATGACTTTTCTAGATTGCCTTTTCAAAAAAGACACTGCAGCATAAATTTTAAAATAATTTATGTGCAACAGCATTAAAAGATTAAACAACAAGGTCTAGGAAACATTGGTTTGCAAATAATTTTAGTCAAAACACTGAGCACACAAAGAAAAACAAACTGCCCAACATTTACACACACAAAGCATCTGTTTGTCTCACTAAGAAGAAGAAATAAATTATTTTATTTTTGTCCACAGAGGAGAAAAAGTTTGGAGAAAAAGCTTTGGGTTTCATCCAAAAAGCAACCAAGAAGGTTTCAGGAACTTCCTCCAACCCCACAGTTCTGAAGAGACCTGCTTAGCTAATGTGGAAGTTTCTTAGAACCTTAAAAACTTTTAGCTCTGCAGAGATATGAAAGAATAACCCCAATACCAAAGCAGCTCAGTGCTCAGCCATGCCTAAATCTAATTAAGGCTAAACATTTCTGTGCCCATATCTCTGACAGTTTAATCCAATAAAACATACTCAGATTGGTACTACTGTATACTAACAGGATTAGTTCTTCTTGCCACGAAGCACATTTTACCTAAGGATGGCTATTGCCGCTTTACCTTCTGAGCACATTTTATGAGAAAGGACCCTTTCCACTGACTTACTGAAGAGGAGGAGTTAGTGAAGGAGAAATGAGCTGCAAGTCATCAGGAGGGCTTTTCAGGCAGGTGTTCTAAGTGGGCAGAGATGTGGTGTCTTGGAGTATGACTCAGAGCCCCCTCACTCTCCACAGACCCCAAGGTAAGGTAGCATAGTGACCGTGGACAGCATTCAGAGGGCTCTCAGGTCCTTGTGCATCCCATCTTCTCTGCTAATGGGTTTGGGCACCTGAACTCAGCCTCACTTGGGGCTGTTCTAGCTTCAGCATCCTAAACTTTACCTTCATTGGTTCTAGCCCTCCAGTTTCTATGGTGAACGGAGCAGTTTTCTCCAAAAATGCAAAGTTTGGAGGGCAGAAATGAAATGTCACGAATAGTCCTTTGGGCTACAACACATCCTGGAAAAGCAGTGAAAATCAAAACTTTCACAACAGAGCATTTGAAACAAGCCATATGCACCTTCCAAAGGAGGTGTGAGGATATTTGAAGCACAGGCACATACAACTCTCTGGGACCTAGGTAAGCTTGGTCATTTCAGTGCAGCTCTGCAAAGTGGGGGTTTTTGCAGCTATAACAAGTAACTCTTTCCTCCTCTCAGCATATCAGCAACATAGCTTTCATTTAAAATAAAAACCCCAAACTACCCTTAAAAGAATGTACCACCCAGAATAGATCCTCTTTTTGAAAATCTTGGACATGTATGTAACAAGTAAATAAGTTGCTATTTATAAAGATCCTCCTGAATACCTTGATCAAATAGGAATTGATGTATTGCTGAGACCAATATTCCTACCCTCTATATTTTTACCTGTCTTCAGCAGCTTACACATGAAAAGCTCCACAGCATGAATACATTCTTAGGTTTCACCAGCACCCAAAAATGGTGCATTTTGCATTACCTGTGATCATCTCTCCTCATCTGCTTGATTGCTAGGTTTAATATTGAAATTAAAATGCCCAACAAAATTCCAAAGATTCACATTACATTCCACAGCATGGTGGTGGTTTTTAATTTTTAAATAACTTGCCTGTAATGCTGTGACTCAGAAGAAGTGTGAATGACAGAAGGAAACTTATTAGATTAAAAACAGTTTGTTGGAGAGAGCAGGGAAAATGAATTCACCCACAGGAACAGGTCCAATGTTTTATTTTATTAGCAGAGATTCAGGAGCCTTCTTCCCACGTCACTCTCCAGCTCGTGTGCTAATCATTGTTGTAAGGAGCCATTTCAGTCAAGGCCATACAAAGCCTGCATATGGATTAAATTTGTCTCAAATAACATAAGAGTAGTCCCAAAGTTGAGTTCAGTTTAGGTTACAGCTTGAAGGAATCCATTCACCTCTGGATGTTCCAGAAGGTGGGATTTCCCAGCTTTTGTTGCAGACACCCTCTACGGAGCAGGGTCCCCAGAAGCACTTTGCCTTTAGATACTCAGCAGCCCTTCTCAGTCAAGGCACAGTCTGGAATACTTTAGCAGATTATTACAATCCCCTACATCTGCTTTAAACGTTTTAGTCAGAACAGCCAAAATCTTGGACATGCCAGCCACATGCTTTCCTGCTTTGAGCCTTTGCCTCCAGGATCCCTTAACCAGGGTTTTTCCTACTGCCACAACTGAAGCAGGCAGGTGTATTTGCACACCCCAAAGCAAGCCCTGAAAAGAGTACAGCTGAAGCAAAAGACAGTGCTCTTTTACACTCAGTGCACGGTAGCTGAAGTGAAGCCATTAAAGTCCTGGGCACAAAAGTCACATTTTTCTCAGGAACACAAAAGTTTGCATCGCCGACTCGCCAGCATGCAATGAGACATGGCCTGGGACCTCCTACACACACTCTGCCCTTCTACATGTCCACACAGGATATGCACAGGGAAAAGTTTCTAAGCCCACATAATACTCCTGAACAAGTAACAGCAGATCTTACAGCCCTGTCATGCAGGGCTAGAACTAGACTGTGGCAAGGTTTTTCTGGTGTTTGGCACTGAAAGGCAAACTGTTGTGGAAGAAAAGGTTGTAGAGTGGATGTGTAGCATTGCTCAAAGAGGAGCCCAGGAACAAAGTGTCACAGTTTTAGGGAAGGCAAAACCTAGGAATTGATGGGAAAATATGAATTGATGATGATTACTGCTGAAAGGAAAGAGATTGCAGAAGGCTGGACCAAAGCCGGCTACATAGCTGTGCTGAGTTTAAAAAAATCAGTTGTTAGTGATTCAGATGTATTATTAAGTATTTCTTGGCATTCTCACAATTTCTTTCACTGGAAGTTTTCCTTAGACACGATCATACTGATACTTATTTAAAGAAAAACACTTTGATATCTTAATAGATCACTGAAGAGACCCATGTGCCCTTGCAAAGGCATTAAAGGACACATGCACATATGTAAACAGTGTAGGAGACATTGAGCAGGCAGCAGATAGAAAGACAGGTTTATTTGGGCAAAAGAAAGACCTAAGCCAGAAATTTCTGTGTCCTGGGATTGTGTCCTGATATATCAGGATATTCAGTATAAGAGAAGTGATTCTTCTTCAGTGGCTTTTTGTAAGGAACAGGCCAGTTACTGTTACAGTACTCCTACTGTTCAAGGAGAGGTCCCAGCTAGCAAGAGCACACAGAGCACCTGCAGTTGTGTGATGAATTTACAGCCAAATTGAAATCAATTTCTGAAGCTAGTGGCTTAGTCTTACCAGACTATCTTCTATATAATGCAAAATTACCAAGTGAATAGAACAGTTCAGCATATTTTCAGAAGAGGAAGTAACCTTATAGAAGTTAGTCCAAAGAGATGTTTAAGGTTCTTCAAGAGAGTGATTTTATTTCTAAAATTCAGTGTTTCAAATTAAACCGTTTTTAAAGTAAAAGCTACTTAATAAAACAATTTATGCTTCATAAAATTGTCAAACAATATAATCATTTTCTTAACACAAAAAATCTGAACATCCAAACCTAGCTAGAGAGAAACTTTAAGATATACATATTTAATTGAATCAGTTTAATTATTTTCTTGTCTAAACAGAAAAATTTTTTTACTAATTTTTTAAAATATTGATACTTATTTTTAAAAAAGGAACAGAAATTCAAGATTTTCTTAAAGCCAGTTCCCGCACACATGACATTCCCCCACCCTACTGTGTGCTCACAAACTTGGAGGTTATGATCACACATCTGAAATCCACAGCTGCATTAGGATTTCGGCAGAAGGTAAGAAACACAGTTACCCAATACTTTCATCCTATTTGGTGACATGACAGATGTTTTACTAGCAGCTGGGAAAGAAATAATTGGCGAATTGAGCTCACACTAAAGCAACACAATCTGCTTCTGAGAAGCAGGTATAGGGTTCAGGGCTAAAACAGCCACATACAGACAAGTGTGTTAGCAAAATACCCCAGGGAAGGCATAAAATTAACCAGCCTCCTGACACAGAAAATGGCAGGTGATGCATTCGAGGAGAAGGAAGAATAGGACTGTTTTACTTCTGATTTTGAAGAACATGAATCTGGCTTAGGTTCTCTGTAGTACATATTTGTTAACTACAAAAAAGGTAAAAGTATATGCCACATCAAAACTAAGCTATAAAAATTCTTGTAATTCACAGATTACACAGGAACCTTTTTTTTTGCCTACAATTTGAGTGGACAAGAAAAAAGGAAAAAGTAATCTAAGGCTACCAGATATGTCATTTTCAACCCATTTGACAACTGGTATTACAACGAGCAGCCTATTATATCATTTTCTTGCTTCCTGTCTTTCAAAGATACATGGTGGCTTTCTCAGGTCCTCTGAGTACAAGAAATGTCACATCAGATGAAATAACTGTGGTAATGGCAAGGCAGTTTCAGGTTGTGAAACAGAACTGCAAAGTACAGCTGGGGAAAAGCCCTAAACTGAGCCAAATGACTGCTGAATTAATGCAGGAACAAAGTTAACACAAGCTTTTATGTTAGAAGCAGTTGTCTTGGCAAAACAAAGTTTTCTAGAAACCCCAGGTATTGTGCAGGATAAAATCATTACAGCTTGTTGTACTGAGCAAGAGCAAGCAGGCAGGAAGGACAGACCTGCACTAGGGTCTGCCTCCTCTGTGTGACCCTAGTGTCACTAGTGTCCCCATCCCCCTCGCCCACTGTACGATCAAAAAGCAGCAGCAGTCAGAGGAAACAAAATCCTTAATGTCATTATTCGTGTCTAATCAGTGGTGGTGGTCTGTAACTCTGTTACTTAGATATGCATGATCTTGGGCAGCTTTGGTTTGGGAGAGAGAATGAGGCCCAGGACTAAATCACAGAATGAAAGAATGGCTTGGGTTGGAAGGGACCTTCAAAAGCCATGTAGTCCGACCCCTCTGCCATGGG